>BMAO01021576.1:0-472396 GCA_019973975.1 Trichonephila clavata | reverse complement strand
TTTATCTGGGAGAAAAAGCATTTTCTAGTTCAGACAAATATGTATGAGTTCTCTCTTGTTTTCAATGAAATAAATTGGAATAAACACATCATTATATGACCTTTTTAAAATTTTGTAGCATAATAAATGTTATTTGTACATTTTTTTTTGTTTTGTATTGTGTATAAATGAAGCTGTTTTTTTAGAAGCATTTCATTTATAAAAATCAAATTGATCTCTTTTATCCAGAATCATACTTTTTAATAATAACAATAAAAAAAAACTAAGCAAAATCAAAATTTTTAGTTTTTGAGGAAATTTTTTTAAAAAAAATAACTGACAAATTTTCTTTTTTAAGATTAGTTTCTATATTATACAAATCATTGTGTAATTTTTATTTACTATTTAGTTGTTAAATTAAATTGTTAAGAATTTTAATTATAATGTTTCCAATTGAAAATAGTGTAAAGATTAAAAAATGCAATCAAAAGAATTATAAACAAAATAATGAATATACATTATTTTTATAATTTATCATTTTACTGATTAAAACACATTCAAAAGTTTTTATATTCCATTTTTTTTTAAAAGAACCAATTAATTTATTAATTCAAACTATAGTGAATTTTAAACTGTATTGTATATTGAAAAGTGATTTCCTTTGTTGTATGTATTTGAATGTAGAGTTTATTTCTTTGTTCTATTTTGTTATGATTTATAAGGACATCTATAACTTGTAAAAAGACAAGTATTAAATCTAAATATTTAGCATATGAATTAAAATATTAATAAAATTAAGTGTTGGTATGAAAATTAATTTTTTCCCCAATAAGCTTTTATTTTAATAGTTTATCCTAAATGGCCATTGAAAGTAGTTTAGTTGTTGGATTAAGTATTTATTATTTTTTTAAATAGTTCAAATTTCTTTTGATTTTGACAACAGAGTCAATTCAGATTTGAAGGAGAAGCCAGTTCTTCTTTACCTGAAAACTTAAAAAGGGTAAGAAAATTCAATGCACTCTCATGTTCATTTTGCATTAAATATTGCATCTTTCTGTTGTTGCTATGATAATTCAATAATTTTAAATTTATGATAAAAAAGAATGTATAAAATAATTTTATGATTTATAAATGTTTTATTATTTGATCGTGCATTTTTAATGTTTATTCTCTGTATTTAAAAAAAAATTAAATGGATAAAATGGGAAGCATTTTTTTATATTTGTTTATTAAACTAATGGTTTTATGTATAATCTGTGATTTAAAATATTTTCTAGAGTTCAAAAATCAATTTAATTACATCACAATATTTCAAATTCAGTTTTGGATAAGTAATTAAATTACAAATTATATGTCATACATTTGAAAAAATCAAGAATAAGTTTTAACTTGAATTAAAACTTAATTAAAACATTTCTAAATAATCACTAACAAGATTTTGAAATGAAAAAAAAATACATGCTTAGTTTTTGTGCATGTATGCATTATACAATATTTAGAAAAAATAATTTTCTTTTAATAAAGTTAAATGTTAAAAAATTTCAATATTTTTAGGTATTATATGATGGTAAACTATCAAGTGCCATAGTCTTCATGTATAATCCAGTAGCTACAGATAGTCAATTGTGTTTACAAGCTGCTCCAAAAGGAAATATCTCCTTCTTTGTCCATACACCTCATGCACTGATGCTGCAAGTAAGGATTGGTTATTTATTTAATATATTTCATCGCTTAATCTTTTCAAAATTTGATATTAATGCATTATTTTTATGATAGGATGTGAAAGCCATTACTACATATTCCATCCACAGTACTTTAAATTCAATTGGAGGAATACAGGTTAGTTATATGTGTAAAAATTTCTTTTCATTGTTATACATTGTATTGTTATACATTCACAATTTTAATGTAAAGACTGATTTTTATGAAATGTTTCTGTACTGATATATTTTTCAAATTTTTTCAAGGTACGAAATACACTTATCTTCTGATTTTAGGATGCTTTTTCAATGCCTACTATATTAGTTCACTCTCTCTCTCTCTATTTATCTTGTTCAAATTATTAATCGTTAATAAAGCATTTTAAAGCACTCAATTGAACTGAAATTTTATATACAAAATTATTTTGGATGATACAGTAATTTATTTGTAATTAATAAAAATTGATTAAAACTAATTATTCAAGGAATTACAAATATAGCCACATTGGCTTCAACTTTGGTGACTTAGAAAAATTTGAAAAGGTTTTTTTCTCACATTTTAAAGCACTCAGTTTTTCTGAAATTTTCTATGCAATATAGTTTTGGGTAACAATATGATAATTTAATAAAAATTAATTATAATTAATTGATTGAAATGAATTATTTAAAGATTCATCTGTACAGCATTCTGTTATGAAAAATGTTTTTTCTTTCCATAATGAATATTTATGATATTTTTGGGGGGTTACAAAAAATTTGCCCATTCATGTAGTATACATGTGTAAAGGGCCAACTGTATTTACAATTGTATAAAATATTCAAACTGTTGATAAGTACAGAGTAAACTGTATATTTCTCAATAACTTCTAGAGCAGTGTAATACCTTTTTCTTTTTATAAGAGAGGGCAACAAATTGTATCTTCTCATTCTAAACTCCTAATTTGAAATATTTCTTTGAATCTTTTTTGAATAGAATGAAACTCTAGGTAATAATTCAACTGAAAGAACTGTATGCATACAATAATTTCAAAAGTATCATAAATGACTAAACTGTTTTGATGTTAAAAATTTAGGGAAGGTACAAGCAAGTTCTAACTTTTAATTTAATTTTTATAGAATTTAAACTTATAAATTCATTTTAAAATTTTAAAAGAGATTTTTATTTTCATTCTTATTGATGTATCATTAACTGTTGCTGGAATATGAAATACTGTTTGTAAAACAATTATGAGCATTATTAAAAAAACATGAAATTTTTTCTTTTATAGGTATTGTTTCCATTATTGGGACAACTGGACATTCCAACAGGCATTTCTCAACCAAAAAATCAAGAGAAAAAGCTAACAACTTGGTACAATGAAATTGGTTTAATGAAATTTTAAAACTATATAGATTTTTTTTTGCAAGCTTTCTTTTTATTACTTTAAAAAACATTTATAGGTATTAAGTTACTAATATTTTTATTTTTTAACAGTGCAACATTAATTGGTTTTGTTTGTGATTTGGTGGAGAATTCTCCTACCGTCCAACAGCACATGATTCAAAATAAAGCTTTTCTGGTCATTAGCTATTTATTACAAAAGGTAAATAATATTTAAGATTTTTTTTAAAAAACTATTTAAATGTTTGTAATTAATTAACATATTTTATTCTTTAGGCATCTAGAGATCATATAACAGAAGAAGTATTACTATCATTTTTAAACCTCACAAAGTATTTGGTCACAGTCAACAATAGCAATAGTGAATTACTATTGAAGCAATTGCTTGATCACATCTTGTTCAATCCGGCCCTTTGGATATATACTCCTACTGTTGTAAGATACATTTTTTTCATAGTTATTATTTTAGTAATGTTCATTCTTTTAAAAATCTTAATTCTTAAATTATTAATCATTTAAAAAATTATGCAACAAAAAGTAGGATATATTAACTGTCCTACTCATTTTAAATACATATATCTATATGTATTTAAAAGGAATTTATTTCTTTAAAAAAATGTTATTTTAAGATATATTTTTGATACATTCGATTATGTCAAATGTGGTAATCAAGGAGCAACCCAGAAAAGGTTTTTATGAAACTTAAATGATTTTCTTTAGAAAAATATTGAATAGTTTCACAAAAAAATACGTAAATACATGTCACAAAATAAAAAAAAATCATATGTGCTAGATTTCTTTGGAGGTGATAATACAGGTAAGCCTCCTACAACGCGGTAGATACGTTCCTCAAAAAAGTTGCGTTATAAGAAATCGCATTGTAGGAGTTAATATCTACACGTCACAAGTGGCGTGTAGATATTAACAGAAAAAAGTTATGGAAAAAATACTCAATATCTGAAATGCGTTGCAGTGAAATCGCATCACACAAGTATCGGGTTGTAGGAGGCTTACCTGTAATTAACAAATGCTCAATTTTTTTTTTTTAAAAAAAAGAATATTGTAAAATATTTTTTTAAAATTAATATTTTGAAATGTAATTTTAAGAATTTATGGTTTAGAATTTTAACAGAAATTTGCTATATTTATTAATTTTTTTTTACAATAAAGTAAGTTTTAGTACATTGAGTGACAATTAATTTCTCATTTCTCTTGAAAATGTTTAATGAATTTAAAATTTTGATTGCAATAAATGTAGAAATCATTTTTTGATCTACAGGTTCAAACAAAGCTCTTTACATACCTTGCAACAGACTTTTTGGCAGATACTCAAATCTACAGCAATGTACGCCGTATCAGTACTGTCCTTCAAACAATGCATACCTTAAAATATTATTATTGGGTTGTTAATCCAAGAAATAAAAGTGGCATAACTCCCAAAGGGATAGGTAATTTATTTATTTGCTTTTTGATAGTGTCATTTTCAAAATTGCAACTAATTCGAAGTTTGTTGCATTATTATATTTTACAATTGTCTTTTTAACAGTGTTTTTAATAGAAATTGATATATTTTTTCAAGTAATTCATTATTTGAAAGAAAAATGCTTACATATTAATTTGAAACTGAATTATTAATATTCATTTAAATAAATTTTATTAGATGAATATAAAGAGATTTGATGTTTATCCAATATTTAAATATGCAGTTTAAAATTTTATTTAATATATATAGACTTACATTTATAAAACCTTCTTACTGTATAAGTGCTTGCAATTTTGAGTTTAATAATTAAAAGTTTATTTTTTGCATGGAGTAGTTTGGGAAGTATAGTAATATCTCTATTTGATTAAACTTTTTTTTAAAATCTACTTTTAAAAATTATTTTTTTGAGAAATTTATAATGGAAAATTTACACTGTGATTCCAAAACAAATCATGTTTAAATATAATACAAATTTACTTAATACCATTAATTTTCTTTAACATTATAAAAAACAAGATGTATATGTTATAGATGTATATGATGTAGATGCTATAGATGTGGATCGAATCAATCTGATGTATTGCACTGTGTATTTTTTTTTAAAAAAAAGTTTATAATTTTGCTGAGATTAATTTACAAAAAAATATAACAGATATTTGAATTTTGTAATATAGACTGATTGTTCATAAATCATATAAAGATAGTTATAACTCTAGATGAAAAATATATTTTTTTAACTTAACAATTCTTACATATTTTTCAACTTTTATTCTTGACAATATTTTGATATATTTTACTGCTTTAAAACTACAAATCGTATTTCATGATTTAAAACCAGTTAAAGATTTAAAACCTGAATAATTGATATAAAAGCAATTTCAGTTATTTTTCCAGTGAAGGAAAAAATATGTAAATTACTTTAAATCATCATATTAAAATAATATATTTTTCAATTTAGAAATGTATTGATTCGTTCTCAATATATGTTTTTAAAATGAATGTAGAACAACTAACTTAATGTTTTATCTTAAATGAAATGTGAGAGATAGAATCATGATGAAAAGATGGTACATCATTTTACAATATGTAGAACCATTATTACTTTGTTATCCTATTGTGTATTTTGTGTTAAATTTTTGAAAAATAGTTTACACACACAATCAATAGCTTTATTTTGAACTTTTTATTATAGCTCAATACAAATTTATTTTATCTTTTTCAGATGGCCCCCGTCCTTGTCAAAATGATATAATGTCCATTCGAGCATACATTTTATTATTTTTGAAACAACTGATTTTGAAAGGAAATGGTGTCAAAGAAGATGAATTACAAAGCATATTAAATTATTTGACAACCGTCCATGAGGTAAATACATTAATGTTAACGTATTTATTGGTTTTTTATTACTTTTAAAAAAAAAAATCTAGGTTTTATAATTTTTTATTAAAATCTAAACTTTAATAAAATTTTGTGAATCAATTCTTTTCCTGCATTACAGCATTGTGGCGTGCTGAGATTTTCTTTAAATGAATCATATGTGCATTGCTAGATTAAAATTTTTTATGCCTATGGGCAAGATGAAAATTACCTTTTTCGCTACAAATCCCATTGTACTGAAGTTTGTCAACTATTGGTTGTCCGTAACTGTTAAAGTGATTTTTCTCTCTGTTAGAACCAAATACCAAAATTATTCTGCATAAAATAGTTTTTATTAAGAATTTTTTAAAGTAATAGATGTCCTTGATTAGGAAAAATGAGCTATTTTATATATACCAAGTTTAGATTAACTTAAGCTGAAAATTTCACATTGATTATACTCTTTAGGAATACTGAATTCTGTTTTAACAATATATACATGATTAATTTAAAAACGTATTTTAGATTTAACATTTATGAAAGGAAACAAATTTAAAAGAAATAACTTTATAAAATGTCTTAATCCTTAGGATGAAAATCTTCACGATGTACTTCAAATGTTAATGTCACTAATGTCAGAGCATCCGGCCTCTATGGTTCCAGCTTTTGATATCAAAAATGGAATTAGGTAAATGTTCCAATCTAAAAATTCTTTAAAATAGTATGTTGATTATGTTATTTATATGAAATTTATGTAAATACTAAACTCATTTTAAATCACTTCTGTAAAAATTTCTTTTTAACTCATGCTGACTTTTACTACAAAACTGTTATTCTTCAGCTACTTTTTTTCAAATACAACTAAAAAGAGTTTTTTAGTTTTAAAGGTGATAGAGTGTAACTTATACTTTATTTTGTTAATTGGTTTAATCAGTCCTTCAGTTATATTATTTTTTCACTCTTAGTTAATCCACAATTATTAGAATTAACTTATAATTTTTTAATGTCTTGTGCTATATTTTTTTTATTTGTTGAATTTTCTCTGATAAATTGTGCATGTGAATTTATGTAAAATCTTATTTTTTTCCTTCAACCTGGATTATTCGTAGGAAAGTTTAACGTGTTAATAAAAGAACAAAAATATATTATTAGATCTTTGAGTGAAATATTGATTATTTACTATTTATGTACTTTTTTTCATTTAGCTAACCACCTGATATTAAAATGATTATCCTCTTATTCTAAACCTATTTTTTTTCCTCCTATGTTTATATTTTCATTGTTCTGTAAAAAATTTGGTGGCTGTTTTCCTTATTATTTTATTACATAAAAAATTATTCAGAATATTTTTACTTTATAAATTTTATGTATTTGCCGATACTTAAAAATTTAATGAGAATTGAAGCTTATATCTCTTGTATTTTTATTCCGAGCAGTTTCTAGACTTCAGTGCCTCTGATGTATTGTAAGAAAAAAAATGGTAAAATATTGATTCTCTGAAGCCTAGTTATTTTCATATACTCTTGTTGGCCACTGTCTGTTTTGAAGAAGAATTGAAACCTTTGTTTTTAGATAATTTGGATCATGTTTTGCATTGATTTCAAATTTTTTTATAATTCTGAATTATATTCATTTTAATTTCATAGTATCAACACTACCTTTAGTCCTATGCTGCTGGTGTTAGCTTTTTCTTCGCATTTCTTACATTGGCTTTTGTCTTCGTACTTATGAATGTCATGTTTTCTCATACTAATGATACTGTCATGTCCCCAGTTTGCACAGTTTTTTTTTATCAATAATAATGATCGTTGTGATTTCTTCATAGAATGCAGTTATTCTTTGTACATTAATTCACTTTTTTACTACTTCATTTTAAGCATTTGATATAATTTCCTTAATTTTGAGTATTTACTACAAGATTCATTTTTTTGATAACTAAAATGTCATTTAGAGCGGATGAAAAGAATACATCTCAGTAAAATATTATTTTGAATTAATAGTTTCAAACTAGATATGGTTGCTTTGTTTTTTAGATTTCTTGTTTTATCCTACATTCATGTTAGTGGCAGAATTGCAAGAATTATTGCTTTAATTTCCATTTCCAGCTTGAAGTCATGCATTTTTTCCCTCTATCCTTACCCACTGCTTCCTGTGCTTAAGTTCGTTACCTTTTGTGTTTGTAAAATTGGGCATGATTTTATGATTTATAAATTACTTTAACAACAGTTTTATAGCTGTAAGAAGTTCATTTAAAATGGTTATTTTTAAAACATAAATTCAAATATCAGCTTTATACAAAAGGAATTCATTTCCTTTAATAAAAATGTACATAAATTATAATTATGAATTTTAAAAAGCCTATTTAACTTTTATCAGTGATATAAATATCCTTTTAAATATCTGAAAATTGAAGTAATTAAAATTATAAAATACATTTGTTGCTTTTTTTCTTAATATTTTTAACAAATGCACATGAAGTTTTCATTTTAAAAAATAGATTTAAGACTGTTGTGAACTCGAATATTTCTTAAATATTTTTCTGAAAATATATCATGGAGTAGATAAATAATCTAAAAAATATATATCACGATTAGTAAAGCAACAAAAAACTTAAATATTTTAGTAAACAATTCATAAATTAATTATTGCATCCACACCCATAAAATTATAATACAATCTCAAAACTACATAGATATAGTTTAGTCATGCACTGGGATTTTTATGTTTATTTATTTCGTTCTAGTAATGCTTTAAATTCAAGAACTAACCTGCATCTCTCAGTTCCGCTGCAGCATTTTGAGTTCCTTAGTCCACTGGACCAGCATTTTCCAAACTGGGGTTCTGAAGCTGTCTCTCCAAAATTGGAAAAGGAAGCATATATGTAAATTATGGTTTCAGTTTTTGCTTTAAAATCTCGCTTTATCGTAAGAGTCGTGTAATAGGTGTACAGTTGTATAATACAGAAAAGTTGCATAATTACTGGGAACAGATTCTACTTTTCTCTTTTTGAAGAGTTATTCAGAAGAATTAAGGGCTGCCATACTTTGAAATTTTGTGTTAGTTTCATTAGGTTGTCTTTTCAATACTGTCTATTCTGAAATTTTGATCATATTTTATTTTATGAAATGAAGCAAATGAATATCAGGAATTCACTTAAATTCGTATTTCAATTGTTAAAGAAGAGTAATTATCCTTTGGCTTCATTTCTTATTTTGTAATATAATTTTTTTAGCGATGACTTTTAATAATTTTGCCTTAAATAATAGATTATGGCCAAGATTTAAATGTACTAAGAAAATTGCTTTGTTTTATAATAATTGGAGTTAAATATTTTTTTTTAAAGAAATGAAAAAATGTTACAGAATTTGAAATTAATATTTGTTAATTGTCTAAATTATTATTTATTATTTTAGTCTTTTATTTTCTTTTAGTTTGCTTTTACCTTTTAATTGCTGTTCAATTTATTTTATTTTTAGTTTCCCTCAAAGTATAGGATTTTTTTTGAAAATTTTGAGGGCTTCAAGATAATGTAATTCAAAATGAAAGGTGTTTTAGTACTTATTTTTAAGCTTCAAGTACCTTATTAGGCCTCATAAATTGAGTTTCTATGACCAATGTAATTGATTTTTGTTTTTATTAGGACTGTATTTAAACTCCTTGCATCAACGAATGAAGTGATTCGACTGCAAGCTTTAAAACTCCTTGGCTATTTTCTGAGTAGAAGCACACATAAGTAAGTATCATGAAAAATGTTAATTTTTCCTTTTTATGATAGGCATTAAGTATGTGTGTATGTACATATATTAATAATTAAAACATTTATATTTGTATTTAGGCGCAAGCATGATGTCATGGGTCCACATAATTTGTACATGCTACTTGCAGATAGACTACTTCTTCATTCTGACCATGTATCTCTTTCAACATATAATGTCCTTTATGAGGTATTATTATATTTTATTTATGTATCATTTAACAACTTTAATCTATTATTTTTGATAATTTATCAGTAAATGCTGCAATAAGATGTAATGAATATCTTATAGATTTTGACAGAGCATGTATCAAGTCAAATTCTGTATCAAAAGCATCCTGAGCCAGAATCTCATTATAGACTTGAAAATCCAAGTATGTTTCAAATTAATCGCTTACATAAAGTAAACTGTTTGTATATATATGATCTTGTTAATATGTTATTATTTAATTTTCATTTATGTTTGGTTTTATAGTTGAAAATTTAGAATTTTTTGTATATAAATTAAGATTAATAGATCATATCTCTCAAAATTTTATTTATTTTATTTTACCGATATGAAAAAAATGGTGATGTTTCTGTCATGATGTAGTCTCTACTTTCATACGTACAAAAATTAAAAAAAAAACCCTTTTAATTTAAGCATATAATATTTAAAAAAGATGACCCCCCCCCCCCAATGAATAACAGCTCCCTGATTGGATGAGTAATAGTTCACCCAAAACAGATAAAAGCCCACAGTTTCATGGGAATCTTCAGTTGGCAGGTCGACGAGCAAGCTACTGGGTTTTCCCAGCTGCTGAGTTTGTTGAGCCCGACAATGAAAAATTCAGATCAAATTAGTTGATCTCCTAATCTGTGATTTCAGAGGCTGCTTTTCAGCTGACAGAAAATTTAATATGTTCTCCACTCACGCTTTTTGTTTAATAAGGTCTTCTCCATTACGCTACAATATAAAAAAATGCAAACAACACCATAGGCTCCAGCAATTTTATTTTAATTTTAGCATGCAATAATTTTTTATCTACCTTAAATTTTTCATCTTTTATTATACTAAAATAACATAGCAAACTCATATCTTTTAATGCTCGTTTCTCAATTTGAAGATAAGGGATAAAAACCTCTTCAGAGATTAAGTACTCCATTGACCATTCTACTATGATTTAGAAAAGATTTTGTGGCTGTCTAGGTTATTTAGTACTTTTATTATAAAATTTAATAAATGTCTTATATATGTTGAATCTAAAATTTATAAAGTTTATATTTAACAATTTCATACAAAAGATTTTTATTTGTATGTAATTTTTTTATTATATTTATGTATAGTGATTCTGAAAGTTATTGCTACATTGATTCGCCAATCAAAGCACTGTGAAGAGCTTATGGAAACAAAAAAGTTATTTCTATCAGATATGACATTGTTGTGTAACAATAATAAAGAAAATAGAAGGTGAGTCAAATTTTGAGTATCAACAACATTATCATTTTAACAAAAAGTTGAATACTCTCGTTTTATTTTGTTTAAAGAATAAATTCAAACACTTTTAATGAATTGATTGATTAATTATGTAAAATGCAGCTTGCATTGGAAATGTGCTTATATTTGGAGATTATTTTTTCAATGTATGTACTTTTGATCTACAAAATGAAACACCAAAGCCTTTATATATATATATAATGATATTTTGAACTAGTCATGGCACGACTAGGCAGAGCAGAAAAATGAATTTATTATTGTACTTTAAATACTGGAAAAGTAGCCATTTCGTGTCCATTCTCTATGAAATCATTCTGAGAAAAGAGGCAGAACAATTTCTCACATTCTATCAATTAGGGAATTACAATGTCGAGAATAAGGAGGATGTGATAAAATAAAGGTAAATAGTAGTTATTTTTTGAAATTGCATTGGTGGTTTTGAGGGAAAATTTTGTGCCACAGATAGTCGCTGTGAAAGGTACACAAGCAATTAAGATATTCTTTTATAGGAGTTGCGAATAAGTCTTTCAAAATATAGGGTTAATCCTTGGTGGTGGGGAGGGGGGAAACAAAATGAAAACTGGTGTTTACAAAAATATTTGTTATTTAGATTCAATAAAAATCATACAAGATTAGAATTTAGTTTAATATTGAGATTGTTACATGTATGAGAGGTTTCTGTTGAAGGTACAAGCCAGAGTTACATACAGCATGCAGTTTAATATGCATTAAACTGCATTCTTTGCTTATTTCTTTTAGTGAATCCATTATAATCTTCCGTTCTTCTATACTGTGATAATAAGGCACTAATTTAAATATATTTTCTCGTTAATTTTGCTTGAAATAGTCTACAATATTTCTTTTGCAATTGCTCCTGATCCATAAATTGCCTGACATTATTCTTGCCAAATATATATTCAAAGTTCAAGGGAAGGAAAATCTGAGAAGGATAAATCTGGTCTGTATGGAGGATTTTGCAGGATCTTTCAATCCTTCTATCCCAGCGAATAACAGTTCCTTTCATCTGACTTGTGAGGTTGTGTGTGTGCTATCATACAAACTTCTACTTGTAATGATTTTTCAGAAGAGTTTCACAGTATCTTTTGCTATTAATGATTGTATGTTCTAAGAATTTTCGGCAACAAACCGTTGGTGATGGAGGGGAGGAAGACCCATGGTGAACTTGAATGCTACTTGGGTGTAGTTTATTTGAACTGGTCACCTTCAGGTCCAAAGTGCATGCCTTAGATGACTGAGACAAAAGGAATCCTGTTCAGGCCGGTTGTTATGGGCTTTTATTCCTGTCCTTTTGTTGTTTGCGACTTGCAGAAGGAAGTGCCGCTGTATACTCCCTTCATAAGGAAGAAAGTTTTTTTTCTTCTGTATGACTTTCTAAACGATACTGAGAGGTTTTTTCCCCAGCCAATTACTACAATTGTTATACATCTCCAGTAGGTTTGAGTGTCGTTGGAACGTTTTTCCGTTGAGGTTGCTGGCAATTTCTTGTTGAGATGGTGGGTCTAGTTGACAGGTGCACTGTTGCCGTTTTTGAATCACTAATCTTGATTTATTGAGAATGTTTTAGTTAGACTCTCTATGGAATGAATGCATAATCAATCATTATCGTTAGGCTGTGCTGCCATCTAGAATTCAAATCCTGGGTCACCACTTCGGCAATGAGCTGTTAGTGACAATGAAAAGGAAGATCTGTGGTGACTGTGAGTGCTGCTTGGATATTGTGTTATTTAAACTGGTTGCCTTCGAGTCCGAAGTGCACGCCTTAAACAACTAAGACAAAAGGAATCCCTATTTGGGCCAGTCGTTAAGGGCTTTTATTCCTGTCCTTTTGTTTGTGACTTGCAGAAGGAAGTGCTGCTGCAAATTCACACAGCAGTAGCTTTCAATATGCCTGAATATTGTGACCATTATTTTCAGATATATGATTGCATTTAAGCCTATTTTGTGTGAATTTTTTTATCTTAAGGCATAAGCATACTGTAATCTGCAAAAATTTTGCTCTAATTCTTATGGTTTGCAAAAACCTGGTAGTCTGCATGACACTCTTTGAACACTTTAACACATAACACTTTGTGATTGTGCTCCCTATGATTACTTGCTTCCTGAAAGCTTAATTGTCTTGAATTAAACAATCCTCCAGAATCTGTTACTGCTTGAATTAATATGTGTAATTGGGCCCAAATGCAGTTTGAATAACTACCACCTGTGCCTTTATCATCATGTACCCTTTATGTGTGTGCATGCACATGTATGTCTGTAATGTAACAAAAATGTAAAGACAAATAGGTGAGACCATAATAAGAAGATTAAGTATAGGAATGGAGGTTTGTGGAAATGTTAGGTCTAAAGGGACATGTAAACAGTAGCATGACATATATCCCTTCATCACAGAGGGGAGGGGCAGGATTCTAGCAGCCCAAAGCCTGACTGACACCAAGTTTGTATTTAACCAGTTTATAAAATATTAATGTGGAAAAACCTGACTTTTCAGGGGGTCCTAATATTTTTCATTATGCTACTGCATGTAAATAAATATTAACAGATAGTTAAAAAAAAATAGATAGTCAAAGGAAATAAAGCAATGATGATGTAAGATTTGCAGGAGTGGTGTATGGATTGGTATACATTAATAAAAATTTCAAGGCATGTAACACACATTTCCAGCTTTACAACTGAGAATCTTGATACCATATCCTTATCAGACTCATTGAGAGTTTTTTAGAACTTGCTTTTAATGTGTTCATAGAAGAAACCCAAGCATGTTAAATCAGGAGAGTATATTGGCATGGTTATAAATATATCAGAATATATTATATTCCTTAACTTCTTTGTGCCAACTGTCATGATGGATAATTAGATCTTAGATGTGAAATTATTCTGTTTTTATTTTTGAAATTCATACTATAGCTTACATAATATCCCACCTCCCCAATATTTGAAGCTTAATGTGATAAAACTATTTTTATTTATTTGTAGAGACTAATGCTTCAAAAACATTAATAATGAAAGGACCTTTTGTCTGTATTGAATATTTGTGTCATTTTTTTATTATTTAAAATTGTCATATTAGTTCTAACTCTGGCAGAGATAGGTTAAATAGAAAGCAAGAAAAGGGGAGGGGATTAAGAGTAAAAGTAAAAATTTAAATGATCAAGAAAGCAAATATTTTACAATCTTTGTAACTTATTTTCCTCTTAGATAAATAATATTGAGCTGATTCACTGCTATATGTTACAGAATTTTTTAAAAAGATATTTATCTCTTAATTCAAATTAAGTATTGTAATTCTTAGATACTATGGGATTTATTTTATTGATATATTTCAGGGGGCTGTAAAGAGAGAAAAACTGTACTTTGTGTGTGAATAATTGCAGTAAATAAGATTTAATATGGAGGATATATTTATACAAATATTTATGTAATTGAAATTAAAATTGCATATTTATATTTTTTAATTTTTTAAAATTGATATGTTTTAATCTACTTAAATTTTTTTTTTTGTATATTTTCCATTTAACGTAATGGTTTTTAAAAATTAAAAGTTAATTTGGCTTTTTATTTTAATGATTCTGGGTTCAAATTTTCTTTATGCTTTAATGAATTGTATTATCTAGATAAGAATAATTTTTGCATCCTCTTTTTTTACAGGACAGTGTTACAGATGTCCGTATGGCAAGAATGGCTTATAGCCATGGCTTACATTCATCCACAGAATGCTGAAGAACAAAAATTGTCTGATATGGTGTATTCTCTTTTTCGCATGCTTCTGCATCATGCAATTAAATATGAATATGGAGGTTGGAGAGTATGGGTTGACACCTTGGCCATCGTTCATTCAAAAGTAAGTTTTTCTAGCACTCTCTACATTTTCTCTTGTTGACTACAGCAGTGGTCTTCAAACAGTGTTCCATGGAACCCTGGGGTTCTACAAGGCATATGCCCAGAGGTTCCATGAGTTATTAAACTTTTGTCCCAAACAAAGTAAGCTCATGCTAGTCAATAAAATTGAAAATTATATTTATACACAGTAACATTCTTGTATCATACTTTTTTAACTTTTATTATTATATAATAGAATATATTGAAATGCTTTTTCTTTATAAATATTATATTTCTTAAGATCCGGAGTTTCGCAAAATAATTTTGTATGTTAGTGCAATATTATGCAAAACCAAATAATTTTCTAATGGGAAATGCAGCTTTTTTTTTATTTATGGACAAAACCACCTATTAAAGAATATTTGCGAAAGAACACCTGTAAGAAAGTATTTCCCGAAAAGAAAACTAAGCTTAAATGGATTAAAGATCTTTTTGAGTACTATCATAAATTAGTAGGTTTGTCAATATAAAGAGGAAACAATAGATTCAATATTGAAATCGAAATTTAATTGTTTACAGCTCCTTAACTTTAGGTTTTAAATTCATGCAGAACACACAAGATTTCTCACACAGCCATAAACATTTTAATGCAATTCTGTATAATGTATTTAAGGAAAAAATATTTTTCCACATATTTGTCACTATATATACAAATTAAGTACAGAATATGAAATGCCATTACTGATAACTTCAATAGAGATAGATTTTGAAAGTTTGTATGAAAAAAAAGGCAAGCACTTCCCAGCTACTAAATATATTGCATGGGTAGGTGACACTTGGGGCACAAATTAATATTACTAATGAGTAAGTTATATTAACAATATATATTGAAATTTTTTAATGAAAAATGCAATACTTTGCTTTAATTGTTTTTATATAAAGTACCTACCACATTGATCTATTTTAAGACATATTCTTAAATTGGAATAGGGTTCCCCAAAATAACACCTTGTTCTAAGAGTTCCATGAGTCAAAAATGTTTGAAGACCACTGGACTATACAGCAATGACAAAAATGAATAAGTTTGTGTGTGCAGGGAATGGGAGGGGGAGATTTTGGAATTAAATATTATATGAAAAACTGCTCTCTTTTGCCAAAAATGAATTTTTCTCCAAAACAAAAATATGATCACTTAAAAATTTTGCATGCAAATTTCGAAATACTAGGTATTCAAATAATTTAAAATTTCAAGGTTAAGAAATGTTAAAACTTAAAATGAGATTGAAGTTTTACTGTGTAACTATAGTAATGTATAAAATGGATAACTATTGCAAACAATTTATTTTTTCTTGTTGTCCTTACTGTATTTTTCTGAAAGCCCAGCCAGAAATGGAATTATGTTATCAAAGACCTTTATAGTGAATTAAACAATTTTTAAGGCAGTTGCATAGTTGGGATGCATGAAGTTGGCTGATCATACCAAGCAATGCCATCACTTGCACTATATGGACACAGTTGTATAAAAGTGTTGTCTGCTATGGTTGCTGCAAACAACCAGATGAGTGAGATGAAGACTCTGGAAATGAATACAAAGCAATGGGGGTTGAATGATTATGTGACAGGACTGACTGCGAAAATGGCATAATTGTCTGCTATCCAGCATTCTACATACTGATCATCATGGCTACCAGCAAACTGGCTATATGTAGTGTTTAGCTGTGAATCCTGTTTCTGTCTTATAGCATATAACTATTGGGTCTATGTGGATGGAATGGAACCAGCAGTCCCAATCAGCCTTTGTTTTACAGAGGTACTTGATGTTATGGTGTCGTGAGTGTTATATCTTATGACATCATGTAACCTCTAATCAGCCTTCTTACAATAAGAGCTCAACTGTGTGTTGATGACATCTTGTAACTGATTCTGTTACTCTTCATGGCATGTCATCTTGGTTTTGTTTTTCAGCATGATAATACTAGGTCTCTGAGCTATTGAAGCTCAACTTTGACTGACAAGGTTAATAGATCTTTGTCCAATGAAACATGTATGAGATATAGTATGTTGCTAAATTTCAGAATCCCTAAGTGCCGCAAATTTGAAGTTGCAACGAATGAATGTGCGGCAGAATGTATTTTAAATTGAGATAAGGAATTTCTGCCATTCCTTATGTATCAAGGGTCACTCTTCATCATGAAGGTTTTACCATTTTGAGGTTTTAACATTCAGTGTGCAATTGTTAACCACATCCTATGATCTGAATTTTTAATTATTTCTTTATCTAAGCTTAACACATTGTTTAATTTCAATAAAAGCAGCCACTTTCTTCATGGTGCTTTTTTTATGCTGAGGATTATATATATATTTTTATTACCAATGGTTTATTCAATTCATTTAGTATTTTTTAGAATGTTGAAATGTAGTTTATACTTATTATATTTAAATTATTTTAACTTGTGAAAAGGGCTTGCATATCTTTAAATTATTATTTTGTATTGAATATGTTATTAGGATTTATATTTCTTATTTTAGTTTTTGTTCCTAAAGTTCTAAAATGCTATACTTTACTTTAGGTCTCATTTGAAGAATTTAAGTTGCAGTTCTCTCAAATGTATGAACAATATGAGCAGCGACGTTCAGATCACTTAACTGATCCAGCTCTTCGCAAGCAAAAGCCCATCAGCACAATATCAGGCTTAGAAAACAACCATCGTGCCTTAAATGTTGTAAATCCACCCAAACCTGACATCACTCATAAGGATTCCAATGAAAATTTCAAAACTGAAACTGTAAAATCTATAACTGAAGTTCCATCCTCTCTCAAAAAAGAAACTGACTGTACTGATCCAGAAGAATCTAATAAAGAATCTAAAAATTCTTCACCAAGTTCATTATCTACCATCAATGATGATTCTAGAGAAAAATCAACTGCTGTTCAGGTACCAGAAATTCATGATGGATTAAATAAACCAAATTATAATAGTAGTTTATGTGAAGCATTGTTAACTGCTGATGATCACAGACCTGTTCCTGTGGAATCTGAAGAACGTGGAGTGATAGAAGCTCTGCCAATTCAAACACATGCAGATGATGAAGTGTGTTCTGTGAATCTTGAACAAGCCACAACTATAGATGATAACAATGAATTGCATCTAAGTAATTCAGAGGAAATTGAGCTAGAATCAATTAATGGTGCCAAAATAGATACAGAAAATCCTCAACCAAACTCTCCAAGTGATTCAGGTTTTCTTTCTCTTTCTGTGACAGATGAATCAAAAGGTAAAACAGCTGATGATGAATTGACTTATGAAAATGAATTAGCTCTTGATGATGAAAGTGCTGCAACAGAAAAATCTCCTGATGAAATACCGAATGAAATTTTAGATGATGGACAGCCTATTAAATCCTTTGAAGACATTGAAAACATTGCTTACGAAAATTCAACTTTTAATGACCCGATAGAATGCATTTCTGATGTAAAGACTTTAGAAGAAAGTATGAAAGATTCAATTCCACAAACTGTAAATGAAAGTTCTATTTCACAAGAATGTAATGACTCATTTCAAAGCAATATAGATAATAATACTGCCAGTTCACAATCATCAAACACTAATGCAGATGTACTCTCTGCTGATTTATCAAATGAAACTGTAAATATTTCAAATGAACTCAATTGTTCAGAATCTAATAATGAGGCACTCAAACAAGGTATAGTTCCTGAAGAAACAAGGGAAAATATTGGTGATGGAATTCCTGCTTGTGTTAATGATACAGAAGTTCAAAAAGATGAAATCTCTGATATTGTGGTATGTTCTGAAACTCAGGAATCAGTCAAAATTAGCACCAATATACAGGAAAGCATTGGTGAGAATGAAGATGAATCTGTAAGCATCTCTAAGAAAGTTCTCCCTGCTGAAGAAGATGTAGTTCTAAATCAAGCAGATCATGAAAGTAATGCAGTTAGTGACTTGGACAACATTGAGGAATCTAGTAAAAAATTATCTCACTCATCTGAAAACATTTCTCAAGAAATATTAACAAATGTTGATATCTCTAGTAATGATCCTATTGAGGTAGTTGAATTACCTGAAGATAAACAAGAAATTGTTCTTGAATCACCTGCCAAACAACAGTGTCCAAATCCTACTACAGTAGTAAGTGAAAAAGAGGATAAGAATTTAACTGATTTGATAAAAAGCCAATCAAGTGTTGAGCTGGAAGAGTCAAAAGTCAAGAATGTTAGTACTTCTGAAATCAAAAGTACCATTTCTGATAATCAAGATGCTACAAGTTTACTTAATACTTCTAGTGAAAATCTTCAAAAAATTGAATCTCCAAAATCTGTTTCTGCTAATGCATCCCCTGTTTCCCAAGCAGAATCACCTGTTTCGTCAAGTGACAAAGACGCAAAAGTTTTTGACAGCAATAAAGTTGATGAATCTTCTCCATTTAAGAAAAGGGAAGAGGAAGAAGAGGAGATAGAAAAGCCAACTGGGATTAGTACCATTGAAGGACAGCTTGAGAAGGAGAGAAGATTAATGGCTGAAGCTGGAGGAGATCAAACTGATGAACAGATTTTAAATCAAACAGCATCTATTTCTCCTAAAGGTAGTTCTGAGACAGCATCACTCGGAGAACCTGCTGATGAGACTGTTTCAAAAATTAATAATGAAAATGCTGTTGTATCCACATCTCAAAATGTTGTGCCAATGTCTGAAGCTGATGTAGCACCAACCAGACGTTCGAGGAGTGTTATTATGCCTCGCAAACAAACTTCTAATCAAATACAAAGACCTAAATCAATGTCAATGAACCAAAAATCAACTGGAGGAAATGGTAGACAAATGTTCAATTCTGGTCCCACAAGACCTCCTTTTCGAATTCCAGAGTTTAGGTGGTCACCTATTCACCAAAGACTTTTATCAGATTTATTATTTTCTTTGGAAACAGATATTCAAGTTTGGAGAAGGTAATTTTCAAAATTATATTTAAACTTTATCAATTTTTAGATAATTTGTTTTAATGCTACTAGACAGATGTTTTTATGCAACCTTATTTTAACTTGTACTTTGAGATCAGCATGTTTTATCATGAATAAATAAGAATTAAGAAATATATCTTATTGATTTTGGTAATTTCCTATGCATAGCAGTAACTTTGTGTTTTTCAGTGGTAATATATATAATATTTTCCTTTTCTTTAGCCATACTACAAAAACTGTGATAGACTTTGTGAATAGTGGAGAAAATGCAATATTTGTTATAAATACTGTCCATTTAATATCACAAGTGGCTGATAATATCATTATAGCTTGTGGTGGCCTTTTGCCATTACTGGCTTCTGCAACATCACCAAATGTAAGTATACATAAAATATTATTTATAGAATATTTTTACATTATATATTTAAAAATTTTAAGAATGTAATGTATAAAATAAAGTACATTTCCTTTTTTTTATGTACATAAGTACCAAATTTTAGTCTTATTCTTTTCATTGGCAGATTTTTACATTAATACAATACCAGATTTGAATAAATTATAATAATAATTCTTACAATATTTGCATAGCATGAACTAGATGTGATTGAACCAACACAAGGGATGTCAATTGAAGTTGCTGTAGCTTTTCTACAACGACTTGTGAATATGACTGATGTTCTAGTCTTTGCATCATCGTTGAGTTTCAGTGAATTAGAAGCTGAAAAAAACATGTCCAGTGGTGGGATACTGAGACAATGCTTGAGACTAGGTAAGATAGTAATTTTATAATTAATATAACTCATGAAACTATCAAATTTATATATCCTTGTCCTCCAAATATTTGTTACTTAAAAGAAAAATCGAAACTATTTGCTTTCTTTAAATTAATTGTAAAATCAGTATATTCTTTAATGTATTCCTGATCAAAAACTTTTAATTTGCTTTTTTAAAATTATATTGATATCTTAAAGTAAAAAAAAATTGATACAAATATTTATCTTCTAGAATAATTTTATTTTGATCGAACTGCTTCTTAATACATGTGATTTAACTGCTTTTTTAGTTCTATGATAATTTCTTTTTCACCAGTATCAGAGAAAATTTTTAAAAAATGCATGTTGTTGTTTTGCCTGTTTACTCTTTCTTGAATCTGTCAGTTTAACAATTTAAATTTTTTTGAATTTTTAAATTTTATTATGGAACAGTTTGTACTTCTGCTGTACGCAATTGCTTGGAATGTCGAGAAAGAAGCCTTCCCCAGACTCCTGTGATACCTCACCCAAGTTCCAGCATGTCAAGAGATTCCCGTCCTTCTCCAATTCAGGCGCTGATTGGTGGGGTTCAGCCATCAGCCAAGGTTGATTTTGTATGAAATACTTCTGCTTTTTATGTGTTGTTTTGTTCTGTATGCTTTTTTAAATATAAGCCTAATTTGTTCATAAGTTTAATATTGTATATACTTTTTAATCTGATTTCTCAAAGATGTTGGAATCATCAAAAAATGCTAATGTTGATTTGTCTCAACTTTCATATAATAAAAGAGTAACAGAGCATATAGAATTTAAACTGTTAAGAATGCAGTAATTTAAACTCAGATTTTTGTTACTTTTTGTTACATATAGAAGCATATTAATATAGGGTCTTCTAATATTATTAGGACTGTCTCCTATCTTAGATTAAACAGTACACCTATCTTAGATTAGACAGTACATATCCAATGAAGCTCAGCGAGTTGGTACTAACTGGCATGGTGGGCATAAAAATTGGAAATGTAAGCTATTTTTAAGCATATCCTTTAAAAACATATAATTTAACACACAATTTATTTGATTTACAAAAAGGGATGATCATTGACTTTCGCTTCAAGGTTCAAGATAGCAGTATTTCAAAAACTACACAGTTTGTGAATTGTTCACATAATGCTGTGGTGAAAGAATTATTGGCATCATTGAAAATAAATGGTGGGGAAATTGTGTTGCATTATATGCTGTTAATATAAGAGGCAAACATCATTTGTAACAGTGATCAGCATTTGCAAATTACATGACAAATGTGTGAAACAAACCAGGGAACTTCTAGATGTGTATCTAAAATGATAGCACAACAAATCCTTTTATGTATTGGATTTTGAAGTAGACAGATGGTTATTGCATCCTTGCTACTGAAGTTGTCTTGTCATTTACTCTGCTATACCAGAAAAAAGAATGCTGTTGATTGGCAAAGGGTTGCCTATCTAATGAACTATGTTTTCTGCCCTATTGAATGTAGGAGCATTCACATGTTAGATGAGAAGTGTACAAGAATAAACACTCTGCAACTGTTACTGGAAAAACACAACTTAGTGGTGGAATCATGGTGTCATAGTTTTGCTTGAGTTCTTTGGTACCTGTGGAAGTAGCTATGTTCTTTTGTACCTTAAACTGGGTTATATATGCATTGTTGCCTATCATGTACATCCGCATATAATTGTTTCCTCAGATGGTTGGGATTTTTCATTTGGACAATGGTCATGCACCACACATTCATAGTTGCTTAGAGCTGTTTAGAGGAGCATGGCAAAGACTTCTAAGTGCTTTGTTGATCTCCAAATTCACCTGATGTGAACCAATAGAACATCTTTTGGATCATTTTTATTGTCATGTTCACAAGGATACTCCATTGTGTACCCTGCTGTTGCTGTCAGACATACTGCAATTTACATGGCTCCAAGTACTTGTGGTAACCTTCTGTAATCACATTGACTCACTGCCTTGCCATCTAGCTGTAGTATGTGCTATGTAAGGCAGTTATTCTGAATATTAGCAGATCATAATACTGTGATTTCAACCTGTGCAATACATTTTTAAATATGTCTTTAGTTTGCATAAAGGTTTTCATCAATTTTTTGTTATACATTCTAAAAATAAGCTTATTTATTTTGAAATTGCTGATATTTAATATGTTTCTAATATATATATATATATATTTATTTATGCCATGTTTTTTTATTTCATTATATTCAACTTTTAATGTGTTATATAATTAAATAAGTACATCTATTCCAAATTAAAATGCATTAAAGTTAACATCTTGGCATTATTTCTTATTGGGCATATGTAGATTTTTGTTTAATACTTCATTTATAAATATAAGAAACAGTGTTTGTTATTCAACATTTACATTATGAATAAGTCTTTTGTATGAATTTCTGATTTGTGGGACATACAATTTATTTAAACAATAGCTTATCAATTTATAGTTTATTTATGTGTACGAATACTACTAAAATAGCAATTTAAAATATTAATTATAATTTATAATGATAAAATAAAAACCTTATGTTCTATATGTGGGGATATTTGAAAGAAAATACGTGAATAAAATGATATATATTTTGTACACAAAAAGTAATTTTGGTAAGTTTCAAACCTATGATTATTTGTTAAAAGAAAATACAACTGTGTGTGTTGTTAATTATATCACTTGTATTCCTAAATGTATTTTTATTTTGTAATGAAAGTATATTCTTCTAGTAATTTCAAGGATGCAATGGATAATTTAGAAACAAAAATAAAATTTACTGTAATTATGATTGCACAAATGCACATGATAATGCAACACATGAGGAATTGTAGAGTATAACTTTAAAAAATAATATAATTTGTCACATCAATTTTCTTTTTCCACTCATATTTTTCTGTGTGATAAGTTATTTAGAATCAATATTGAATTTGTTGTTCATCTGTTTTTATTCATAATAAAGTTGTAACTGTTATCAGTATTTACCCCCAACTTTTAAGGAATATTTATAAATTTTCCTTTGTTCATTAAACATTTATTTCAAACAGAAAGGGAACATTTTCTGTTATGTAGCTATTTATTATTTTGACATTTCACATTAATGTTTATCATATTATTTGTTAAGTCATATCTTTTTTTTTCTTTCAGAACATTGTTGAAAATTTAGGAGGACAAAGCAGTCCTATTCGGGACCCAGAGAAACTTTTACAAGATATGGATGTGAATCGGCTTCGTGCAGTTATATATCGAGATGTGGTAGGTATACTTCAGTGATGAATTCAAAGTGAATTAATGTTTTGAATGACCAGTTTTTATGGTTTATTATCTAGAGCATATATTTTCATGTGATATATATATATATATATATATATTAAATTATCAGTTTCATTTTGGAGAGAAAACAAGAGAATTTTCAGAACCTTCATTATTGGTTAGAATATTTTTTCTTTTTGATGCTCAAATGAGAATTGACTATATAGTATCTTATTTGTGTATTAATTTTGCTCTACTTAAATTACATTTTTGTGGTTATTTTAATGATAAAAATTTAACATCAATATTTGAAATTTTCACGGCATAGAGGATGAAAACTGTGCATACAATTCATATAAATAATTATTGTAAACTTTTTCCACTTAAAATTTTTTTCAAATTTGTTATAATTATTGAGATTATTAAAATTTATAATTTCTGTTAGAAATGTCATTTATCGTTCTACAATAGTTGAGATACTTAATGTTGATTAGATATTAAAAACAATAATTTATTTTTCATTATAAACTTATTTGTGATGTGCATTAACACTAGAACGAATATATTTATATTTAGAATGGTTGTTAACAGTTATTTGATTGATGATTATGATGTTGTATTCATGACAGGACCAAATCAAACAGTACCGTTAGCCTATGTGACTGTTCTGGCAATCTGTTCAATATAATCCACATAGAGCAGCAAGAATAGCTGGACAGTCAAAAATATGAGCAGGTGTTAGCTCTGTATCTAAACAGTTATCACAATTCCTATAAGTTCTACCATCCCTATTAAACTTCACTCCTCTGTTATCCTTGCAATAGTCTTTGTTATAAGACGGTCTCCATTTATATTACAGGTTTGATGCTTTATAGGAATTGACTTCTCACTCAATTTGAAATTTGTGAGAGCAATTTGCTTCTAATAAAGGAAATGCTGACAAAGTTATTATTAAGATTTCTAGCTTCTTTGGCCAGTTTATCTTCATTTTCATTGCCTGTTATGTCAGCATGCGCAGGTAACCATTAGAGGAAGCAGACTTTATCTAACTCCTGTAATCTAAACAGGAGAGAGCTAATTTCTTCAGTAATCCATGGACCTTCATTTAGAATATCCTGGAGGGCTGCTTTTGAGTCACAGAAAATGATGAGACCTTTATCCTATTCTAGAATAGGGAGAGTCTCATATAGATCAAAAGCCGTCAATTATTATCCAAAGTTCACAAGTGAAGCAAGATGCAATGATATCAGCACCAATTACCCGTTGGTAGTTTGCATCACTTGGAGTGGTCATAAATACCCCCGATCCTCTATTTGATAATGTTTCATCAGGAGAACCGTTTGTATAGGCAAACACAAAATTATCTCTTGAATATTTATCAATAGTCGTGATCCCTTTTGCCTTGATGATATTAGTAGGCTCACTCTTAATACATGGCTCTAATAGACTTGTTACAAGTGTGGTGTTCTTAGGAAGCCCAGCAGAGAAAAGAAGTTCCTGAAAGATAGAAAATTTGTTGTGTTTAAGACCAAGGGGTATTCTAATTTTACTATTGAATTGCATTGGAGAAGATCTTTTTAATCTTGTGTTACTATTATAAATTTCAAAGGTTCTCCTAACAATATGTGTTGTTCCACAACTTCTAGCCCTGTGTTTGTGAATTTGATCAAATTATATCTTCTTCTCTTCTCAAGGCTATCAAGGCCACACTCTTTTTACCACCTTTAAGTTGTTGGCAGAGGACACTGCCCTTACAATGACTTTTGCAGCTCTTGCCTGAATACTCTAATTTCTCTAGTATAGTCTTAGATGCTTGTGCCCAGATGAAAGAGGCATATTCCATAACAGGTCTTATAAGTGAAACATGCGTTGTCTTTAAGGTCTTGGGACTGGCTCCCCAGTTTGTACTGCAAAGGCTTTCAATGATCTTTAATTTTTTCAAAGCCCTATCTACATAGGTCTTAATGTGCTCGATAAATCTTAGTTCAGCATCTAGGATGATTCCTATATATTTCAGAACATGTTGTCCTCTCTATAAGTGTACCCTCAATATGATCCATCTGGGACCTATGTTTTCTATCTATTGTGAAGACACAGACAGTTGTCTTTTCGACATTGAGCTTTAATTTTAAACTAGGTCAATTTTAGAATTCCATTTAAGGAGTGTGGTAGCTTTTCCCCCCTGAGATGTCTATTTCCCTGCCAGAGTGCCAAATGGCAATGTTGTGTGCATAGCACTCAACCTTAGTGTCATTATTGATGTTAGAATGAATATCATTTACATAGAGCAAAAAAGAAGGGGGCTTAGTACTGATCCCTGAGGAACACCTGTAGGGAATTTCCTGCTCTTAGATAAACATCCATTACTGCACACTCTGACTTTCCTGTTCCTGAGGAAGTCATTTATCCAAATAAGAGCTTTTCCTCTAATGCCATGTTGATGCACTAATGTTATGAGTTTCTGTCTCCACACTTTCTATCAAAAGCAGAGGACATATCAAGGAAGACAGCAGTAGTTTTCTCTGGCAGTTGTTTTTGAAAACCATCTATGACTGATACAAAATAAAATAACTGATTCTCTGTAGAGTGTTGTTTTCTGTAAGCTATTTGATAAAAACTTATTATCTTTTTTCCATTAGGAATTTCACAATTCTAGTATGTATAATGCATTCCATCACTTTGCAAAGAGTGCTGGTAAGTGTAATCAGTCTATAATTCCTACACTCCATACCAAGTTTGCTTGGTTTGAGTATAGGTACTATAATGGAAGTTTTTTTCAAGTAGTTGGTAATTTACCAGTTCCATGAAATATTAAGAATGGATAGTAGGCATGATTTTGCCTTTTCACCTAAATGTTTTATCATTTTCCCCAAAACAAGATTAATGTCCGGTGATTTATTTTTATTAATTGATTTTATTGCATTTTTAAGATCTGCCATTGTGATATCCATTGAAAATGAGTCATCACACTTATAGTGTCTTGTGTTATGGAATAATTTGCTGGCAGAGTGTTTTATTTTCCTGTCTTCCTTCTAATATTCAATTTTGCTGGCATTTGAAAAATACAAAGCCAGTTCGTTAGCAACTTTCTCATTAGTGTTCAAAAATGCCTGACTTACATTTGGTGTGTATGCAGCCTGAGCAGCAATATGAGTAAAGGAGTTGTTCAATAATTTGGTTATTCTCAAGAACTTAGCATCCTTTCTTGGATCAAGAGTTTTACAGAACTTGAACCATTTTAGTTGTTTATTCATAGCTACCCTTTCTTCCACTCTAGCCGTTGCCTCTGCCTGCAGTTTTCTAATTTCTTCTGTATTGTAAGTTTTAAGTTTTCCATTTAATAAATCTCTCTCTGTAATTAAAGAGTCAATATCATAATTCTTCCGATAAGGAACTCAATTTCGTCATCTTTTACCTCTTGGTATAAAGAGCTTGGCAGTAGTATTGACATTATTTGTTAAAACATTTTTTCAAGGTCTTTAATTGGAGCCTCGTGTTCGCATAGAGTGTCAAGAAGACTGGTAAAACCCGCCCAATTGGCTTTTTGAAAATTCCAAGATCTTTTTACTTGGACAGGCATTTCCACCTTAAAGGTATCATGTGACAATTGGTCAATGATCTCTTATTGCGTTATCAATTATCTTCCATGTACAACAGTTATTTATATGATAACTTACAGCTGTAAGATCAAGGTCAGATTGAGTGCCTGTTGTTCTTGATAGATAAGTATATTACCCATCATTTAATGTCATTAAATTTAAGTCCGTAAATAGACTTTCCACTTGTATTCCCTTGTCATCCAAGGAAAGTGAGCCTCTAGGTGGACTTTTAACTTTTAAAGTCACCCAACATGATGGTGAAGTTGGAGGAAATGTGAGGGATCCCACAGAAGGCATCTGTGTTGATGTTAGAGTTATCCAGATGATAGACATTTATTAGGGTGAAAGTATGTCTTGGGAGGAAAACCTCTATTGCCTGAATTTCTATGCTTTCTGCTTGATCAACACTGATTTCCCTGTATTTAATATCATTTCTAATTAGGAAAGCAAATCCTCCTCCTGTTCTATCAATCCTGCCTGTCCTGTAGTATAATTCTTAATATAAAGATGAAGATTTTTATTTAGCTTTGTCTCTTGAAGAGAAGCAATATGTATATTATTCTTCTCAAGGAGAAGACAAAGCTCTTCCTTCTTCTTCTGTGGGCCATTTATATTAAGCTGTAAAATGCAGAGCGTCCTTGTAGTATGTTTCTCATCATGCTACCTGATATAATCAGAGCGTGATGTGCTGGCTGATTTTGCACATGGTAGCCCCATGTGCAGAATCAAAATTCAGACCCATCATGGAAAAGGGAGGCCATTGCCTCAAAGAGGTTGGATTTCTGTTTTTTGGTCCGCAGGGGGTATTTTATTTCCCCTCTACCACCCAAATGAAATACCAATGAAGGCATTCCCTGGTCTGCCACCTGGGGACATGTTCTCTAGGGGTTACAGACTCCTCCGAGAGAGTTATTTGATTACAATTAGAAATTCAGAATAAATTTTAATGCAATTATACTTTAAGTTTAAAAGGAATTATTTTATATGATTTAAAATGCTTGGAACATTTTAATAGTTAATTTAGTGAAATTCCTTTATTTTTTTTTTAAAAAAAGTTTTATTAAACATTTATTTTTTATTTTAAAAAAATTTTTTTTTTTTTGCACAATTTTTATTTAAGTATTTAATGTCATTTTGATATTTTCTACAAATTGGGGATTCAGTTTAGTTTTGTTTTTAAGAATGAGCTTTGTTGATGTTTATTATTCGTGGCTTTAGAAAAGCAGGAAGCCATATTGGTCATTTCTTTGTCAAACAATATGACAAATTTGTTTCAATTATAAGATTAAAAATGAAGGTTTTTCAAGAAATTTGTCTAGAATTACATCCTCTAAATAAAACCCAGGAACTTGCAGTTGCAATATCAAAAGCATTTTGAAAATGTAATCTTCTTGAAGCATATTGTGTTGTGTATAATCAACTCATCTGATTGAGCACATCTATTCCACACTTGGTGTGAATCATAAAAAGTTACCATTTCTGAGAACTCTTGGGGATAATTATCTATCTTATTGCTTATATGCAGTAATAATCCCTTGAATTAGATGTAGCTTGCTAAAAAAGAGAGAGTACTCTTTGGGAGCCTTCAAGTAAAACTGATTTTATGCACATGTTCCTTGGTGTATATATATACTGCCGTTATCCACCTGCTTTGCTGGGTATTTCATGATGTTGGAAAAATATACTGTTTATATATATATATTATTGTTATCTAAGTACCAGCATTAAGAATTTGATTGTATTGAAAAATATACTTATACCTGTTACTCTCGCCTCTTGATATAAAAAGGACAGAACTTCCAATCAATAATTTATAGTCTCTAAATTTGAATTAGAATGATTTTTTGCATTCTCGTAATCCAATAACCAAGTGGATTTCCTCAAAACCAATTTTCAGTGGATCTCTACTCCTTAAAATAAACATACGGGACAAATTTCAAGTCTAAATCAAATAGAGCAAAAATTGAATTTTTACTATCAATATGCCCTGTAACCCTGTTGAGAGTCAATTTCCTATTCTTAGTGGATTTTCAAGGGTCAATTGCCGTAAAATCCATTTTTAGTGGATCTCTATTCAACAAAAGAAACATGCTTATAAAATTTAAGGTATGAGGGTCTAACAATTAAAAAACGGGAATTTTTTTCTATAACTCACCTTAACCCCTCGCAACACTCCTTGGGGGTCAACTTGCAAAATTCTTTGTTAGAGGAACTTTATTCCATGATATTAACATGCCTGCCTACCAATTTTTAAGCAAGTAGAAATGGAAATACAGTCGACTCTTGATAATTCAAAGTTGGAGGGACCTACGATAAACTTGAATTATTAAGAGTTCAAATTATCAAGGGGGTAGAAAAACCTAACAAAATACACGAAGAGAAATTTTTCTAACACATTTATATTTAAAACTATGTAATAAAACAACAATTGTACATATGTATAAAAATTTTTTAAAGTATTTTTAAGAAGCACATATGATACAATATAAATATTATACAGAAGTTAAAAGTCCTGTGTTAAAAGAATACATTCTTACACAATCCTACGCATCTCTTCACAATTGTGGACTATCCTTTCTGAATACACGTGTAACAAGGCCATGTGTTAAATGAAAGGTATGGACGTCTGACAACAGGTACGCTTGGTCTATTGTCCACTTGAAGGAAAGCAAAATAGTGTATTTTCGCTTATAAACCGTAAAACACAAAGGTGTAGAACTACAGATGGTCATTAAAAGGGGCTTCGTTATAGGGGAGAAACACAGAGACAATGCAACACAAAAATTGTAAGTTCCATCCTGTTTGCTACTGGACTGTACATGATAGTGAGTGTTCGAATTGTCGAGAGTTTTATAAGATAACTTCGAATTACTGTGTTTTTTTTTTGTAGTCTGGCCAGCCACAGATTTTAAATTCCGAAATATTGAGTGTACCCAAACTTATTGTTTTAGTTCAAATTATCGAAAGGATCATATTATCGAAGGTTTAAATTATCGAGAGTCGACTGTATTTATCTATTATGTCTCTTAATCCCCCACAAAGCCCCTTGGGGGCCAGTTTTCGCAAAACCTGTTTTGTAGGGATCTTTACTCCATAAAAGGAATCTGCTTACCAAATTTCAAGCCTGTATGTCAGGGATGCACAACCTATGGCCCGCGGCCAATTTTGGCCTTTGAAGCCTTTAAAGTTGGCCCGTGAATGTCTATTACAAAAGGAAGAGTAATCTGAAATGGAATTGGCCTTTGTTAATTAAACTGGGAAAAATCACATACGAAAACAGTATTACAGCAAATAATTATTTTACAATTGTTCATGAAGTTTTTTTAAAATTTATTACGTGGCTTTTCAATATGTTTCCTTCATGGCTATCTGCGAGTACGAGTTTTTGTATAGCAGAAGCTCACGGACGTGATCACCGGAAGCCGTTATTTCTTCTATCGCATTGTCTGGATGCAGAAAAGGTTGAAGAACAAATGCGTATTCACGCATGCGTGCCTGAACAGTCTCGATTCAAAATTATGCTGAGTCAATTAAAAGGACCTATCAAACTCATGCTTTTCTTCATGGTGCGGGTTACCAATAATGACTTTAACTTCTACTTAGCTGCAACAATCATTCTTTTAAACAACCCCGTGGTTTTTCTAGTAGATCGGGAATGTTGAAATCGTTGTCACAGAACGGATCTGATATTCTTTTTTGATTTCGCATTTTTAGTCTTTTATCATGTATTTATAAAGCCATGTAAAATATTTTATGTAATGAGAGAGAAAAAATGTGATTTTCAAAATCGGAAATTTGAAAATGCATGGACAGATAAATACTGTTTTATCTATTACAATGATATTGTCACATGTAGTTAGTTACAAGATTGCTGTGGCAAAAGAATGTAATGTAAAGCGGCATTATGAAACAAAGCAAAAACATTTTGCACCTATGAAAGGATTATGAACAATCGCAAAAAATTTAAAAACTCAATAAAAAAAACTTTTAGTAGTCAAGCAATTATTTTTCAAAAATGTACAATTAACTTGAATTCATATGTGGAAGTGAGCTTAAGTGTCGCTGAAATTATCGCTGAAGAAGGTCGGCCATTCACAGATGTTAATTTTGTTAAAATGTGTTTGTTAATTGCATCTGAAAAACTTTGTCCTGAAGCAAAAAGGAAATTTTGAAATATAAGCTTAAATAGAATGACTGTTCAAAGAAGAATTCAACAGTTGAATGAGGACATAGAAAATCAAGTAAAATCAGCCGCTTCAAACTTTGTATATTTTTCTTTAGCTTTTGATGAATCTATAGTTATGAATCAGTTAGCCAATTGTGTGTGTTTGTTCGTGGAATTGATAAAAAAAATTTTGTGTTACGGAAGAACTTCTTGGAATGTTTTCCATGAAGAGGCAAACAACTGGAATTGAACTTCTTTCCAGTTTGATATATTTGTGCGATGCAGTTTCCTTAAACATGAACAATTGCAGTAGCATTATCACAGATGGAGCAAAATCAATGATTGGCACGAAAATTAGAATGTTTAAGCTGCTAAAAGAGTGCCTTGCCCATTGTGGTATTGAACCAATGATTTCTAGACTGTGGTAGAAACACTAGAAGGTTAAAAGAAGCAAGTTTTCAGTGTGATTTGGCTTTTCTCATAGACATAACAGGCCATTTGAATTACTGAAACACAAAGCTACATGGAAAGAATAAATTCATTTTTCAATTGATAAATAACATAAAGGCATTAAAACAAAAACTATGTTTATTTCAAAACCAGCTAGAAGCTAAAAATTTGGCACATTTTCCCTACTGCCAAGAAATGCATGAAAAATTTCTACACATGACGAACAAATTCAAATCTTGCGCAATGCATTTGATGATCGATTTTTAGATTTAAAAAGGTGCCAAACAAAAACTTGTCTTTTCTTTTCCATTTTCTGTTGATATAAAGCTAGTAGACGAGAGTGTGCAGTTGACCTTAATTGATTTACAGAAATCTGATGTTATCAAAAATCAATTCAAAGAAAAATCGATATTAGAATTTTATAAAAACTTACCTGAGGATTTTTCGTTCTTAAAGCAAAATGTAGCTGCATGTGCCACTTTCTTTGGCAGCACTTGCATTTGTCTCACTAATGAATTTAAACAAATCAAAAATAAATAGAATAGCAAATGAGAACTTTTCATCTGTTCTACTTATTGCCATTAAAAGCCTTAAGCCTGATGTAAAATCAATTTCAAATATTCAATACCAGACATCTCATTAAATTTTACAAATTTTAAGTGCTAATTTTAAAAAAAAATTTAAATTGTGTTAGTTTGCCACCTTTTAGCAGGAATATTCTTTTGAGCTAAAGTATTTTAATCATTTTGAAAGTCTTTGTGTTTCATCCATTTATCAACTGTATAATGTGTACATGAGTAAAATAAGCAATTATTGTGATAAATACGTATTATCATAAAATGGTGTTTTCACGTTTATAACATATTTGCTATCGTGTAATACTTTGGCCCTCGATATGATCCTATTAAGTTTTTTGGCCCCTCATCCTAAAAAGGTTGTGCACCTCTGCTGTATGTCTAATAGTTTTAAAAAATGGAAATAACTATCTGTAATGCCCCTTAAGCACCAGCAACACCACTTGGAGGTCAATTTTCGTTAAAATTATTTTGTAGCGGATGTCTACTCCATGAAAGTAATCTGCTTACCAAACTTCATGACTGTATTTGTAATCTTCTAAAAATAGAAAAAAATATCTATAACACACCTTGGGTGTGGATTTTTGCAAAACCCATTTTGTAGCAGATATTTACTCCATGAAAAGAATCTGCTTACAATGTTTCAAGTCTGTGCAATGGTTAAGGCGATGGACTCGTGGCTGGTGTATCATGAGTTCGTGCCTAGTACTGCAGAAGACCTGCCATGTAGGAGAGCAATGCACGTTAAATCTGTCAACCTCAAACGTCTTCCCATTGGTGTAGTGTTGTAGTTAGAAGAGAGAATGCCAGTTCAGGTGCCATCCTTGTCACTTGACCATGGTTCAAAATTACATGGTCTGTTGCCAAAAGCCCTTGAGTAGCGAAACAGTGTAATGTTAATATTCACTTACTCACTCAAGACTGTGTGGCTAATAGTTTAAAATTAGAAATATTTACCTATAACGTCCCTTAAGCCCCTGCAACACCTCTTGGTCTATTTGAACAAAATCCATTTTGTAGTGAATCTCTACTCCATGAAAGGAATCTGCATACCAAATTTAAAGACTGTATGTTGAGTAGTTTAATAATGGATGTAATTATTTATTATGCCACCTAATCCACCATAACGTCCTTTGGGGGGGTCAATTTTTGTGAAATCTATTTTGTAGCGGATTTCTACTCCATGAAAGGACTACCTACTACCTACCAAATTTCAATTTTGTAAGTTTGATAGTTCCTGAGATATCATGAGGAGTGAATGAGTGTGGGTCGCTTTTCTTCTTTATATATATAGAGAGAGAGGACTATAAAAAAAGGACTATGGAGCTCTTTTGAGAATTTGTTGATATAGCATTGAAAAAAAATCTTTTATGCTTTCCAAGTTATGATCTCTATTTTAGAGCATATTGTTATGCTGTTAAGCGGTTTACTTATATATAGCTTCAAGACACAGGCATTTCTTTTGGGAGGTAGAGTTACATTTGTGTAAACAGAAACAATTTTTTTGGCCATTCACTTTAACTTTAGATAAAAACTAAAAGTTACATTTCTGAAAATTGGTTTAGTTTGCTTTACATGTATTGTTCCAAAAGTGAAAGTTACTTCTTCTAACAAAGAATCTGTTAGTTTCTGGGGAGGGGGGAACCCATTAAAAAAAATTGTGACATTTTTCTTTCCAAAAACAGATCCATGAGTTTTAAAACGACATACTTATCAAACTTTGTATTTCAGATTTTTTTTTATGTACACACAAAACCTTTTTAAAAATAGTCATTTCTCAAAATAGCTTTGTTGTCAAAATGACTGCTCTGATCATTCTAATGTTAATAAGCAATATTTAAATATATTATTGTTTAAACTATTATATACAGTTTTTGAATGCCAATTATACTTTTTTCTTCTAAATATTGAAATAATTTTTCTTATCCATTAAAATTCCTGTGTAAAATGAAATTTTTAATCACTTTATTGTATTTATGATCAATATAACTTTCTTTAAGCTGCAAGTATTGAAGTGCTGGAAAAATATTTAAGCAAAGTATTAAAAAATTTGTACTTTTTTCAGGATGAAACAAAACAAGCACAATTTTTGGCTTTAGCTGTTGTTTATTTTATTTCTGTCTTGATGGTTTCAAAATATCGAGATATATTAGAACCTCCACCTCCTCCATCATCATTTACTTCTCGCCAAAGTGCTAATTCTGAAATGCAACATTACACAACATCTGCTACCATGTCTTCATCAGCATCTCAGACAGGTAAAGTTAATTTTAATTATTGATATAACTGTTTAATGGATAATTAATTTGATTTATAATTAGTTATTTATTGAACTTAATAATTGATTTGATATATATATATATATTGTGTAAAATATTTTACAAACATATTTTTATTTGGGATGATTTTTGATCACGTTTGAAATTTCAGCCTATAAAATGTCAAATAATCTTTTTTTTGTTTTTTTGTTTGGAAGAATTGGACTAAGATATTTGTTAAGCATTTGCATTTTGAAATGCCATAGTCATTTGTAGAAGTTTTCAAAGTTCCATGCATCTTTTAACTTGAAAAATTTTGAAATTTTTTTTATGCAAGTTTATAATTTTTTGTAAATTAAATTTTTAAAATATTAAGGCAGTTGAACAGTCAATAATATAAAAGCAGTTGAATCTCACTAGAATGAGTCTGTGATATAGTAAACCTTTCTACTGATTCTAACTGGATTCCTATTTAACTATTGTTTTAAATGATTCTAATGAATTTTTGAGAAAATGAAATTCTCTGCGTATAGTGAATTAAAATTTCTCTTCTACATAATTTATTTCCAGTTTTTCAAAGGTATTTTAAAAGTAAAGGTATTAGGACAGCATTCCTAAAAAATCTATTGTAGGTCCACCACTGAATAAACAGGATTATCCTTTTCCCTCCTACTGTTTCTAGTAATCTGTTTGTCCCCTACATAGACCCCTTTCCCTTCAAACCACCTATTAAAACAAAAATTCAGAACAATAATGGAATAGACCATAGTGACATCATCTAGTATTTCCCTTCCATTCTGTCTCCAGTCACTGTTTTAATATATATTTGTTGTAAATATAAATTTATCTTTTTTAGAATTTTCTACTTAAAAATTTATACAATGAAGGTTTTTCCTTTATTTGAAACTTTTATAGCTTGATATCTTGTTATATAAATGCATTGCAAAATTTAAATTTGATTAGAAAGTTAAAGCTAAATTTTAAGTGTTTTTAAAAATGTTTATTTTGTTATGCTTATAAATTGTTATAAATTTGACAAATACAGATATTGATTTTTTTATATGAAAGCATTATCAATTTTTCTTAGATGTAGTTTATAATTTAAGCTTCATGCTAACATTTCTAAGTAAATACTTAAACATTAAATGCCTGTAACAATTTTTTAACAAAATTAAATATAAATTTTATCATTAAAGATGATTTTTTGTTTCATAGTTGTTGATTCAGATGTTAAAACAAATGGACAATTGACTGAATCTGCATCTGTTTGTAATGAAGATGGTGAAGATGAAGTTATCATTGTCGAAGATACAGATTCTAGTATACTTGCTCATTTACATTCATCTGGTGCTCCTGTATCTGCAGTAAGTACTATTTCCTTTTTTTCTCTTGTTGCTAATCAATAAAAAAAATTTGTCCTATTTTAAAAAAAATTGCTCAAGAGTTTAATTACGTAGTAGATTGATACAGGATCATAGGAAATATTTAGAAATGCTAGAAAGGGAATTTGATTTTTAATAATATTAATTTGTTATATAATAAATCAAATAATAGCATGTGTGTGTGAATTGGGAAAATTTTTTTTTTAAAAAGAAGCAATACTGCTTGATTTGTTCTAAAGAAACTTAGAGCAGAGTGTTTGAATTTCATTTGTAAACTGACAAAATAATTTTACATACTAACGACCCACTCTACTTGGGTACATATGCTAATCTGATAAACATTTTATAGTTTTTGGATTATTAAATAAAATTCTCACATTTTCTTTCTAAACAAATTTTGTTTTTGAATTTTTTTATTATTATATTATAATTAAGTTACTTTAATTGACTGAGTTATATAATATTAACAATGTTTCATTTTGAATAATACTGTTGAAATATGTATTTGTATTCATTTGTTTAAATCCCCCACCCTTCCAGTTTTTTTTGCACCAACTGTCAGACTTTTGTTTTACTATTCCAATTCATAATTCCTCATAAATATTTGTTAAATACTTGAGGCCTTCTATTTTATTTTTTTCATTCATGTTCAGAATTTTATAACATATTATCATTTATTGATAATTTGTGGAATACCTCTTATTTAATAATTTTGACTTAATAGATTTTTTATTATTTATAATTTTTTATTCTGTAAAAATTACTTTATTGAATCAGTTTTTATTTATTATGGCCTCATTCCCACCAATGTATAAAAACAGCAGATATCAAACATATTACTTACAATAAACTTTGGCATAAAGCAGTTAAGTGAAAAAGATTTCAATCACCTCTACTTCGAAATGTTTTAACTTATTGCTGCTTTCCACTTGTAAAATTAACCCCTTGATATATACTGAACCAATCTTTGATTAATTTTATAGAGTTCTGTAAAATATAACTTGCATCTAAATACTTTGCTTTTGATAGAAATGAGGCTTTAACTCTGTCTAACTTCATCTAATAGTAACATTGTTGTATTTCAGGTTATTCGAACTCAGAAGTTAAAAACTGACCATGTTATAAGTCAAGATGCTGAACTTATGGTCAATGGTGCTGGAGAAAGTAGTTCTCATGCCAATGAAGAACTTGCAGAAAGAGACATTGAAACTGACTCTGTTGTCAACTTAACATCTGTTCCTGAAGATGTTACATTTTCGGTTGCAGATACTAGAGTTTCTAATTCAGATCCCTCAATCATGACATCATCCTTAGCTCAAAATGGATATTCAAGGACTTTGGATTCAATGGATGGTTGTCAACAATCACGCACAGCTGATGATCTTCACATTACTTCATTGGGAACTACTGATGATTTTCATATGTTGAGCTCTTCATTATCTAGAGAAGCTACTTTAACACAAAAACTTGAATCGGCTCTTGGCAGTGTGTGTCCCTTATTGCGAGAAATTATGTTGGATTTTGCTCCTTTTCTCTCTAGAACTTTGGTTGGATCTCATGGTCAAGATCTACTTGTAGAAGGAAAAGGTAAAATATATTGTAATAGTATAAAATTTATTTTACATGTATTGCTATTATTTATTTACATGCATACCATTATAAGTTTTTTAATTATGTATTTTTATTTTAACTTCCATTAACCTTTTAAACGCCGCACTATGATTGAAAGGTAACATAAATTAAATTTTGATAAAAATCGAATTAAAATTGAAACAAAATTTTTTTTTAAAGATTTTTAGCATGTTTCAAAAATGGAACATTGGCAGGTACCATTAAGTTTTTTCACATGTTTTTTTAAGAGTACGACCAATGACATTTAAATTCAAAAATCAGTTATTATATACATTTTTAAGAAGTAGTATCTTAACAAGTGGTGTCATTAAACATTTCCCAACAGGGTTTCATCATTCAACCCCCCTCCCCCCGTTGTAGGGGGGAGGGGCATGATACCCGCCAAACAATTGAAATGGACCTAAAAAGATCTAAAATTAAAAGGAGGGGGGGGGGAGAACTAAAAGTTTGCGTGTGAACGAGAGAAATCTATAATTTTTTCCCTGCAGAGTTTTTTAAATGTACCCCGATGATGGGGGGGGGCAGTTCCCCGATGGGTGTCCCCTGTTTACGCCACATCTGAAGTAAACTTTTAAATATAATTCCAAAATAAAGCAGATTAAGTTGAAAATATAATTTATACACAGGAATTTATTCATTTCAGAAAATTACAATCACTTATTAGAAACAATAAAGGAAAACATCAGTAGGACAAAGAAATAAACAAATAACCTTAATATCAAAATTCTCAAAGCTATAGTAAAAAAAACTAGAAAAATACAGATTTACCAAAATTTTTTAAAATGAGAAATAAAGACAAAATATATTATTGTTTTTTCTTATATGTGTTTTTTATGTCCTAAACTATTTTTATTGTCCATATATAGCTAGGAAAACATTTCTCAAGCAATCATTTTTCGCACATGAGGCATTTTTTCGTTGTGCTTTTCTGACATACATATTTCATCATCAGAAATTTCGATTTTGCAACAAACATCTACTGGTAGAACAGACTGAAAAGTATCTTCATCGATATCTTCCTCGTCAGTAAATCACCCACTTTCTTCTAAGGGAAACTGACAAATATTAATAGGTTCTTCTCATCTGATTGTGTATAAAAATATTCCAAAGCCTCTTCGACAGTCCGGAATGGCTATGAATGCGTCATCTTATCAGCGTAATGGATATTCAGTAACTGATGTAACACAAAATAATATAAAACCTTATTATGTGATGTTCTTCTCCAAATAAGACGTACGCTACATCTAACTATCAACAAATGCACGTGGTAGATACTTTTGCTGCAGCTGAGAAATTCACTTGAGATTGTCCAGAAACGGTTGAAAGGGGGGGGGGGGGAGTTGAGAGAAGAAGCTGAAACGAAAGTCAAGTCATAAATATTTTCTTTCGACACATACTATAAGTTTTTAGTGTTCAGAAACCTTTTCCCACTCTTCTGTGAACTGTAAACATAAAAACTGCATTGTGTGAAAAAGTATACCTTTACATGCCAATGTTCCATTTTTGGAACATTGAAATTTCAAAACCGATAGTAAAAAAAATAACAATATTTTTTATGATATCTTGCAGTCTATAGTTAAAATGACCATTTTTAGTTACTTTTACCTAATAATAAAAATAATTTTTAAATTTTGAATTTTATATGAATTTTTGAATTTTGCCCGATCAAAAGTAGAAAAAAATGCCTTATTTAGAATTTTTTCTTGGAGAGACTATTTACTTCAGCAACAGTACTTCAATTTCAAAAAATTAATCCATACTTTTTGTCTTCAAAATAATTTTTATGAGACAATATGAATAAAATTGAATTTTTCAGAAAATTTCAAAATTGATGTTCCAATATTGGAACATGGGCATGTAAAAGGTTAATATTGGACTAGAAAGTATTTATTATAATGTCATTGTTGCAATATTCTTCTCTAATTATTATTATAAAAGCATGACAAAGAACAAAAGTATTACATATGATTAAGGGCTTTACTTTTTTTTAGATATGTCATACACTTTCTTTTTAGTTCTCATATTTTTTTTCTCTGTTAACCGTGTATGCAGTTGTACAACAATTTCTATGATAAATTTGAAAAGCTGAATTAAAATGCAGATTATGTAATTTGAGATGTATCTTTGGCAATGAAAGCTTTTAAAGGGATGAGGAGTAGAATAATTATGCATTTAATTTTGTTAAAAATTTATTCATTATAAATTATTTACAAATCGCTAAAGGCCATTTAAGAGTTTTATATCACTAATAATTATCTTCTCTAAAAAAATTATTTTAGGACTGTGTACTTTCAAAAATAGTACATCAGTTGTTGAACTTGTTATGCTTCTATGCTCACAAGAATGGCAAAATTCTCTACAAAAGCATGCTGGATTGGCATTTATTGAACTGATAAATGAGGGAAGGTATGTGATCTGATTGTCCTAAATATCTTTAGTTTTTTTTAAAAAAATATATCAGTGTTTATATATATATATATATATATATATATTTATATATATATATGTGTGTGTGTGTGTGTGTGTATTTCATTAAACAAAAAATGAAGTTTTATGAATTAAATACATAAATTCTGCTAATCTGGAGATAAATGCTGAAAAATTTAATGTAGAATAAGACATTTATTCTAAAAATAAGACATAAGTAGACAATAGCACTATATATAGGTATATATAGTAATTGTAAATTTTCTTGCATAATGTTGATTCTGAAACATTAACAAAACCATATAAAAATGAATTGTTAAAATAAAACTTGTAAGCTTCTAAATTTCTAATTACTGCATCAGATTCATTCTATGTTTTCCATATAATATGTAAACACAACCCATTTTCAATTTGATTTGGAATGAATGTATGTTGACATTGTTTTCATATAAATATCATTTGTAAGCCATTGCAATTGTTATATGATTATTATTTTAAATTATGACTCAATTATTTTAAATAATAATAAAATTAATTTAAAAAAATTTCTTGTATCTTTCTTTTGTAGACTTCTTTCTCATGCAATGAAAGATCACATTGTGAGAGTAGCTAATGAAGCTGAATTCATATTAAATCGCATGAGAGCAGATGATGTTTTGAAACATGCAGATTTTGAAGTATGTTGATTTAGGATTTTAAAGTTTATGACCACTTTTACTGTCAGTATGCTTTTTTGAAATATAGTTTTTCATTTTCTTCTAATTAGGATTTTTTTGTTTCAGTCTTTGTGTGCTCAAACTGTACTCGATAGGAAAGAAGAAGAAAAAATGTGTGATCATCTAATTACAGCTGCAAGGCGTCGAGACAGTGTCACTGCATCCAGAAATATTGAAAAAATATTGAACATTCTGACAAATAAACATGGTGCTTGGGGTAATAAAATAAGCATTCCCCAAAGAGAATACTTGAAACTGGACTCTTGGGAAGATGATGCTAGAAGAAGGAAGCGTTTTGTACAAAATCCATATGGTTCTAGTCACCCAGAAGCTACTCTTAAAGCTGCTATTGAACATGGTAAGTCATATTAGAGTAATTCAATATTTCATGGTAGTAATAAGTGTTTAATTCTTGAAAAAAAAAATTATTCATAAGGATTATTCATCAATATAAAGCCTACTATAGTATGCTTTAAGTTCCACAGTAGCAAGTACTATCAAGAATACTTTTTAAAAGTCCTAATGTATTTATTTATATGTAGCTGGAACAAATCTTTTTTCTGCATTAAGAACATTTTTATGAGAAATTGTTATATTTACAATTGGTACTATCATGAGTACTTTAATTTGAAGGTCTTTAAATTGTTACAAATGAATAAATATCTAACATTCTAACATATTGTGTTAATTAATAATTCTCAACATGCAGCAACAGAAGCAAATACACAGACAATCTTCCAAGTCTAATTTCTCAGAAACTTTTATCTCTACCTGATCTAAATATTTTTCATTGTTTTGTTTATTTTAATTGGCATTAAAAAGTCCTTAGCTGATGAAATCTATTAAAGTGCATGTTGAACTGGCCGGGGAACTTTTAAAGGAATCCTGCAGTAAATCAGTCAAACATACTCATCTACTGCAGGAATAAAATGAGTCACTTATCCAAGTGGTCAATCAGTTCTTTTACAATTGTCTTGTTCTAATTAAAGCATCTCCAACAGTAATTTTACTAGCCCCTTTTACTTTTTGAATGAGAAATCACAGATATTCATATCTAAATTGATTCTGCAAGTCTCTTTTTAGATTTTGTCTTTAACTGATCCTTTAATTTTGACTTTTATGGTTAGCAAAATTAAAACCTGAAGAATTCCACTTCTTGATATTTTGAAGAAATAATGAAGATACAGGATCTAATTCATCTTCAGACAGGTTTGCAAGAGATTAAAAGTTCAACAGCTTCACAATCCCATGGGATTGTCACAATTTCTTCATAAAGCAGCTGTGCTTGACCTAAAACCTTTTTTAAAAGGCCTTTCATTATTTGAATTGGTTGCTGCCACCAACTTCTCTGTACAAGCAATGTTTGATTAAATTTCCAGTTAATTGCCTTAGGAGTTAAATGTCACAATTTTATTCCAATCTAAGCCATAGATTTCCTTTAAGAAACAATAGTCCAATGACATGCGCTCCTTTAATTTGGAAAACTGCTGCATCTTGGATTCAGTTTTTAAGTGATGGTCCAAAATCAGCAACCAGTTTCTTGGAAGGGAACTGCTTGATATAAGGCATTTTGGTGATAATTTGCATTTTGTTTTATTCTCAGACAAAAGTTCTAAATTTTCCCCATAGTATATTTTTTAAAATTGGAATACCACAGTTTTTATAGTTATGATAAGGCTCCCAGAGCAAGACTTCCATGTTCCATGGGGTTCAAAAATTTCCTTTGTCTCCTGCTAAGAATTTGCATTTTTGCACGCACAGTTTTATCTCAATTTTAAAAAGTTGCCCATGCTTTGTAATCCTTTATAATTTTCTTAAAAAGATTCCTATGAATCATTTTCACTAATTGCAAACTTTGCTTTTTGAAATTCTGAAGACAAGTTCTTGAATAATTTATTTTCTTACAGAGCAATTATTTCTAAAATCCAACATACACTTAGCATATCATTTGTTTGTATTTTGAGAGGCAAGTATAGATTTACATTGCATTAATGAATATTTTCAATATTAGCCATCATTTTTTTAAATTTAAACTTTTATTTCTTGATCCCTTTTTCATTAATGTCTTCACTCTTAACAATACCCACATAGCTGAAATTTTGAAGATTTGATTAAGGTTTGTAGGTCCTATCACCATATGAGTGATATAAGCTGTTTTGTTGTATTACGTATAGATGGCAAGTCTGCAGGGGGATTTATTCATGAACTACTTGATCCCATGCTGAAGGAGAAGTTCAGTCTTCTAATCCCTTGAACTTGATTTTCAGAGATCAGTTCTCTTCTCTAGAAATCTGTGGCAAAGTGTTAGTTAAATTGCTCTAGTAGTGACATTTTACTTTTTTCCATTTCACTTCTTTTAACTATGGAATTTATCAACAATGTTCCTATCAAAGCAATTAGAAGTTCCGTACATGAAATTTTACCAACCCTTAAAGAAGCTTTCTTGATTAAATTGTCAGAAAGGACAGTTTTATAGAGACACTTTCTTTTAATCTCAAAAGTGCCACCACATTATAAGGGCCTCTGCTAGCATCGCAAAAACTATGAAGTGTGAAAAGTTTTAAATTCTTTTCTGTAGTGTTTATCCATGTGGAAATATTTATTTCTTTTAAATATTTCTATTGATTTCTTCTTGAAATCTCTGTAAGAACATTTTTTTCATAATTTTTCAAACCCCATACCATATTAACTATTCATGCTTTTCCGAACATTAACTTGGGATGAAATATTATTTGGATTGTGTATACAATCGTTTAAAATTTTTAGGAGATACTGAAAGTGTTATTTCTCTTTGTTATTTTCTCAAGTCTTAATATATTAATCTAGCTCATTCATGGAATCTAACTGATGAGCCTGTTTCAAGTCAAACATAGAGATTTCTCACCTATAGTTGTGCATCCTTCTGTGTATTTCCAATCTTAAAAATTAAAACTGCCTTGTAACATAATTGGACTGAATTGGGAAATAAATTTATTTAGGCCCTTGAGACTCACAAAATTAGCTACAACATTATCAAAAATTATGTAACTGTTTTGGGAAAATAAAAATTGTCCTAAAATTTTTTTTTCTTCATAAACTTTAAGAATTTTATTGCATAGATATAATAGACTATATAATATTCTTACTTTAAAAAGTCTTTCATTTCCTTTATCTTGTCTGAGAAAATCAAATAAATTAATAAGGTACTTATAGAATTCATGATCTGCTTAAATGTAGGTTTTGATTGTAATTATTTAAAAAAAAAAATCTGTGTTAATGAATTTTTAAGCTAAATTTTTGTCATTTTTTCTTTTAGGAAGTTATTTTAGTTTTTAAAAATTTTATTTATCTGTTATATATATTAATATTTTCTTTCAATAACAGGAGCACCTGAAGATGCAATTTTACAAGCTCGAGAAGAATTTCATCAGCATTTGGCCATCACACGCAGGCAGCAACAACATCATTTGCAGAGTAGTGATTTGTTAGATGATAGTGATTTGTGGGATGATAAAGATCTGGATGCTGAATTAGCTGGTAAATTTCTTATAAATCAAATTTTTCTAAATGTTTTAATTAGCTTTTATTTTAATTACTGTAGTTAGTATTTTTGATTGATTTTAACAGTTGGTATTGAATTTGTTCACACACATGCATATATATGAGAATTTTTTGTTTTGTTTTGATATTTGGTTGTATTGTTAAAATCCTTATTTTATAAAATTTCACAATAACCCCCCCCCCCTTATATTAACCCTAATTTAAGTGAAAATGCATTCCAAACCTGTTATACATGCTCATAATCTATAAAATTGCTGTAGTAATAATATAAAAATTTTAAGTCAGTTAAAAAATTTGAAAGAAATTATTGTGGAAGAGGATCATTATTTTAAGAAATATTAACAAATATACTTTACCTTAAATTTTTTAAAACATATTTATGGTATTGTTTATTAAAGATATTTGTAAGTATAAATATATTATTTCATAAAATAAAATGTATTTAAAAAAGTTTTTTTATTGTGTTTTTATAAATAGGTCCAGTTAGCTTCAGTACCAAATGCAGATTAATAGCTCCTGGCGTAGTTGTTCCTGGAATGTTGTCTATTACTCAGGCTGAAATGTTTTTTGAAGTTGATGAAGATGATGCAGAGTATAAGAAAATGGATCCAGAGGTAGGAAAAATTATCATTAATGAATAAATAAAGCTGAAAATATAATATTTTTACTTTTTTTAAAGAAACATCAATGTAAATTAAAATCTGAAGCTTCACATAAGTTGATTATTTGTAATTTTTGCTGAGATTGCAAAACAGCACATGGTTATGTGGTACCATTAACAGCCCATCTGTCTGGTTTACGATATGCAGTTTGGCAAAAATTTTCAATTTTGAACAGTTAATTCTACATTAAAATAATACTATCACTTATGTTAACATTTTAAAAAGTTCATTTTCTTATTTCTGTTACATAAATTGCAAATAGGAGGAGGGGAGGTGCTTTAAGATTAATTATAAAGATCTCAAAATGAAAAGTGAAATATATATATTTTAATTTTTTAGTTTCTTAAATAATAAATAACTTATAAAGTTTGAAATTTAAAAATATTTTGATTACTCTAAAATTAAAAAACTAAAGCAGAGGGTTTTTTTTTAAAAAAAAAAAGTATCTTACAAATCATTTTAAATTAGAATTTTCTTAGTTAATATTATAAACAAGTGTTAGTGGTACGTTGCACTTTTTGATAGTGTAGGTTTTTTGTGGACATAAAGGTAAGTCTTTTGCAGCCTCATCTTGTGGGTGTAAAGGTATGTATTCCTAATTTTTTTTAGGGGGAGGGAGCGGTTTAAGACCTCATTTAGAGAATAAAATTATGTAAATATAATAAAATTATGTGTAATTTACTTTATAAATTATTTCATTAAGAGAATAAAAAGAACTAAATTCTTTAAAAAAACAATCTTTTTTTTAAATTTTATTTTTCAATTTGTGCACAGCCTTGCTCTGACTTTTTACATATGATATATTTTATTCTCTTCTTAAAACCGAAAATATTACTTATTTTACATCTTGATGTATGTAGCTTGACAGTTCCAAATTTTCTTGATTCTCTTCTCTCTCTTTTTCTTTGCAATTAATTTATTCTTTAAATATAAGATAATAATTTTAATTTTTCATGATAGGCAGTTAAATATGTAACTAGTTGATTATTTTGTAGTTATAAAACAAATTTTTAATCTTGATCAAAATGTTATTTTAAAAATAACTATTGTTTTCTAATGGTTATCTTAAGATTTCTTCTGAAAAGAAAATTATTAATTTCCTTTTAAAACAAATTCAAAAATTTCAAGGATCTAAATTAAGATTAGCCTAATGGGTTTCATATATTTTTAATGGAGGTTGTTAGCAATTTTTTTTTAAATATCAAGTATTTTCTGTCTAAATTGATATAATTCCAATTTTAGTAATCATTATTTTTATATAAAAAATAATTAAGTTGACAAATAAGTTTCATAATCATTTTTTGTATGTTTTTAAATGCATAAATTTAGCTGCATTTGTAGCATGTTACAAAATTGAGAGGGAAATTGTAGTTTAGCTCATAATTTTAATTTGAAGTCTTAAATTTTGTACGTAGATGTTTAAATTGTTTACTGCATGAACAAAAGGTATAATATACCACATTTTATTTCTTCTAATTCTTGTTAATTTATCGCATCTAGTTCTTTAGAATAGCTTTTAGTTTGTTTATATTTATTTCAATTATTTATGATTGTTATGACAGTGTAAAAATTATTCTCTGAAATTTAACTGGATATTATTAAAATTGCTATCAGACAATTAACTAAAACAATTTCCTATTTATTTTTTAAAATTTTAAAAATCATGTTTTTGTTATGCATATATTTATTATTTTTATGAATAAACAAAGTTGCATAGCATACTTTTAATTCAGAATGATATACAATTGACAGGAACCACTCTTCCCATACTTATGCTTCGTATTCAGTAGCGTAATATACACTGGGGATTCTGGGGGCCCATAGCCTGACTGATGCCAAGTATGTATTTGGGCTTGGAGGCTCCAAATCGGACTTTGCAAGCGGGGCCCTAATATTCTCCTTTATGCCATTTTCCCACATATTTACATTCCCACTTTTAAATAAGAATGATATACCGTTATCGGGACTGGTTAGAGATAGTGTAAATTACTCACTTCTATCCTTTTTAAGGAGTGTATGTTCTCATCAAGTTTAAGTAGGCCTAAATTGAGAAAGAAAGGAATTAAAGCCTTGGTAAAGAGAGGGACTAAAATATCATTAATTGTAGAGGCTCTGTTTATGGAGCGAAAGGTTGAGTTTATTTTCTATTTGTTTTTACCATATTTATTGGTTCAAATACTACCAAGTTTGCTGATAATTCTAGATAATGTATTAAACAATGAATTTAAAGTATAAATGGTATTGAATACATAAAATAATAACAAAACCTTAAACGTTACAAAATGAATTTTTCTAATCCTTTTTCTTTCTATTTTAATTTCCTTGCTGGTCATTTTTTAAAATTATTTTTTTTTTAAAAAAGCTTTTTAAAAACGTGAAAAAGGAATTTTAAAAGAAAAGTGAAAATAGTTTTTATGATTAAAAACTTTCAATTTATATATTTTTATTTATATATTTTTATCCTTTGCAAAAGAAATTCGTGTTATATAAATGGGGTCTCACGAATTATATTTTCATCATTGAAAATGCTAAACGTACATATTAAGTCTTTACTTCTTTTCTGGTTTTATTTTATAAGTCGACCGGCAGATGGCGATATTCAACCAGAATGTTTAAGCTATCTAAAATATGTCTAAAATAAATTATTTCGAATCTCTCTCTCTTTCTCTCTCTCTTTCTGGTTTCATTTTTAGTCAAAAAATTTTTAAAACCTTGTCATGAAAAATCATGCTTTTCTTCTTTAAAAAAAAAATCTGAAATAATTTGTTTATAAAGAAATATTTTTAAATTTATTTTTTCTTTTACAAACAAAATTGGTATTAATAGAGAAATTTTTACTTATGAATTAACTTTTCATCGTTGAAGATGACACCCTCAATAATTACCGTAGCCTTTAACTTCTTTTCCGATTTTGGTCTTTAATACGTATGTTTACCAATAGATGGCGATACGTAACTAGAGCGTTATTAATATCTCTAAAGCATTTAATGTGATATAACTAGGAAATTTTGAATTTTTATTTGGATTTGGAAGAAATCGATTCTTTCCGCGAATACTGAAAAAAATTGAAGTAAACTAATCACTTAAATGTAAAATTTATTTAATGTATAAACCATTAAAATATTGAGAGATGTAATGGAAAAAAAAAAAAAATTATGGGTGGATTAAGATGGTTATTTTAGTTTACCTGTATATTGATATTAAAGCTCTTCGATGTAGTGAGGTTCAATTGGTCAGTTATAATCGAATTTTTTTTTTCATATTGAAACGCTGCGCCCATATATTGTTTAAATACCAATGAATTAAGGCTATACTAACGCGGTTTCGTTTTGTTACCCATTGGATCATTTTCAGGAAGTATCAATGGTATAAAGAGGATATATTGTACATTAAATTAATTTTCATTACTCCCATGTTTAAAAGATCTTTATATGTAGAGAGAGAATTTAAATACTCACATTTTTACTTGTATTGACTTGACTTTTATGTATATTTTATCGGTAAAGTAATTTTTTAAACTGAATTTTTTGAAGCTAATTGAATTGATGCATCACCTTTATGTAAACAATTCGTAACTAATGAATGACCCCCCCCCCCACACACGCAAGTCTCCAAAACTTTTTTTTGCTTTGAATCATTTTTTTCCTACTATGTACCATCTAATATAATGAATACAATTATTAAATTCGTGAAATTGACAGTTAATTCCCTAATAACACTTGTTTCATTAAAATGAGGGGAAGCACAAATATTACGGTATACACCGGGGGGGGGGACCTTTTTGGGAAGAGTGCCACTTTCTAATTAAAAAAAATGATGTGTGCCATTTCCAACAAAAAAAAAGATGAAAATGTGAAAAAAGGCTACTTATAAGCTTATTATGGGATTTTTACGCAAATAACATTTTTTTTAATGCAAGTCTAAGTATTGGGGATTTTAAAATAATATAATAAGTACGACAAAAGTGAAAATTTAGGTTTTATTGTCAATAAACTTTTTTCAGGTTCAATCAGTTAAGTATAAAATAAAAAGGAAAAACTTAAAAGATTTTAATTCTGAATAATTATTAAAAAGTCGGTACTTACTGTGGCTTTTGAATTTGTAGCCTTTTTACAAGTTATCTATATTAGGATTAACTTGAAGAAGCTAACAAAATTAGATTGTATTAGGTGCGTATTAGCTAGTTTTGAGCGATATTTTCATTTTATGTTCATATAAAAGAAAATATTTATTCACAAACATGTGTTGATATAAATTTATAGATTTACTATTATTATTATTATTATTTTTTTTTGGTCTGAGACACACAAACCGTATTTTATCATAGTGTAAAAAATATTATTTACTTCAAATTTTTAATTTTTCAGTAAGTCTTCGCGTGCCTCTTTTACCACTCCACCGTGCCGCGGGTTGGCTACCCCTGGTATATACTCTATTTAATATTTTTTAATTGAAAAAAATCGCGTATACTTTTTAAGATTAGTTATGATCATATTACATATATAGGCATACTGTTATGATTATATTGTGTTGATTTGTTTGTATTTGATTATAAGTTTTTTTTTCAAATGATTTATTAGTGTTGCACGTAAGAGTCTCAAATTGATATACAGTGAAATCCATTTAACGCGAAAACGCTTTAGGCGAAATATCGGTCGACACGATGTAATACAGTGGTCCCGACAAATTACTTTGTATTTTCATGCATTTTCTCTTAACACGAAACGAAAATCGCTTAACACGAAATTATTTCCTTTTTTTTTTGTTTGTTTTTGGGAATGAACAAAATACGGAAAACATCAGCCCGATTGGATTGTCCTACTGTATCATCGGAAGAATTCATTGAAGCAGGTGATGATAATGTGCGTACAGCCCAAATTATGGCAGACAAAGACTTTTTGGAGTTTGTTCAAAGCTCAAAAAGTATTATTGATGCAGGTTCCGACTAAATGTAGCTCCTGTTCCCACATCATCCAAAACGAGGAACGTCTTGAGAAATATGTGCAGTTATATAGATGTACATTCCAGTGATGAAATGAATTACAAAATGGGCGATATCGAACAATTTGATGCTAAAAAAACAGTACAAAGAAAAATATCAGATTATTTTCCAAAAATATAATTTTTTTTATTTTTCAAAAAATTTGAAAATTTTGTATTAAATTTCTTTAAGTTCTTGTGGATGTTTCTGTTTCATTGATTTTTTATTAAATATATACATATATTTATGTAGTTAAAATAAACTCTAATAAACATAATTTTGTTGATATGTAGTTTTTATGTTTGCAATATCCTTTAACACGAAATTCTTTTAATAAGAAAAAATATTTCAGGCCCTATCGTTTCGTGTTAAGCGATTTTCACGGTATGTTAAAAATATGTTAGGGGCAAAATATATTTTTATTACTTAAGTAGTTGTGCCTCTTAAAAAGTCAAATGTTTTCTTCTTACTTTGTATAAGATTGAGGATTTTGAATTATCAAAAAATTATTCTAGAGAAACTGCTCGAACCCCCTTTTTTAGATTGTAAATTTAAATTTTAAATTACCCTTGATTTTTTATTTCTTCAAAATCGTCAATTATGATCCAATTTTTATGTCGACCCGACGTTATGAAATGTGTTCGAAAATATTTTCAAGAATTTTGTTAAAAATCATTTATTTTGCAAAATGATTAAATTCATCAATCGATATCTATTATAAATGGTGTTACTCTAAGCAGACTTCAATTGAAACTTCGAATTTTTTTTTTAAAAAAAAACTTGTTTGATTTCGCGCATTAGACTACAATCCTCACCATACGCAACATTTTATTGCAATGTTGTAATGGATTCAGATGAGTCATTTTTTAGACCACCTTGTAGAAAAACATTAATTAAAATGCTTAATTGTATTGAGGGCTTATCCCTTACATTAAGCTTTTTAATGTGAAACTAAAATTAATTTGGGAAAGAAACTCGTTAACCTGTACTCCTATCCATCATTCCAAAAGTGGCTGTCAAATTTAAGAAAAGGAAGTCACATACTTACTTGGAAATGGATCTCTTTGTGTTTTCAAGCGGAACATTTTAATCGTCGAACAGATCTCTGTTATGGTATTACTCTTCAGTGTGATCTCTTTAATTATAATTAGGTATCTCATGCTGCCAAGGCTTTTAAAAATCGGAGGGAAGCGCATTTTTGTTTTGATAAAAATTTAGTTTCTGTGAGTGTATGATTAATCGAGTATACCATCATAATCATTTTCTGCATTTTTATTGGGTATTTTTTTTTGTTGATAAAAACCTTTTTAAAAAGAAGCCTTTATATTTTATTTTCTGGATTTAAACAGGAAAGAAGTATGCAACATTTATCAAAGAGATGAGAAATTAATCTCACTGATATATGAAACAAAAACATGATTTGGGTACGATACATCATAGACCATCTATGCGTGAAGTTATTTGTCATTGGCAACAAATTGTTTTCGCATTCCTTTTCCATTTTTCTTTCTTTCTGTGTGTTTCTTTGGGATGTATTTATTTTCAGTTCTAATCACTATTATTTCCCTGCTCTGAGGAATTATTAATATCTTAAATAAAAAAAAGTTGCATTATTATTATTATTTTATCTAAATTCGTTTTAATTATTAATGGAAATGACATGTAGTAATATCTGTAATGTAATATCTATAGTAATATCTATAGTATACAATAGTAATATCTGTAATGAAAACTGACAGTTTACAAATACGGAAAATCGTATTCGTAAAAATTGGCTTTTGAAAGAAATTTGATGCAATATGAAATTTCTTACCCATATTATTAATAATACGTGAATGGATGAAATTGACTTGTAAATATAACATAAGTCGGTATTTGTGAAATCGCACTTAAAAAATAGAATGGGGATAATGTGTTAAAGTATGCCTTTTTATAATTTCACTTTCAGTAAATATGTCTGATCAAGTTCTTACTTTATGTTTTTTCGATTCCATTCTTTAAATATATTGGCTTTTGTTAACATTTAACTTAACTTTTGACGGAGATATAGCGCAACAATGCTCTCCTGAGTTCCACATGTTGTTGCCGTACACTCAGCTCTCGTAATTTCTTGAAAAGAGCAAAGCATAGCTACTCTGTCTGCTATATCATCCGTCTTTTCTCTCCAACTCTACCTGTATCAACGAAGATGGGTCCGGTCAGACGTAAAGGTCATGCGAAGACAGCTGCTAGGGCTAGTGTGCGTATGTATAGCTATTCAACCTCACAAAAGGCAAAAGGAAAAAAATAACGTTGTTGATGGACCACACGCAGATTCAGATCCCCCGATATAACGCCCCCTGTTTTAAAGACAGGATTTGATGTAGTGGGTCCACGATAGAGATTGATCTTGATGGGTGCTTCCCACTTGGCAGATTTTTTTTTTCTTCATGCTTGCCTGCTTTGTCTATCTTGGCTGGAAAGCGTATATAAAATTTTTTGGTCTTTTAAAATTTAAAAAAGGGGTATATTAATAAATTATATTATGTCATTGTTAAAATATATTGATTTATTAAATTTTCTACATTTATTTATACATGCCAGCATTCGTTTATTCTAAAATGGCAGGTTTTTAGCTGTAGGCAGGGTATGTGTGTGAATTCAAGTTTAATTACTCTTTTACGAATATATATATAAAAAAAATATATATTCGCTTGTTATTTGTAGATTTCAGAATTCAAAGGCCGTTAATATTAAAATATTTTGCTTGTGTTTTTTAGTTTTGAGTCTTAGCCCTTGAATTGGCATTCGAATATTAAGAACAATATTGGAATAATTTAACTGCCCCTTTTCAAGTATTTGATAATTTTGTTTCAGTTATTTTATTTAAATCTTAAAAAAAGTAAATTATATTGTTGTTTTTTAAGAAAAATAAGAAATATTTTTCTATTGGTATAAGTCGATTTTATCACATTTATTGAAAAATCATACGCATTAAATTATCGTAATTTGCATTTTTATATGATTGAATTTACTATGACTCACTTAATCGTTATATATATTCAGAAATAATTTCGTGTATCAAAGAACTGGTTCGCAGTGACCGTTAAATAACTAATTATATTTTTAAAGAGATTAGAATTGAGAGTTCGGATATTGTTTGGCTGTTCGAAACTGAATTCCACTCAAGATTGTCAGGTTGAATGGGAGTTTCTGCAAATTAAAATAAAGTGGATCTTAATTAAGGTTTTTGCAATATGTGATGGATACTGGTTCGAGTGTCGTACTTGTTGCTTTTCTATATAGTTGGGAATTACTATATAGAAAAGCAACATCTTAAGGGAACCGGGACGTTCTCGATGACGCAAGACAAGCGAAATTTCTATTTTCGAACGAACATTATTTTCAAAAACAAAAAGACTCCATGAATAAAAAAAATGTGTCACACAATCTACATACTTTTTTCAATATACTATAGTAAAATTTTTTTTAAATTGTACAATATTTTTAGAAATATAAGGATTTGAAAAAGTACTCTTCAAAAGGTGTTTTCGTATACATGGTGTTGATTGGGTAACTGTATTTTTCCTTTTATTACATATAAAACCACAAAACAAGCTGTTTTAGTTACAAAATTGTACCTTCATTTAAATGCTCTAGTTTTTTTTTATATATATTTCATTGCTTAAAAAATTTTTTTAAAAAGATTTACTCTTTATTTTTTAAAATTTTGATAAAAACGGTATTTTTTTAAAAGAAAATTGGCAATAAAAATAAAAATATTAACATTTCAAGAATTAAATTAGTAGCATTAAATGCATTATTACTATACAAAAGCTCATACCAAGTTTCACTAAAATATAATTGATAGATTTTTCTATGGATGTACCTAAAAACTACAAACATTTTGAGTAATATGAAAAAAAACTAAATAAAATGGTACATCTTACTAAAATTTGATATTTAAAACATTCCAGATTTGTATTGACCTTACATGAACCCTTCTGAAGCATGCTTTTTCCTTTTATTTTGTCTTTCAATAGTCTTGCCCTTTTTGCTGGCTTTTTAAACTATCATCTTGGCTTCACGAATTTTAACTTTGTCAATTTTTCGAAGGCCTTCACGAGTGTTAATCCCAGGATTTATTTTTAGTTCTCTTAATACTTTTGTTCCTGCATGTGCATCTTCATTAAAGAATATCACTGGGTCCATTACACCAATTTAAAAATTTTTTTTGTTCACAAATTTTTTTTTTTTAACTTGATTCAACACACAGTTATTTAAGCTTTCGTTTGGGTTCTGGGTACGATCATGCAAACATTTTGGTAAAAGTTCTTTTGCTGTTAAGTCTCTAAATATGTTTTAAAAATTATGTATATGTTTGTAATCATTTTTTAAAAATCTTGATAAGAAATGTTTCTGTGAGAGAATGTTTGTAGATGTACTTTTCTCCAGATACCCCCCCCCCCAAAGACATTTATTGTTACCGCCATAGCTGTTCTTTACGTTCTAAAACTGCAATTATTCGGGTACTAAACTTTAAACCTATACATGTTATACATTTTTGGAATCAGCATTAAATTTACTTTTTTTTAAGATAAAAATTTTAAAAAATCGATTTTCCGAAGGTTAAAAACATCTTGGTTCTCTTAAAATATTCAACAACTGCCCAGCCCCGATGTTTACTAAATGATTTAAAACTTCCAATAACTCAATCCAATGATTTAAAAATTTAGTGTAAAAAATAATTGTAATAATCTATCGTTAAAGTGCCTTGTTTGTAAATAATATTATTAAGCTGTAAAATATAATTGTATTAATAAGCTGTAAATAAAATAAAAGGCGTACTTTCTTTATGATAAAAAAAATATTTTATACCGATGGCATTGCAAACAAATCATTATGGGGGAAAAAACCACTCACCATGGTGGCCTAATGCTCTAATAAGTCATATCCTTATATTTATAATGAATTGCCGATTTTTTAAAAGCTTACATCTTGTTGCATCCAACCTATTTGTCATCTTGTTTCTTTCCCTCAATTTACAAATATTAAAAATTATCTCTATCCTTTTTTTGTATTAATTTCTTTTTTCCTCTGTTAAAATGATCATATTTTTATGCACATATATGAATTATTAAGTAAACTCTTGGTATGTACACGCATTGCTTGTAATGGTGCACACCTATAGGCGAGCGTGTAAAATTACGTATTGCGATAATAAATTTATTAAGCCTAATCACTGGGTAGGATCCTGAAGCGTTGTGTATCCATCAACGTGAGGCCTGTGCGGTTTAGGAGTGCCCTCGAGCTTATAGCTGTCAGTAAACTACATCAGTTCAGTCAACGGGTGACGCCTCGCGTTAGCTGCATGATATGTTGTTTCTTAAGACAAAGTTCATTAGTTTTTGATTTTCTTTCGTGATATCATAGCATCTATCTTATTTCATGGAGACTTGACTATGAATAGGCTTTTTTTTTTTACTCAAATGGTAATTTTTATTCAATGAAATTTTTTGAACGATTGAGATGTATCTGTTTTTAGCTTGCCTCTTCCTCTCCATAATTGCATTTTTTTAAATTTCGAAATAGGCATATGGATAATATGGCTTCTCATTATATTTTGCACTTGTATCTTTTTCTTTATAAATCACTTTGTGTATCCATCGTTTTTGATTTTGATACGTTTGCATTTTGCAATAGTCTAGTCGTGACTTGTATAGATTCTTCAGATAAACTTTAAATAATTTCCTTAAATTTAAATCATGGACAATTTATTTCACAACAAAATTCTCTCAGGATGCTTAGTTATGTTTACGTTTAGTGTCACTTGATGTAATTCGCTTAGTGAAGATTAGGTTTAATTGTCCTTTGGTATTATTCTCTATCTCAATTATAGCAGGGTACCTATAATTAGTATTTCTGTTATTCGTGCATATAACTTTTGATTAAAAACATGTGCTAAAGAATGTTTCGATTAGTTTCGAAATACCTTTGAACCTTGCCTTTTGATAATCTTTGCTCTTTTCTTTGTTTTACATTTTTCCCCTGGATTTCATCTTGTCTTTAAAATATACTGTTACACGTAATCGTTGTATTTTCTTAAATCCCTTAAATGGGTTTTTAAAAATATTCGTTTTTGTTACTTGTTTTACACAACTAGGAGTGTATTTGTCAGGATACTGTGAAGCTTCAAATTTATCACAATTATTTTCCAAGAAAGTATTTTTAACAGGTTTTTATTAACTTCTGCACATGAGTTATTGTAGTACGAAATGCTTTTATTTCAACTAACAAAAGAAAAATTCTAATGTTTCTGATAATTAAAACAAGTAAAATAAAAAAAAAAATATTTTAAGTCAATTCCTACTTTAAATGGATGAATAGAAAGTATTTTATTAACAATTGAAAAGTTAAACAAGATAAATTAAAAAAAATAAAATAAATATATAAAGTAAACAAATAGTAGGAATTGAAAAATTAAAAAAAAAAACACATTTCTCTTTTTTTGTTTTATTTTAAGGCTCATCTCTCGTGATGATTGTATCTAAAAAGTCTTTTGTGAAAATTATTTGTGAATACAATAGAACCTCCATTTTACGAACCTCTGTTTTGCGAATTTCTCTAATTTGCAAACTTTTTCCTGAAACCAAGAACATTTTGCGATTAAAAGATGAATCTCTTTTTCATAAATTTTTCACGTAACGAACTTTTTTTGGATTTAGCAGCTTCGTTACATGGAGGACCGTCTGTTTGTTTATATTTGCAGTTTTGCATTTTTTTTTTTTAAGTTTTCATTTGAATAGCAAAATCCGACATTTTTTCACTATTTTAAATTTTTTTTGTACTTAGGTTTCTTAGAAATATTCTATACCTATTACTGAAATTTTGAAAACTTTTAATTGAATAGCACAACCAATCAGATAATGAATAAATCCAAGTATACCATGTAATGGGTCAGTTTTAAACTAAGTCTCTTTTAACTACCTGATGGCATTCGCTTTCACTTGATTTTTCGTTTATTTTATTCTATTTTCACACTAGAACACCTCATTTCCCCCCAGGAAAGGCGTACGCTAGGAATCGAGAAAATGATAGGTCTGCGAGCAAAAAAACTTTTCTTTTTTAACCGTTTGATTGGTATGAGTGACAAATAGCGACTCACGCTATTTAGCGTCGCCACTCGGCCACAACCTGCTGCTTCACCTGGAGGTTGCAGGTTGGATTATAACAGCATATTAGGATGATAGAGCTGCCATCGTTACCTAATGAGCAGGTATCCAGCGGCCTCTTTTTCCGCAATAACCTGCAATTTCTTTGTCCTTTACTGGACAGCAGCCCCAGAGAAGTCCTCACTAGTTTGTGGTTTCGTTACTCTTTCCCCATGCATTTACTTGTTCGTTGTTCTACACCCCCGCTTCTGCTGTGTTATTTGCTGATATTAATAAGGGATGTTAGGACGCTCACCGGTAGCTGGTTTAAGTTCCAAATGGGTCTCCCCTCCCCTTATACGTTATGCGAAATTAATGTTAGTATTTGAAATGACTAATTTGAGATTTCTGGGAAGATCGGATGATTCTTATTTGAGATAATTTTTTTTAATCTGTCTGTATTTTTTTCTTCTGTTTTAGGGGTGATTTCTAGTTGTCCTATTTTATTTGTTGTTAAAAATATCTCTCACATTGCCTCAAAATTTAGTTTATAAAATAAAGATAAATTTGTTTCATCTTTCCATCAGTAACACATTTTTCTGTTAATAAATATTTCTATGATATTTTATTATTTGGTTAAGCATTTAGAGCTGATGTTCTTTGTTATCATAATTTTCATCCAAAATTTTTTTCGTAAAACAATATTTTTAACTACAGGTTCCTATCCTACCGTTATCAGTATTACTTTTGCTGTTAGAGAGGACGAGATTTTGCCTGCGGATAATCTTTAACATTAAGTACTTGTATTTTTAGACCCTAGTAGTTGTGTGAGCTCTGTGGAAGTTGTGAAAACTTTCTGGGATTTATTGCGCGAATTTTAATGCTGCGTGCTGTATTTTAAGGATTGTTTTTCCACAATAAATTTTCATCGCTCTTAAAGAACTGTTTTGCTCTTTGAGACTGATTGCATAAAATCCACGAACCCATATCTACCTAACAGTATAAGAATTTTAATCGTTAATTTGCAGATTGTTGTTAACTTTAAAAATTGTTTTTTGAATTTATTTCTAAATTTTAATGCATTTTCTTTTTTATACATAAATTCAAAAAGATTTCACATATAAAGTTATTTTTATTTTTCTTATGTCTGTTTTTTAAAAATTTCTAGGAATTTTATTTGAACCATTATATAAACAGGTTAATCTTTGTTATTCGTTTACTGACATTTTAATTCTAAAATTCCACTTTGCAAAAAAATCAAGTACTTATTTACAGGAATCTAAAATAGTGAGAAAATTCCGTACTTGGTATGTTTTTCTTCGAAATATCCCATTTGTTCACAAAGATTTCCTGTTCCTATACTATTATTATATTTTCTACCTTTTCATTTCGTTGATTTTATTTCTTATAATGTTCTTTAAAATCTTAAATAATCCCTCCCCGGTCCGATAGGGTCTTAGATGTAGATAGAAAGCTTATGTTAATTGTGAACTAATAGTTTAACAATTAGTTACAAACCCAGTTTAACAATTAGTTCCAAATTTAAGTGATAAGCTTAATTGAATATTTTTTACGTACTCTATGTGTATGTGTTAAAAATTTAATCAAATATAAAAAAAATTAAAAGTAATATTGAGGAAAAATATGAAAATACAAAACATTTAACACAATTCAATAAAAATCGAACAATAGTATGAAAATTATAAATAAAATTTTCATAAATCTATGATCGTGATTTTCGCACTTCTTAACTTGAGAAAATTCTCATACCAGAATTTTCTCTAGTGAATCAGGAAAATTTCTTCTGGGGAAATATCAGGTATTTGTGTAGCATTTTTATATAATTTTTTATGTTGTATTTTGGAATATTATATACTTTTGTGAGATATATTTTTTTCATTATTATTACAAAAATACAAAACATTTTACTTGCCATATTCATAATTTTTGATTAAATATATTTCGTTTTACAGCTTTTAAAAATTTTTTTTTCGTACGTAGATTGCATTTTAATCTATTCTAATTATAAATCATACAATGTCTAAATTTTAAATAAACTTTTGTGAACCATTCCCCCCCCCCCAATAAAATATTATGCACATCTTTGGAGTCTCTTTTGTAGCCTAGCTTTAAATGAAAATATTTTTTTATTAATCTTTTAACTTTTACAATGATATACATAGAAACAAATACATAGTACGTCGCTCTTTAAGAAGCTCTGAATCATTCCCTGGCACGTGCGGTCGGTCGTATATATTTTCCCGAGGTCTAAATGAATCTTTCTTTTCCTCTCTTCTCCCTTCCCCCTTCTCGTCGACCCCTTGTGGTTTTGCGTGCGTGCGCGTTCAACATTGCGTGCCTCACTTGCTGCGTGTGAGCTGATTGTAGCTTTTTAGGAAAATCTTCCAAAAGATTCAACCTGGGAAATAAATCGATTTTCCTGTTTCCTGCGGTTAATGAATCGTATTCGTCGTGGATCACTTGTTTCAAGAGATTTGCGGGGGATCAGTGTAATTTGTTTTAAATGTAGAAATCACAAACTCGTTCTGTTCGGTTTAATTTTCTAAATCAAGTGTCAATTAATTGATGGTTTAGCTTCAATTCTAATTTGCGTTTCTTGACCTTCGATTGAAACCATTCGATTAAAATAGTATTATTTTAAGAAACGTCTATTCTCTCTTTTTTGTGCCAAAAGATTTTTACTTGTTAAGAAACAAACGAATGGTTTAAAATTTGTTTTTCATTCTAGGTTTATAATTTGTTTCATTAAATTTTGACGTATAATGCTTATTTTTACTGTGTTTATTTTCTCACCACATAGTTTATTTATTTTGGGCATTATTGCACTTAAAATTATTATTTGTCATAGCTTTATAAGACTCATTTTTGTAATTTGTTTTAAATACCGAAACATTGGCCAATCCTAACATATCCCTCGTTATTCCTTTCATATTTTAAGTATTGTGTACATTTTGGTTAAAATAGAATACATTCCGAAGAGAGACACGCGAATTATGTTTTCTTCTTTCTTTTCCCTCCTTTTTTGTTCCGTTTTTTGCTTTCAGTACTTTTCTATACATACATTTTCCGTAACATATTTGAAAACTCATTACTGAATTCTTCTAAGTATCTAAATTCAGAGGCAAAAAGAAAATGAACATGAAAAAATTAAATTTTTTTCACTTTTTCGAAACCATTTTATTATCAAATATATACTATAAATTTAAACTAATAATGGACACAATGCACACACAAAATATTTATCTCAACTATATTCTGAAATCAACATTATATTTTCGAGTTCAAGATGACGGTTTAACAAGAAATCAATAGAAAGGGTGTTTTGTGTGTGTGTGTGTGCCCGTTTTCTAGTATTTTAAATATGGAAACAATATGACGAGTTGTAGCAAAATAAAGTACTAAGTTGTGTGATTTTTGATTAGATTGTAGTATTTAAATCCCATCGTTTAATTTTCATGTGCAGTAGAGAACAACGTTTTTTATTTATTTATTTTATTTTTATTCGAACAAGTACGTTAATACCCTGAAGATACGCAATAGGTGGGACTGAGTGACAACCGCTTAAGTCGGGGATATGATTTCGCTTATAAATTATTTTTATTTGGAGCTGGAGACGAAAGAAAATAATAATTTTGAGAAAAAAAAGTCTGATAAAATCTTAGATAACACACACACAAAATCGTAAGCCGAAGTTATTTTGACGTAGAAGGTTTTATAAAATCCATCAAAGTAGTTTGCCTGCTCAAAAGATTTTTTTTTTCTCCCGCAAAATTTCCTCGCAGTGTACTAATAATTTTTTTATTCCTTGTTTTGTTGGGAAAATATGCTCATCGTTGGAGTCTATATTTTCTAAAATTTGTAATCCTTTTTCAATCAACTGAGGCATTCTGTCAAATTTCCAACCATCATTCGATGTTCTGATTGAACCGGGTCTAAAGCAGTGATTCCCAAAGTGGTCTATATAAACCCCCATGGGTCTATGACAACATGCAAGGGGTCTACGTCAGCGAAAAAATAATTTGGGGTCCATGAGTTGTAAATGGGGTCCACGATAGTGACTCTCATTAAACCAGATCATTTAAAAGAAAATGTAATCAAGTGGAGACCATATTTACCTGTTTTACAGATTTATTTACTAAATTTAATGAAGTTAATTTGCAGTTACAAGGACCATAATTTCGGCGTTTCTTGCCATAATTAAGCTAAGGAGTATACTATTAAACGTCCCGAATTTTCCTAGTTTCTCAATTTGTCACACACAATCTGCCAGGAAAAGGACGTTTTAACCTACGTTCAACATTTAAATGCCTTTTATTCAGATTTTGAAACTAGGTCTGAGAATGCTTTGACTATATATGGTAATACTACAGTATATAGGCAATTAATTAATATTGTTACATTCAAAGAAAAAACAAATGTCATTTTACAAGAGGAACTGGTCGAAATAGCCACTAAGAAGATCTTAAAATAAAATTTAGAAACAGATATTAGCAGTTTTAGAAGCACCAGATTCATCTCTCCCATTAAAAGCATTTGTTTGTTGCTCAGTTTCTTTAGTCAATAGTTATTTTAAGTATTAATTAAATTATAATTTAATTATATAATTAACATGTGTGTTTTAGGTTTCTAACACTATACTTCACTATAGTTAGAAATTTAAGTATTTTAAAGTAAGTATGGCTCTATACCAGCTGTCAAAAAGACATTTAAGTTGATAAATCTGCAAAAATTCATTATTAGGTAAGTAGGGGTTCCAAACCGAAAAACATGGCAAGGGGTCTATGAGACAAAAAGTTTGGGAACCTCTGGTCTAAAGACTCAGACTTCTTCAATGTCTTGCTTTTGCTTATACTTTTCCATTAGCTCATCAATTGTCAGCTCTTGATTGGGGGAATCTAGCAGCTCTTGAACGTCATCACTATCCACTTCTAAATTTATTTGTCTGGCAAGATCGGCAAATTCTTCAATTTCATTACCAATTTTACCACAATTCTTTTTATCAAACAAAAAGAATTGATGAGATTTGAAAATCGCGGAATTCCGAATTTGCGGAAGTCGAGGTGTTGTGTTTGTTTAATGCAACACTTCATGAAACAAATTTGACGAAATAATTTATTATTATAGATTATAATTTTTTTTTTTTTTTGAAGGCAGAACAAATTAACTTTTTTATGTAAGACTAAAGCACAAGACTATGTTTATCTTATCTATGCACTTAAATTTCATATACTGTAACATTTTTGTGTATTAACACTTTAGAATCTGCCGTAGACAATTTATTATTGGGAAACTATTTATCGATTTAACTTAGAAATTTCTATTGTATTTAATTCTCCATGTCATTTTTTTGTACACCTTCCGTTTTATATTTAATTTAAAGAGCTTAAATTTCAAAATAACTTTTCTTTTGGGAGCTGATTGAATATCTGATTTTTCTTGAATAAATTAAGTCACTAAGTTATTTATCAATTAAAAAGCGGTCTCTACGAATTATGATCGATGCAACTCGTGACCATAAAAATGAATAAAAATAGGAAATAAAGAAATATTAACTACTACATTGGTAAATTTCCGAATCTGTGTACATAAAATTAAGCATTTATTTTGTACTTTTATTTTATGTACAATATTTACTTGCGTGAAAATTTTGAGTTTTATGCATTAAATTTTATGCTTAAAATATATTTTTTGAATGAAATGTTTTTCAAAAATATATAAATTAGATTTAAACATAATTATCTGAACAGAACTTGGTTCTAAGTCAAGAAGACCTGTAATAAAATTCTTCATGTAATGTTTAATTTGTTTTAGAAAGTTAACTTCGTATTAAGTTTCACAAACATGTTTTTGAAAAATATAACACATTTTTATATTTTTTAAACATGACAACAACTTAATGGCATTTAAAACATTAATAGCATTTACTTATCATCTCATCTTACCACTGGTTTGTTTCAAAGTTAATGCTATTTTGTGATTTTGAAGTGATTCATGAAATTTTTGAATTGAAACTTCTTTGTGGACGGGAGTGAATGGGAAATTTACCCAGTTTTGTGCAACAGTGAAAAAGCGAACGGAGGGAGTAGTGATTCCCTCCCCATCCCCCCGAAACGTCGCCATGGTGAGGAGATAGCGAGCTGGAGGAAAAGAGAGCGGGGGGGGGGTACACCACGTGACTCTTGCGTTATATTCATGAAAAAGTTGGACGATTGCTAAGGGGGAATTGTGCATCAAAAGTATATCTTGCTGCTATAGACGAAAGGCGCCTAGGTATTGGTGACATTAAGTGGATACCCTTGCTACTCTCGTAACGAGCTCGCGTGTCGTATTTTCGTAGTTTTTATGTAAAAAAACGTGCTGTTTTCAACGAATAAACGCACCCAAAATATTACCATTATATGGTTCTTCCCGTTAGGGAGTGTCTGGGGAATTGTGTACATGTCACTAATGTTCGCTCCAGAATCACTACGGATAGCGTCTTGTAAACAAACACAGTGACTTCTGTGAGTGTTGCATTAAGTTTATATTAATTTTTATTTCCATTCAATCAAAATAAATTCTGGTCAGATAGCCTAGAACAAATGCAAAAGAGTAGTTTCGTGAAAGAAAAAAAAAGCAAAACTAGCAGCAATTCCTGGCGAATGTCTATTTTTCACCAGGTAGTTCTGTCGCAGCTTTTATCATCTTTATCCCTGGAGACTTTAATGTTAATTTTGCTTCAGAAGAAGCAAAGCCACTCATTGAATTCTTGAAACGGACACTGAATTTGACAAGGAATACTGATTCTAGAGAAGGAAGAACAATATACGGAACCACGATTGATGCAGTTTTCTCACATTTTCTTGATTGACTACAATCGAGGATTTTTATATCCTACTTTAGTTACCACACGCCTATTGTGTCTTTTTTGGAAAATGATGATGCAGAAAATTGAATAAAAATATTTTCATACAATAAATGAAAAGTTTGAATTTTATTTGATTAAAGTTATCTCAGCAGTTTAATATAATTAGATCTATTCCCGCATTTACGGCCAACGTCGCCAAAGAAGTTTCACTTCTATCGCGTGGCTTTCCACGTTTGTGTGGTTTTTTAAATTACTTTTCTAAATCATTGTTTGTATTTTATCTTAGCTGTAGAAAGCTTTAGTTACTTAATAATGTTGATAACAGAATTTTGCAGAATACATGTACTATGAGTTCTCTGAAGCAGTGCTAGTTTATCCATTGGGCTCTTGGGGACCCGGATATGTTGGACTTAACCAGATTTTCTGTTCATATATAAATTTCGGTCCTTCAGAACCAAGGGGCCCTGTAGATCTTCGGCGCCCAGGGCCCGAAATGAGCTTAAATCGGCATTGCTCTGAAGGTATTTTTTAATGATGTATTGAAGGTACTTCAGATGCGTCGTGCTTTTGTTGAGCTTGTTGATTTGGAGGGATTTCCTTGCATACAAAATGCATAAGATAAAAATGATGTTGAGATAACGCTGTGAATTGCTTATCATTATTTTTATTTAAATTTCAAATAAATCTCGCAGTAAAGTTTACGAAGATATATTATCCTTTTAAACTCATGCCTTTTTATACACTCACGACAAGATGATTTTTAATTCAAATTTTATCAATAAAATTATTAAATTAGCTAAAAGGTTTTAACATAAAGATTAGATTATATCATTACGAAATCTTCTAACGATAATTCAAAGCACATTGATATTAGACTTTAATTGAAAGTTGATTAACAGCAAATGTGTGTACAAGAATTACATTTTATGTACCATAAAATTTCTCATCCAAGATGAGTATTTATGGGTATTTTATCCTCATAATTCCCATCATATAGTATTAAAGGATTCATTAAATCATGAATTGGTGATCCACAGTTAAACATTTTTTATTTTTATTTTTGAGTGATGTGTGTTACAGAATATATAATGAATAAAACAGAAGTACTTTTCACTGGTTTGATTTATATTTCGTTGCAAATTTCATGCTTTGTGTTTTCTTAACAGGGTTTAAAAATATATTTTTAGATATCCCCTAAATAAAAAAATTACAAACCTTTTTGTACTAAACGTTTCTTTTTTCACCACAAGGGATCAACCGAAGGATTCATTTCCTCTTTCAGCAAAATAATTGTTTCTCCGGAAATTAATGCGGTCCACCGGACTGCTTAATGAGCAGCTTTCTCATCTACTTGTACTATGTTGCTCTTTTTAAAGCTGCACCCTAAAACAGTTCGAGCCGTTTTCAGCTTTTCCCGCAGGTTTGATGACTTCCTTCCTTCCTTCCTCTCAACCTCGACAATTTCTTCCGTCGTAGAACAATCCCTACAGTAATGTGATGTGTATCGGTTGATTTTTTTTAATATTCCTTATTAGTTTTTCTCTATATTTAGTTCTTTCTTCACCAAATGTACGAGACCCTGAACTAAACTAGGAGCAGGTTGTTAGACAGAAAATGTCTCAATTTTCATGAAAATTTGCAGTGCTAGAAATTCATACATCTCTTTATGACTTTATAATATTGTATAGATAACTAATTTTTCCCTTTAAATCTGTGAAGAGTCAGATTTAGCGTTAAGGTGTAGGAGAAAAAGTGGGTCAACTAAGGGGAAATGAATGACATTCTTACTTCTATATGCAAAGCCAAATAAAAAAAAAATTATACTTTTTTCTGAAAAAAAAAATATTCCTATAGTCCTGTTTTTTAACATCAAAAGAAGACGGCCTTAATGGATTCAAAATAATATAAACTATTTTTTTAAAATCCTGTGCTCAATTTCATAACTTTTTATTCCTATTGACATTTTTTTTGAAGTAGTCATTCGATTTATTTCTTGTGACCTGGTTGCCGATGGTCACGATCGTGATCCAATGGACGGCGTTGTTTCTGTCGAATGGTCTGTTCGATTCCTTATGCCTTTGAAGACCCGCCATGTAGAGGGACTAATACGTGTTAAATGTTTTGAGGTCTCAAATCCTCACGCTGACGTGGGGTGAAAGTTTGAGAGTAGGGTGCAAGCTCAGGTGTCTTCCTCGTTCACTCTGTAAGGACTGAGGTTTTATCTCAGTCCCGCCTAGAGCTGTGGGAGGAAGGGAAGGATGACTACCCATGTCAAAAATAAATTTATTTATTGATCACACAATTTAGCAACAATATTCAAATAATTTCAACGAGAAGAGATGTTCTCAATCTAAGCAATATGTGGATTAATAACGAGATGCGTGAATTATGAGAAAACTTTGAACATTGACCCTCTTATATCAGGATCAAATCTACTATCCCAATTATCTGAGCAATAATTTAACTTTAGTGACCAATCGTCACTTTAATTCTTTCAAGTATAAAATCTCTGAAATATTCGATACAATTTTTAATACCTGATCAGTAGCAATGTATTATATCTCCTCACCTTCTCTCTTGCTTGAAAATCTAGACTATATATAACCGACCTAATCTGAATAATCAGGTTTTCTTCTTCAGAGGGTTGACTGTGAGTAAACTCGAATTGATAGACCAAAGATTTCCCAAGAGGATATATTAAGGGAAGGACGCGGATAGATCCGTTACAACTCGACCCAGGATCAAAATTACGAGTTTCGTTATCCTTGTCTTAGGTTTAGACGTATAGAACTTTAATGTAACTCGAATGCAATTGAAAAGTATCTTGAATTTTCTAATTATTGGAATTTTCCCTGTCTGATTAAGAATTTAAAAAAACTGCATTGAATTTTAGTTTTCACAGAAGAAAAATTTTTGAAAAATCTATATCTAAAAACACCTGATTGAAGTTTCTTGAATGCTGCTATATCAGATTATAAATAGATAAGCTCTGCATGTTACCCCCCCCCCCCTCCAAAAAAACCCCTCCCTATCTTACTACAAACTAGCAGCTTTTTTAGTAGCAATTTACAAATTTAATTTAGAAAAGTAGTTTTTATGCTGAAAGTTATCGATAACAGCAACTTTTCGTTTTAATCCGATTTTATATTCCTGTTTATTACTCGATTATTTTAGTATTAAATCTCGCCCATGAAGAAACAAGATATGTTACCATTGTTCTTTCTTAATATAAATCAAATTTTGATATATAGACTCGTGTTTTATTGAATTCTTACTTTTAAACACGTTGACATTTTAATAATTGGAAACTTCTGGTTAAAGCAATTTGTAATTTTTAAAAAGGAAAGCTTATTAGAAATGTGGTTAGCTGAAATGAATTAGATCTTTGTTCTTCATTGAATAAGTAAATATATTTTTTTTTGTAGTGATATTTATGCCAAATGTTATAAATTCCTGGTGTAATATATATAATATTTTTTCTTTTTGTTATATGGTGGAGCCATTTAAATATTAATTTATCATATCACACTGAATGACTGATTTAAATTCTTGTATTTGCAAATGGGTGAGCATGAAGCCTATAAAATTATAGTTATTGGTCTGTGATAGTTATCTATTTTTAACTGATCAAATTAAATAACCTATTTTCCGTTTGGGTGTTGCTAACAGAGTAAATGGTGCTTGAAATAATGTACAAAACGATCGTTAAATAGTTTCATTATGTAAATAACAGAATTCATTAATGATACATTAAAATTTAAAATCGGGTCATTTGACTCGCTTAGTAAATTGGCATTTTCATTTGTGGGACTCATTAATGGGAATTCTTAGTTATTTATATACAATATGAAAATGGATGAAGGTTTTTGATTAATGATATGCTTTTAGAACAGCTAAATGCTTTCCAATACTTCAACCTATATTTTCCCACCCATCGTTGACCTTGTTATTTTGGTCACATGGTTTGAAGTATGTATAGGTATTTTTTTTTTGTAATATTTCGAAATTTGTTCTTACCTCAAAAAACAGTGAATGGATTTGATTATTACTTCTTTTCCTTAAAATATATTCCGGGTTTCATTTTTCTGGCTGAAGCAATTGATTTTATCTAACGCATTTATTATCAAGGACGTTAGTCGTTGGGGGGGGGGGGATGACCAGAATGCCTAGATCTTTCGAGCTTTAACCTTTCATCATTAGGATTCTGAATGACTGTAATGTTATGACTCTTTTCTTTTGTTAAATTAAAACACTTAAGAAGTAAAATATACTTAAAATAAAATAATTAAAATAAAAATTTGAAAATAAAAGAATGCATTTTGTGCTTGAAACTTAAATTCAAAATCAGTGCAAGCCCCGAAAATGAAAGCAATATTCTAATCAAGTACATTAGAGAAAGACACAGCGTGTTACAAAATTATCAAAAAAAAAAAAAAAAGTAAGTACATTTAAATTATCTTTTAAAAATTAGTAAAGAAAACAGGTTGTCCTCAAAAACGAGGTATATGCGAATAAACCTTTCTTTAGAAAATAAATATTAATTTGTGAATTTTGAAAATCAGTTAGATATACCAAAATTGGGGACTATTTTGTTATGATCATTGTAAATTCTTTACTATAACAAACTTTCATTTGTGTATTTTAAAGTTTTGTTGCAATAAATATAGAAATTGTGAACTAAGATTATATTTTTTATTAATATGCGAAAAGCAACGGAAACGTGCCTATTTGTTTTCATATTGTATTATGATAGATGTCTAGAATTTCGACTTTCTTGAACTTGACTAACCCGTTATGCTCAAGACGAAGAAGGGGGCGGCATTGGGGAAAGAAAAGAAACAAGTTTTATATCGGCTTTAGATCCTTTCGAATGGAAGAGAGTATGCTTGAAGTAGAAACCGAATCTACTACGCTATTTATCAAGAACCTACTGGTATAAGTGGGTGATAAGCATTACGACGTAGAGGCGGAGAGCTCAGGGTGTGTGTACTCAAGGAATAGGGGGGAAAGCGCCAAGATCTTCCGTTGTGCTTATTCATGTGGAGGCTGGAACGGTACTGCCGAAATGATTTATGAATTGGATACCTCTTCAGCACAGGGCCACACCTTTAGTTGTGTACATAAGTCGTGACGTGCCCAACTCCGCCTGCTGCATAAGAGTTTTTGGGAAGAAAAATAATATTCAGACTTAGTGTTAAGAAAAGTTCACTTTTCGCTGTTAACAAATTGAATATCGTTGGCGTAATGGCTGGTGGTTTTCGGTTTCAAAGCGTAATCATCCTGGTTCTTTTAGGAAGTGCTTTTTCATTGTAATTAATGAGTGTAGAATTCAGTAACTTCACAAATGTCTGGCATGAAAAATAAATTATACTTCTTGATGTCCTCTTGTAGTATTTTCATTCACCATTTATTAAGAGTTGAGTTTTTCGGATGAATAAATGAGAGAAGCCAAACATATCAATTTGTTAGATAAACACATTTTGTACTTTAACCATATTTTTTAGTTCAAAGTTGTGGCATGTTTTGTTGGTTTATTATTTTACTTCTCTTTTTACATTGCATTTTTCTTTTTAAAATTCTTTTGCATTTCTCGTAAGGGTTGTTAAAAGAGAGATATCTTTATATTTCATTTTTATATTTACTTAATAAAATGGATACATACATCTGATTTATCCAGAAAGCTCAGCAACTTTTTTAAATTTTAATTTTATATTTACCTGTTTCTTATTAATCAATCGCGATAAATATTTGTCAAGCTATATTTTATGCCTTGATTTGAGCTGTGAATTGAATAATATAATCAAAACATTTTCTCTTAAATGCTAATTTTTTAAAATTATTTTTATCTTAAGCATTCAACTAATTTTAAGCACTGATTGTCTTAATGAATCTCTGTCTCTGCCTCAAATGATTTACAGAAAAATTCTAAAAAAATTGATCTTTCATTTATAAATTTCCTTGAGATTGTCTCCAAAACTAGAATTAGGTGATTTTGCGATAAGTAAACTGCTCTGTAACTACGCAATTATAATATTTATGCAGTTTAGTGTACTTAAACTGTAAATTTTATTGCTGAAAAAGAATTTTGGAGTCTTGAATTTGCATTCATTCTAACGAATCTTTTGAAAATCATCAGTATTTGAGGTTTCTCCTTTTTCGTATTGTATATTGGTCCCAAACACAACCTACATCCATTTTCCTCCTAGTAACTATGAAAAATTCCATCACGGATTTATGTTCGTTTCGTACTCTTGGACACGCAATTTATAAAAGTGCTCTTTAGATAGTAATGTTACATTCCATTTGGGATTTCTTCCAAACCAAATATTGCTTTTTCTTATCGGAAGAAGGGGAAACTGGTGGTGCCCCTAGCTAACACGAAATGTTTTATCGTGGTACGATGGTAATCGAGTCCTTGTACTTGTGTGCCCCCGAGCGTTTAGTCAGAAATTAATTAACGCGAGGAACCTCCTCGCTGCACACTGAAGGAGATTGATGTTGGCTTTATCTGTAATCTGAAACAACGAGAAGCAAAGCCCACTCTTGGATGAAACTTTCCACACCATACGATGGCATACCCATCATTAATTAACTCGCCGCTGGCCCCTCCTGAATAGTCATAAATCTGACCGAAATATTTGCAGACCATGCTGTGCTTCGTGAATTGAATGTTTAGGCATATTAAATTTAATTTTCTGCTTTAATAAGTCGATGCACCTTGAATTTTGATGTTGGTATTTCCTTGCTTTTAGATGACAGGGGGCAACGGAATAGGGTCGGTTTTCGCTAGGTAGATGAATAAGTAATATGTGTCTGTGTGTTTCTGAGTGAGTGGTGATTATACGATCTTGATCCGGGTTAGATGTTTTCATGATGAATATGAGAAAGAAGAATTTCTAATTCATATTTGTTACAATTTATATTGCTATTGATCTATTTCGAATTTTTTTTTTTATAAAGCTGAGTGACAAGTTTTACACACGATATAAATCCTAAAATGAATAATAGGTCTTTGTCTTTTATCTATTTCTGAGTTCATTTACTTGTACAACAATAAGGTAAAATATTTTGCAAGGGGTGATTTTTATTGAGATAATGTTTTGAATATTCTAACCATAATACATAAGAAGAAAATTAAAATTTTGTTAAATCTTAATGTGAAGATAAATCACGTAAATGTGTGATTTATCTTCATTTACAGTTATCTACTTACAGAGATTCGATTGCTCTTTCTTAATCATTTTTCAATTCTTGATAAGATAGCTTGAAGGTTCAAATGTTAATACAATTTTATCCCTTTACTTTTTATTTGTCAAAAATCTTATTGAATTTAGCATTGTAATTAAGTGTTTCGTTCTGCAAAATAATTCTGGGAGATACTTTCAATTTTCGATGAATGTTTTGCCATCTTAATTTATAAATCTATGTTGCATCTCTTCTTGAGATAGGCGAGGCTTTAATCAATGATAGTTCGGCTTTTTTTTTTTTGTAGTTGTTTAATGAATTTTATTGCTTTGAGACAATTGCAATGCAATGATTTTTATTCTCGGGTGAAATCAAAATAAATTTGGATATATCTATCTACTTTTTAAATTTATCCAAAATTTTGAATGAGTTAATTCATATATTGGGTGTAGATCGCAAATTAACTGAAAAATTTAATTAAAGCTAATTAGAAAAATAATTAAAGTTATTTTGCACGGATAATAATATTGAAATAGACGGATTTTTAACCTCCATCCACCTGTTGTAGGCAAAATATTATTTATATTAGAAATTAAAAAAAAAAAACGTTAGTTTAGTGTTTTTTTTTGTAATATTATTATTTTGCTGAACTTTAACAATATTTTGATTTCTTAGATAAAATTAAAAAGTTGTATATAATTAGTTTTGTTCTTTTAAAGTCTATATATTCCTTCTCCATATTTTTACTACACATAATTCATATTTCTAATTCTGTACTTTTATGTGGATCATCATATCTAAAAATGACTTTCGCGATGAAAGTCCAATTATTCTTCATCATAGTATTTACTCTCCCGGTCCGTTTGCTCTTCCGACAGTTAAATTTAAATTGCTGATGCAAGTTTTCTTAAGAAACCTAAAAGTAGATATCTGTTTAATTTAAAATTCTCGAACCTTCATTGTAATTCTGTGCTTTATGCATATCGTATGTACAGTCCCATCTCGGAACCTAATGATTTTTTAATCTCTCTCTGACTCAGCATCTCTGATCATGATATCGTAATCGGGGTATTAGTACGAATATATTGCCCAGTTCTCTTCTTTGGACAGGATAAGGTCCCCAGATTCGAAAGGATGACTGTAGGCCGTAGAATTGTATCGCATGGTCAACCAAGAAGAACCGAATCCACTCCGTCAGATGGGGACGGCCACTGAGCATCCCCTGGAGTACCCTACCACCCCCTCGTGGTTTCACGATCTCTTGGATTATACCTTGCCTCTTCTGCGCTATAATGGATGATCCCGACCTCCCTCTTTTTTTCTCTTTTTACGACTTGTTTGGTCTGAGAGGTATCATAAGACTTTGTAATGAAAGGTGTGTGTGTTTTGTCTGTTCAAAATAAAAAAAACAGAACGGGGTATTTTTTGTATCATTATCTCCGAAAGTAGGATTGTAAGTGAAATTCCTGTTCTTAAAAAAAGATTAGTACGTAACTGAACTTTAAAAAAAAAATTACGTTTCCAATTGTATAATTTCTGATTAAATTTCAGATTATTGTTTGTCTGAACTTTTTTTAACCACAGAAATGTTTAAACTAGGCATTAGGATTAAAAATGGAGTTATTCCGGTTCTTACCAATTCTTTTCAAAAACTTTTCCGTTGCTTAATTCCACATAATAAATATTAATCCAAGTGACAATAGAAAAATTGAATTGCATATTAAATATATTATTCAAATCTAACGAAAAACAGTGAATCATTATTTTAAAAACAAACTATAACATTGTAAAAATATTTTAATATTTTTTGTATGGTTCTACGAGATGACAAAAACTATTGTGCAAAGTAAACAAATAGCGTTTTACAAACTGGAAATAATTGTTTCATTTATTTTGGTTTTCAATTAATGAAAATTTTGTTTATTCCTTCAGATTTTCAAATTAATTTGGAAGTAATTCCAAAGTAATTATCAGATTTAAACCAGCGCACTTTTACATCTCTTTGATACCTCAGTGTTTTGTATAAAAATTTGATAATTTTCTTTCTGCAAAATAGCAGTGCAGTAAGACTCCAGTAATTACTTAAACCATCTCAAAGATCTTTTTCCAGTAAGCATTCTATTTAAATAGTTTCCTCGCTTTATATTATGCATAGAGAGAGAGATAGAAATTTTAGGGCTAATTTCTTTATTAGTCTTCTTTGTCTTCGAAGATTCTCATTGTATAAAAAGATTTATTTTATTTGTTTTTATTTCTTCATTATTTCTCGACAAAATCAAAATGGTTAAGTTGGGTGGCTTGCACAGGTTATTCTTAAGAAAATATAATTCATCGCTGGTGTTATCATGTTTGGTCTTTTAGTATTGGAAGAGACAGAATTTAAAAAGGATTCACAATATTAATATTTTAATGTATCGATAGAGTAAATATCGTAGAAAATTCTCAAGATATAATTCTGTACTTTTATTTGATTAACTTTAACAATTTAGAGCTTTTTTTTAAAATTAAGATTTATTATTTGCTGCGTTTTAACTTATTGTGAGAGACTTAAGTACTAAGTGTTTTTTGCATAAATTGTAGATATCGATGTAATTTTTTTTTTTCCTTTTAAGTAAATAAGGGTTTTAATTTTCTTTTTCTTTTGATTTTCTTATTCATCTTTGAGGTAATAAAAGATATAACTTAGACTATTTAATTTAAACATTGAAAAATTATATTTTATGTTCAACTTTACTAAGCGAATCAAATTTAAAAAATACATAAATTTTAAAGGAAAAGTTTTTTATTTGATTTTTTTATGATTAAAATTATGCTTCCTTTTTCAATGATCTTTTAAAAAAATTAGTATTTTATAATACTTTTTCCCCTTTAATTCTAAAGTGTGTTAAAATTTCACGTTTACTTTGTTCAAATGTCCTGTTTTGTCGAGAAATTTGGACCAAGACGCAACATTTTTAGAACCTAGAAATTCAAAAATTTCTTGTTTTTTCCTTTAATTCCATGCTTTCAATAGTGGTGATTCTAATTTCCTAAATTAAATAACAAAAAACGTACAACTATTTTTATTTTAAAAAAATGTACACTTCCAAGAGTCCTTTACTCCCTCTGCGTTGTATGAAAAGTAAAAATAACTATTAGGTTCTATGCTCTAACTACTTTTTGTTAATAAGTTTATACAAAATACTTATGCACTCATTAAATCAGAACTTGTCAGAAGAAAAACCCGGAGAATAAATACCTGTTTAATTTGTTAGCTGAATCTAAAACCTTTATTCATAATTTTCACTTCCATTCATTTAATGACTTTTCTCTAATATTTTCTAATGAAATGAATCAAGAATATCGAATTAAAATACCTATTTTTATGTACAGTGTTACATATTATGAGTTATTAAGAATATTATTTTTTATAGCTCAAATGCGAATATCGAATTTCGAATATAATAGCATGTAAAATTAAATTTCGAAATACTTTAAAATTTATTTAAATATTTTAATGTTTTGAAAAAACATAGTCAAATCCATGAAACTATAAAATAAATTTAGAATTCCTTTTTTTAATAACATATTAATAGAATTTTTTTTAAATCTCTTAATCATTCCAAAAATTTAGAAAGATTTTTGTTCATACAATTTATCTACGTTTGCTTTACTTCTGAATTTAATTTCACGAATCATAAATTTATATCGAATTGTTATTTTTTATTTCAATTGTTATTCAATAATTTCCAGCTTTTGTGTAATTTTTTCAAGATATGTTTGATTTGTATGCTTTTACAATAAATTTTATATGATGCATAAAGCTACAGCTCACATAGATGTTATATTTTACCTGCCACAGACTTACAATAGCATAGAAATCTTGAATCTTAATGTTTTGGAAAACTCATTTAAGTGCAAGTTCCATTTTTTACGTGTATGGAAATTTCCATAAAAGTGTGGCTTTTTTTCCCACCGTTGTTTCTAGTTGTGAGAATTCACTTCGAAATTAATTTAAAAACTTAAGTGAGTGCAAAAAGAATTTTACCCTTAAAGGCTAATAAAATCAACAAATTTAATTAATTATTGCTTTCAAATTTTGTTATAAAATTTTTATTTTCTATATTACACTTATGTATTACTTTAGTTTAAAAATTTAAAAAAAGAAAAAGATGAAGAGTCACAGCTTTATTTATCACGTTTTTTAAGTATAAAAGAATTTTTAAAATATACTGTTCTTTTTAATTTTTATTACCTTTCATAATAAATTATATTCGCTTAGCAACTTTCTTTTTCTCCACCTGGCTCACTGGTTTTCTCATCACCGACCTATATCATATAGAACAGCGGCTCTTAAACTTTTGATTGCTGCCCCCCCCCCCAACCCTTTACATATCAGCCTGACATCACGGATTCCCCAATATTTCGAACACCCCTTCCTGACTCCCAACACATGGTTAAGTGATTCAAAAGATCCTCACTAATCCTAAGATTGCCTCTTCTACTTGTACTGATTTTTTTTAAACATTTATATTTTCGTTTAAGAAAACTTTAAAGATCTAATTAAATATATTACAAAATACTAATTGTATAGTACTACATTTATTTTACAAGTGCTGTTATTTCAGGTGTAATTAATGTGAAATCTGCAGTCTCAATTCAAATTTTACGCTTTCCAGACGGTTTTTCACTAGTTTTTTGAAAATATTGCTTTGTAGTTATGGCTATGCAGTTGCAAGCAATCAAAACTGAATTAATGTTTATGACCGAAATACTTGTTCTTGAAAAGATTTTAATTGGGTTAATTTAGTGATCTAGTCTTGGATGACACGTCTTTCAGTTTTTTTTAGGAGTCTTTTAGAGTATGTAAAAGAGGGAGATTTTAACATTAATTGTAAAACCTTCTTGGACCCCTTAAAAAGGCACTGAGGACTCCGTGAACCTCGGTTTAAGAATCGCTAATATAGAAGGCTTATGAGATTCTTACGTGGATTTAGATTTTTATTTTATTAAATAAATACATCATATGTGTATACAGCATTTAAAACCTGATTTTCTTAAATAACTTATCAATAATCAAGCTGTCAAATCTCATGCCAGTCTTAATAATTCTTGTCTAATTCAGCTTGAAACACCTATTCAGATTCTGCTTTATAACATATTAATTATTTTTATTTTTTAAAGGGAGTAAAAGCAAAAGTGTGTACTTAAAAATATTGGGCTCCCAAAATTCTGTTACTGTGCGAATCTGGGAAAAATTGGACCATTCGGTGCGGCCAATCGATGGGTGATGCGCATTGCAGTAGCTTCTGACACCCTCTTCCATCTCGAATGCCATTCCTCCGCCTTTCGCACTGTGACCACGCCCCTCATCATCTCCACCTTCTTTGTCTCCAGATTGAGTCTTCCGTCTTCTCAATCCCTCCATTTTGGATGCCTTTTCTCTCTTTATCTTTGAAAACGAAACGTTCTCGTTTCGCTGAGTCGTCAGATTCCTTGGCGTCTGTTTGAAAGGACTTGTTAGGGAATGTGCTGAAGATGTTTTAAAAGCTTCGGGTAGTGATCTTCTATAATTGCAAGGTTCTAGTTAATTTTAGAATCATTGTTTTGAAAATGTTTCCCTGATTAATTTCCCTTGCTACCTTTTTATTTGATTTAAACTAAAATGGATGATTGTGCATCAATTCCTTTTAAATATCAATCTGGAGCGATTTGCACGTCAAGATTTTTCCTTCTTTGTTATATGTTGTTTTTTTCCTTGTAATAAGTTTTAAAAATATTTTTAAAGAAATAGACAGATTCATAGTGCTGAAAATAACAGGAAAAAGCTACAAATTTATCTGAATAGTGCGATGAACGTAAAATATTAATTTTTAATACATCGAATGAAAACGAAAAATTTATTTAAGCAGTACAAATTTTACATATGAACTCTCTCATCTAGCTATATTGCTGCTGAAGGATTTGTATTTCTATATAAAGCAAGAAAAATTGTCTATATGTAGAAATACGAGAAAGGAAAAAATATTTTTAAACTTGAATTTTTTTTTAAAGTCAATATTACATTTTTATTTAAGGTTGATTCTTTTGCAACTGATAAGCCCATACAATCACGAGGTATTGGATGAATTTCGGAAGGTAAACATTCTGTGATAGTTTAAAAATTAATGTGTCGTCTTTAAAAATCTAGATGCAAATCAAATTTTCTTTAAAAAAATTATCTATGTTGGTTTTGAAATATCTGAGTGTTATTTTCACTGTAAATTAACTTGTCAACTTTTTCAATTCGTACCAAATTTTAGGTTGCAAAATGCTGAGCCATCAAAAATGTTAGGAAGCCAAAATGGTAACCTCTCATTGAAAAAAGTTAATGTGATCAGAATGTAACCTATGAAAAAATTTTCACGATCGATAATTTTTGTTTTATTACTATTTTGAAATTTATAGTGACAGTTTTTACAGTTTCAATTTCTTCAGGGTGTTCTTCCTCAAAATTGGGGTGGAACCGAGCAAAATCGTATTGTCACCTGCATGGTGCTCAAAGCTAAGGCTAACGACAGGCGTAAAATCCCAGCCCTTAGCCGCAATGAATTTCGTGGACATTAATCTGATGTTACTGTCTATCAGGTGGCATAAGTAACAATAACACAGACTCAATTTGAGTTATATTAAACTCAAATTGTAGTCTGTAATATTATTAACTACGATCTTATTAAAATGTCTTTTCGATTGTTAGATAATTTCTTTTATTATAATTGTTATTACTTCTATATGACTATTATTGAATCTGAGAGTGCAGTTTATCAAACTCAATATTGCAGTTAATTCACATTTTTGAAGAATTGTTTTAAGCTATTAAATATTTCGATAACGATTATATATTTTTGGAAAGTATTTTTGCAAACTTCTAATAAATGCATATTAGTTCCTTAAGTTTAAAAAAGAAGCTTTTAGTCACTGTTCGCTTTGCATTATATATTAAAAGATTTTATACCTGGGTATTTTTCGCATGTATTTTAAAATTTTTAGCTTACAATCTTATGTATCATCGTCAAATTAATACTATTATGTAAGTGTTTGAGGTTTTGTCAATTTTTGAAAAGTTTATAGCTAAAAAATATGCTAATTTATTTTATATCTAATTAACAAGGTTAATTTATCTAAATAAGTTAATTTAATTAATTTTTTTTTTTGTATCTGAAATCGACTAAACCTTTCTTGGATTGACCCCCCCCCCCCTTCGTGCCATCTTTTTTCGTTTTTCTTGCTCATGACTTTTAACATGTAGCTGGGCGATTTTCCCGTAAATTTTATTAAAAAAAATTTTTAGGCTTAATTTTAGCAGTTCTTTTAAGCTTTTTCAAAATATGTAACCTTTTTAATATGTGCTGTCAATATGCTTTAAAAATGGATGTTTGTCTTACTATCATACTTATATTCCATACATCCAGTAATATTTCCTCACAGTCCATTGCTAATAATGTGATCTGTGTGATTTGAATGCAAATTACTTCTTGTTATTTATTAGAAAACAATTTCACATTTCATCACTCATTCATTCTACATTTGATTTTTTTTGTTCACTTTTAATATTATATATTCACTCATTCATTCAATCAAAGTGAAAATAAATCAAATGTAGAATGATTGAGTGATGAAATACAAGAAAATTTCTTAAGTTGAAATAATTTTCGAAAGTATTTTCCACCTATGCACACGCACACATTTAAATGCCAAAAGCCATGGGAGACCTCTCAATATCATGAAATACATTTTTGCCCGGCTACGTGTAGTCTCGATGTGGCATTGACTCAAATCATCATAAATCCTCTGAATTACTATTCAGCCATACTATTTCTACAGCCGTTTATAATTGCGAGACTGTTGCTAATGTAGCATTTTGCGTACGAATCGACATTTGAATCATGTCCCGTGCAGGTTCCTTGGGATTAAATTTTCGCGATCTAAATAGCTAAATCATCGCTGTAACTGTCCTAATGGTTCTCAAATAAATCTCGAATAATTATAACCTTGTGAAATGACGCATTATCATCCTGGAAAAATCCATCATTGTTTAGATATATGAAGTACATGAATGGCTTTGATCCATTTATGCTTGAGGTTTTGTTTTTCTAATGTATGCATGAAATTAATGTAGTTCAGAAAAGTATAATTTTTAATAGCATGTAACTAAAAACATTAAATAAATAAAACTAGTATTAAAAGGGCTGGATGGCGTAGTTGGTTTGGCACTGGCCTTGTCTGCCCAAGTTTGCGGGTTCGACCTCGGCCCTAGTCAGTGGGTTTTCCTGATGCAAAAAAATCGACAGCGGCCATGTCGTACGATTTTTCGTTATGTTAAAGAACCCTAGAGTGCCTGTTTGCCTTGGAAACTCGGCAAAATTAAAATCCATGTACAATTTTGCATCGTCTGAGCTCAGATTCCTCACTGTGGAGAGAACAGTGGGGGCAAAATTGCACTGTGTCATTTGATATCCACCTTTATGGTGTCACACTAAAAAGCGTTACCAGCTCCCAGGGGATGTACTAGGTCTGCAAGGGTAGTTACCAATCCGCAGCCCTATTAGAAAGAAAAAAATTTATTAAACACATAAAATAGCATAGCAATAATTCCAACATAACTGCCGTCTTATTAATGGAGCTCTAGGCATAAATGGATTAAATGCTCTCCCCAAGTAGCTGAACAGTATCATTTCCAGTTAATGATTGGTTTTGTTTGACCGAAAAATCCAGTCCATCCTGGATATAAACAACACATATCGTTATGGAGGAACCATAAGCTTGCACAGTGCTTTGTTGACAACTTGGCCCATTACCTTGTGGAATTTGTGCCATACTCGAATCCTACCTTTAATTCTTACTAATTGGAATCGTGACTCAAATGACCAATCAATGTTTTCCGGGTCATCTAGGGTGCAACCTACTGGGTGTTCATAATTTATTCACCAGATAAAGATATGTTTTATTAATACTTAATAAGAGAGATGGTGGGGGGGGGGGATGAATGCATTTTATTTATAATTTCAGAGAATTTTTTTATTAATAGCAGCATGAGCGTCGGAAATATCAGTCTGTTCTCGATTTTCTTCCAGACGTTATTAATAGGCATTTGTGGAGAATTATCCTGTATCGATTGTTAACGTAATTTGACGCAGTGTCGCTGTCTTGGTATTATTAGCTGCTCTACACAAACATCGCTGTTCTCGATCATTAAGTAGACGGTGTCAGCCACTGCATCGTCAATGGTGGGATGTAATGTTTGAAATTGTATATAGTCAACACACTCTTAACACTGGTGGTCGTGGAATGTTGAGTTCTATAACAATTTCTAAAATGGAATGCCTCGTACTTCTAGCTCCACTTGCATTCCTCGTTCAAAGTCTGTTTATTTTAGTCGTGCAGCCCTACGTATTCGAAAGAACTTTTCATATGAATCACCCGAGTATAAATGGAAGCCTTAACAACGACCTGCCCATTTGTACATTTCTTATACTATGCTATTGCCATGTATTTTGGTATCCCATGACTTCCGGTATTTCATTCTGTGTATGTAGTGTATTCGAATTTTTGTATTGTTAGGATAAAAAAAAGATTGCGTATGTACATTTGTGTTTTAATTCTTTCAGCTTCTGCACAGCAGTAATTAGTAAAATATTTTTATTTTCATTCTTAGTTAATGCAGTTTATTTGTAAATAAACACTCGAGGATACTGTGAATTAAAAGCATAAGTAATTGTTGTCGTATTTCCAAATATTTAACTATGTAACTCAATCTCATTCAAACTTACTTTGCAATTTAATTTCCTTGGTGAATAATTAAAATTCTAAAATAGTTAATGTCATTGAGGACGTGCTTCTTGCCACCCCACCCCACTTTTATTTTTTGTAAAGGGTTATAAGTAAACGAACCTTACTCAAATTATTAAGAAAGGAGACTACACATATTTAGATTTTAAACAAGAGGTTTCCAAACTTTTTTGTCTCATAGACCTATTGCCATGTTTTTCGGTTTGGAGTAAACCCCTCACCTATTATTAAATGTTAGCTAATTTATCAATTTAAATGTCTTTTTGACAGTTGGTACTACTACTGACTTTAAAAGAATTATATTTCTATCTGTAGTGAAGAAAAGTGTTTAAAATTTAAGAAGCACACGTTAATTAATTAATTCATAAAATAACTGAACAACAAACACTTTTAATGGGAGGAAGGAATCTGCAGCTTCACTGACAAATTTTCAACATTTAATATCACAGTCTGGCCAAGTTTAACCCTATATCTCCTTTTTTACTAGTGTCCAGTTTTTGTTTTTGTTTTTGTTTGTTGAGATTGGTAAACTTGCTGAAACTCTTTCTCACTAGGAAAAGCAATTAAAAACTTTCTCACGATGTTCCATAATTCGGGACAAATAACAGGTATGTCTTTTTAAAGCCAAAGTTGCTGACACCTGTTTCTAAACTTACCTTGAAGATCTTTATTGAGGGCCTATTCCGATCAGTTCCCATTGCAATATGACATTTTTTTTTAATGTGATAAAACGAGTTCATTGCCAACTGTGGTATTTCCATAGTCAAAGCGTTCTCAAACCTAGTTTCAAAATCTGAATAAAAGGCATTAAATGTTGAACATAGGTTAAAACGTCATTTTCCTGACAGACTGTCTGTGTCCAATTGAGAAACTGGAAAAATTCATGATGTCCTATATTATACTTTTTTAGTTTAATTCTGGTTAGCAACACTGTGAAAAATAATGGTCCTTGCTTAAATAAAATTCATACTGTCGCCTTGTAACTGCAAATTAACGTCATTAAATTAAGTTAATCTGTTAAATAGGTAAAATCTGGTTTCTATTTAAATAAATTTTCTTTTAAAATCAAAGTCCTTTTTGAAGACCCCCATTTGCACCTCATGGACCCCCAAACTATTTTTTCGCTTACGTGGTCCCCTTGCAGGTCGTCATAGACCTCTTAGGGTCGATAAAGACCATTTTGGGAATCACTGTTTTAAACCATAATTTGTCGGTACATTTTTTACATAAATTAATTCTTCGAATTTTCTTTAAATTGAACATACTTACCTAGCGACCGAGGAAGCTATTTTACTGCATTGCGTTCATTTTAATGCAAAATATAATTAAGAAGATAAAAAAAAAGGAGCACAACCAATTTATTACGCGTGCTTTTTCGGGATGAAAAGTGATCATCCACTCCTCCCTCCCTATTATATAATCTCCCATCATCGTTCTGTTGCACAACATCCTCATTAAACGGAATCCTCTCGGAAAAGAGCCCTCGGAAACTTTTCTCACTCCCTGCTTTCGGAGCAGCCAAGTGCGACTAATGATACCCCCTTCTGTAGTAGATCTCCCCCTAAACCGATTACATACGGTCTTTTCTCGCACATCTTCTGACTCAGATATTCTGGCGGGTGGGAAGCTGTCCAGCCGTGAAATGGAGGTGGCCGGCTACCATCGGATCCTTTCCCCTAACCCACACATACATTCATTTCGTAATGTGCCGGCATATATGCAAAAAAAAAAAAAAAAGATTGCACTGGTTTCTATCTTTTTGGAGAGTACTTGGTGGGTTAATGAATGGGTAGTAGACATATATTTTGGAGATCCTTATGAAATCTGAAAAATAAAAATGTATGCTATTGGGAAGAGAGTAGTTTACATCTGAAATGAATCGCATGTAATGATATTTATAATATGATGGTACATTACAATTTTTCTCAAAACATGTTGAATAAAAAACAGTGGATGTAAATTAGAAAACTGTCAAAAAAGCTGTTCATTCAGTTTGATGTACATTGGAAAGGTATCGAAATTATGATAGGAACACTGTTAGGGATATCCGTATTAAACTTTTAATCTCTCTCTGTTTCAAAGCCTCAAAATCACGCGTTACATTAAACTTAGTTCAGGATGAACATTTTTGTTAATGCAATTTACATGAATTCATCCATAACCATTGAATCCATCACCTATCATAAATTAATCTATGTAAAATTATTTGTCTCTTCTCCGTTATTCATTTTTTTTATGTTTAAAAAAATCATAAATTTGTTTTTAAATAAATTATTTACTTTACAAGTACTACTTAGAAGATTTGCAGTACATAATTCAATAGAAATTTTTTTGTTAAGATATGTTGGAGCGCAGCTTATATGATGTGTATGTATAATTTTTTAAAATAAAATTCCTGTAAAAAAGTTTTTTTTTTTTACTTTTTTTAATTGTGCTGCAATGTACAAAAGTAATCATACTGCTTTATAGATTTCTGGCGCTTAAAACCTTTTAAACTTAAAATGTTTCAGATGTACGTTGGTTTTAAGTGAACTGGTGATTTATGTTTTTATGACAAGAGTTTGTTATAACACAAGTCCTTGCAATAATGTCTTTTCAATAAATAAAATATGTTAATAAATACTGATCGGAAAACATTGAGTATCAATTATAAAAGCTTGTATTAATGGAATAGAAACTTTCGTATATACCTTATGTTTTCCCACGTATAAGCTGAAATATTTTTGAACTTTTTGTAAATTGAAAGTAAGGGGCTTATACACTAACTCGCTAATCTCGAGGGGGGGGGAATTAGGAACAATTTTATTAACATTTTCTGTAAACCACTCGCAAAGCAATATTAATCATGCCTTTTTGAGTGTTTTGAATTAAACTTTTTTCTAAAAGAAGAAATAAGTCACAAATCCTTCAAAATCAGTATCGAAGTTTCCGAATAATTCATAAAATTCGCTTTTACTTATTAGGGTTGTCTAAATGCATATGATCATCATGCGGCGAGTTTTTCCTCCAGAGCATGGGATATAGATTAACCAACACGTGCAGTATGTAAATTTCTCTCCCTGCTCATTTTCCAAACAAAAAAATTGCGCAGAAAGTATGACTAGCACAGACATTGTTCAAGATAACAAATAAATCAAAAAACGTGTAAGCTTCATATAGGATTATCAGAAATAAAACTATTGTCGTTCGCGTTTTACTTAACAACAATTTAATTCTAAAATACTCTGCCCGTTTTACTCACTGAGCAGCATTTTCACCCTCATAATGGCATGTTTGAAAATTACAAACAAATTTTTTTCCTTTCAAATTTGCCTTGTATACCGGTTTCAAATTTTGGGTAAATATTTGAAGAAAAAACTCACTCTCGGCTTATATTCAGATGTATATACTATGTATACTATGATTAGTAGATGGATAAAAACTACAAGGGAAAACAAATTTAACTAATTTTTTTTCTTGTAACGAATTCACCTTGCAATTAAAACTGTAGTTTATAAGATGTTTCATTTATTTTTATGTTTTGAAAGAAAATATTTCTTTCAAAACATAAAAACTCATTTTATTAAAAATGAAGAAATTCAAATCAATAATAAATAATTATCAAATTCACTTTATTGTATTTAATGTATTCTTACTATAGCAAATTATGTAATGTACGAGGTGATAGTTTCATTACATTTAGTTTGCAAAGCTTACAATTTTTTTAAGATTCGTTAAAAGTATTCGACATTTTTTAAAATTTATTTTTGAAAAATTCTTAAGTGCTGGTATTTTTATTTTATGAATTTCTGTTTGTTTGGTTTTATAAATTGGGGAAAAAATTTTAAAGCCCACATAGTAGATTTTTTTTCTCCCTCACTTTTGATGCTGCTCTTTATTTATTTATTTTGTTGTTGTTTTGTGTGATTGATATATCTGAAAGATTGATTCAATCTGATTAATTTGAAATGAAAAATATTTTAATCAGTACCTTCTCCATTCTTCCAGTCTCCAAAAGCCACTTGAAAGATTTGCAAAACTGAGTTAAGCTGCGAGTTTTTGAGAACTCGCATTTATATTATAATATAATTCTCCAAAAACACTGCTATAATTTCTGATAAAATATATCGAATTATTGACTACCTAAAAATTTAAAATAAATTGCTAATATATGTATATTTAGGGACGTCTTAAGATTTTTTGAGGCCTAGGCCCTTACGCAAAAGTAGGCCCTGAGCCCCTACACAAATATAGGCTCCACCTATGACTCTTAAAGGTAGGCGTAGGCCTATACATGGACGACGGTCATCACATGTAGCCAGTTGACATATCGTTCGAAATTCCCAGTTTTTCGGAGAATTCAACTGGGAAAAGCATTTGACCGTTTAAATTATTCGAATCGTTATCTTATTAAGGTTGTCAAGAACGAGCTGAGGCCCTCGGGTCCAGATGGCCCATGCCTTAAGACGTCCCTGTGTGTATTATGGAATTGATCATTCAATATTTTTTGAAATGCAGTTAAATATAAAGTTAATTTATTTAAGTTTAAGTTAATTAGTTTATTTAAAAAACATTTCAAATTAGTGGAATTATTGTTTATATAATAGATGCTTAGAACGAGTATTTGTTAGGGCATTGCAACAGTAAAACATTATAATGTAAATAAACTTTTTTCAGTATCGCGTTTTTAATAAATCAATCGGTCAATGAAAACCTCCAGTGAATCGTCATTTTCTTTATCCCTTAAAATACCAAACTAAACAATTTGATTTTATAATAAAGGAATTAATAGTAGTCTATAATCATCCCTTATCTTTCTTATTCATATAAGAGTAAACATTTAAAGAAGTGTTATTAGATTTCTGAGAATAAAGTAATAATAACAATAATAATTCCATAGATATGATCTCTTTCTATATTTTGCGGCTGATTCAAAATCCCCTTAAATTGCCTGAACCGGAAATTGGAGTTGGTTTCTTATCTGGTCAGCTTCAGCGGCACCATTGGAAGAGTCTGTTTTGTGTCACTGTGCAAGTCCCTAACAAAGTTAACACCACTAGTTGCAGAACTTGGCGCCTTTTTTATCTGCTTTCCACTTCCCCTATCTTCATTCTGATAATTTTTATTTCTTTTTTAACCCGCAAGTCTTTTTAAGGGTCTCTCAATTGTGAGTGACAAAATGTGTGGATTAAAAAATGTATCTTAAAATAAATTGTTGCATTTGATTTTATAACTTTATGCCTTATTTTTGTAACAAGTTGTGAAACTCTCCCGCTTGGTGTTAGTTTTACTAAACAGTGAAACGATTTTGTAACCATTTCATAGTTCCATTTATGTTGAAACATTTATAATATATACGTAAAATCTGTATACAAAATCAAGTTAAATTTTCTACTGTAATTCTTAATTGTATAAAAATAATAAATAGAAATATATTGGAACAATAGGAAAAAAAGTTTATTCAAAGATTTACTTTTATCTTATCGTGTTTCTACATTATTTTTTTTTCCTTTCAAGCTAAATGTTATTACGAATTCAGAATTGCGGCTTTAATAATGCTTCCGCCATTCAATGTAATTAAGCCACTTGGCTACGATAAAAAAATCGTTTAATTAAAATTAGTTTTTAATATCCCATTGTTTTTTATTATTATTTTGATCAATTTGATTGAAGTGAATTTGTGAGAATTTTTTTAAGAGGGGAGGGGCTCAAGATGTTTTGGTTTGAATAAGTTTTCAATGTTAATTTGTTTATTGTTTACGGCAATATAAAAAATATTGCTCAGCATAAGAAATTTGTGTGTAATGCTCAGTATTAGGATGACAACGATTAGAGACAACTTCGTTGCACAGTTCCAATTTTTGTTCGCACAGCATTCTAAATGTGCTTAGACTTGAATTATTAAACTTTTTTTTTTTTTTGATTAATATCCCGATTATATCTATATTTCAGTCTGTCTTATGTTATTAATTGCTTTTAATTGTTTCTTAATGAAGTATTTTGAGAATCTTTAAACTCATACTTTAATTTTGAAGAAACTATTTCTAACAAAATCCATAAATGTTTTAAGGTAATTTTTCAGAAAGGACTTTAAAAATAATTTTTTAATCTTTAACGAAAAATTGTAGATATATATATATATTTTTTAAAAAAAACGAGATTTTGTGTGTAAAAGTTAGCGTTGTTTCTCTCAGAGTAACATTTAAAGTGATGAGAGTTGTAAGTTATGTTACGTATAAAATTGTTGGATGAGAATGTAGATTTACAAATAAAAGAAATCAGGAACATAATAGATACTGAAGCTTAATTTAAGAAAACGGGAAAAGAGAGTTCAAAAAAAAAATTTTTTTTTTTTAAGTAGCCTATACAAATTACGAACTTTTCTATAAATAAATTTAAAAAATTAATTGTACTGATGTAAACTTAGGGAAAACACCATTGTACTTCAGTAAAGTAAAATTTTTGGAAAAAAATATGCTTGAAAACTTTAATTATGTGTTTTTTTAATATTCCATGACATTTTTATTTATTTTTTTTTTTTTTTTGTGATGAAATGTTAAAAATTAAACAGTACATTTATTCAAACAGTAAAACGAATTTGGTATACTTAATATAAATTTTAGACATTTCAAATAAAAGTTAAAAATCTTTGTACATATGTTTTTGAACACATTTAAAAAAAAATTTTTTTTTTTGAGTTTTCGAGAGAATTTATTTTTACACATTTACAGTAGAAAAGTAAATTAAAAATGTTTTAAGTTATTGCAATTAATCTGAATTTTAATTAATAGAAATCGTAAATTTTTGAAACATATTTTAGTGTTAATATTTTTAATCTCAATTTTTAGCATAATCTCAACATTCAGTATTAATTATTTACTTCATTAATAATGGAAACCGATGAATTTCTTTCATTATAGTTTCAAGGGTATCTGGAAATGTTTGAAATTATAATAAATGTACTCCATCTTCCCTCATTTATTTTTATCATTTCTTTGAACTGCTGCATTCAAATTACCCTTACAATAGAATGGCTTAAAACGCGTTCCGTGAAAATATACTGTAAGCACACTGCCTTTATAATCTCTTCACTTTTTTCTCTCGGTTTCGCTCTTAATTCCCTTTAACAAGGTCTCTAGTGGAATTACTACTGTCACTTGAAACTTTTGACCGCTTATCCGAAGCTCCGAAGTTTTCCCTTAGCGGCTTGTTACTCCGTCTCTTCCTTTTTTTTTCTCTCTCTCTCTCTTCCACCCCCTTCCCTTTCTGTATCTTTTTCGGTTTGTTTGCATTTGTTATGTTTTATTTTATAGCTTTTTTTGCTTCCTGTTGTGTGGAAATTGGGGGAGGGGGTTATATGGCTAGTTTAAAGACGGAAGTTGAAAAACGAAACGTTGGAAATTTAATTTTAATAATTTTTATATTGAGATAATGTAGTAATTTTATCTAGAGTGCCTATTTAATAATTTGTATGTCTAGAATGTATACAAGAATGTGGTATTAGATCTAAGTTAGGAATTCCTAACTTATACAATTAATTTAACCCTTCTCACTTTCTGAATAATCTATCAGTTTTGCTCTAATAATAAATGCCTCAACTTCTGAGGAAATTATATGTATAGTTATAAAGAGATAAATTACCTTTTTCTTGTAATGGATTTAGAACTTTTATCCATTATTTTCAATAAGATTTCGCTCAAGGTAATAAACAAATAGGAGGGAAGGTTGGCTAACGTAAAAACTAGTTGAACCCCACTTTTTAAAAAAAAATTATTAAAAACTGTCCTAAGTTAGCATTGCTTATATTACTGCAGCATCCACATTTTTAAGGTCTAATATCTGTTTGTTTCTTTTATTTTTGGTGTTCAAATAATTTCTGTCTCTCTTGTATCGATTAATAAAACTATACATATTCCGAACTCGAAATGTTAACAGTTATTCTCAGAACATTAGGTGGAATTCTTTAATAAATATAATTTTTGTAAAATCACACTTATATTTTTTAAAAACATTAGTGCAGTATTTTCCCCCCGAAAAATCTATTTAAAATATAATTTTGTTTTTATTGTTCTGTTTCTTTTCCGCTTCATGCTTTAACGACCATTGTTTGAAAATTCTCCATTTTTATGCATCTAGAAGCAATATTTATTTTTAATATATTTACATTCTTTCGGAAACTTCAGTGTAAAGTATTTTCATATCCGTAATTTGTGGATAAAAGCTTTTCAAAAATAGTTGTTGATTTTTTGTTATATATATATAAAACAACATAATCTTTTGTAATATTTTTGTTTAAGAATAATACTTTTATAAATGAAAAAAAGTATTGGAAAATGTTTTATTTCGTGAAAAGAATTCTTAGAAGGAAATTACGAGAATGATACTATTTACTTTTGCCTTATTTTTGTTTTATTATATTTTGTTCCTGTGACTCTCTCTTTCTATTTTCTTGATAATTTTTTTTGATTTCCGTGCATGATTGCTTTTTACCGTTTAAGTACAATACATACAATGTTTCATCAAACAGAAAATTGAAATTTTGTTTTTAAAGTATGTGCAGCATTATTGTAGTAATAAAAAAGAATCTTTCTGAAAATAATATCCATTGTTTTTTGTAATTAATCTATTTTTTTAAAGTAAAATCGAGTGATATTTTTATGTATTACTTATGTGATTTGTAATTTAAAAGGTTTTAAAAATAACATTTTTCAGTGGACGAAATTGAGATTTTGTATGAAACTAAAATTAAAGAAAATGAGACTAAAATATTAGGACAAAAGAAACTAAATAAATAAATTTGAATAACATCGCGTTTTAAATATTGTTTGCACATGTGAAAAATAAATCCTTTGAATAATCTTAAGATGTATAATTATAAAATAATTCGCTACGTATCTTTACTTCAGTTTTATATCGTTAAATTGTGAGTAATTCGCCCTCAGTAAGATCTAAAATTGAACACAAATTCATGTTTAAATTTTATTTTTTCGCATTTGAGCTCTTTTTCTATTCGAATGCCCTGCTTGCGATTCTCAACCATTTTTGGCACTTTGCAACTTGGAAAAACATTTGGGTTTTTTTTGCTATGAAAACTTACTTTAAAAGCTTGAATATGTAACTGTTTTAAATAATTCATAAATTTCCATTCGTTTTTTTTTTAAAGTTCAAATTCCATATTTTAAATAAAAACGTTTTCAAACTTACCTGAAGTCACAATTTCCGAATTCGCCCGCTTTTAGCAGTGAGACAGGAGTCATCATGTCTCACCCTGGGTTCAGGGGTCTCTTCCCTTTTGCTCTTGTTTTTGTGGTGTCGCGTGCGGAGCTCTGACCTTAGACCTCCATGGTCGTTAGCTAAACTGAAATACTGAACAATTCCCCTTTTCGTATCTTTCTGCGAATTTCTGTTCGCTTATTTTTCCTAGTAGTACATGGATATCTTAATTTTCTTGTACTTTTTCTTTCTCAATAAGAATTATGTGTGAGTATATATCATAGTATATCGAGAAAGTAAAATATGTATTAGGCTTTATTTTAAAAAGGAAAAATTGTAAGGTGTAAAGTTTATTAGTTTGTTTTTATTTATAAACAATGAAATTGCTTCTAGTGAATATTATTCCAGAAGTTTGCGTTTGCCAATAATTCAACAATTACTTTGATAAGATACATAACGAAGAAAAGTTTTTGTTTTCACTTTTACAATTTTTATTTCCCTTTGCTAAAATATGACTTACACAAACTATAATTTTTTGTGAAATATCAATTTTCTTTTTCTAACGTTGGATTAAGCATTTTATAATATTTTTATACTAAAACAATAATTGAATCCCATTTTGAAAAAAATGCATCGATTTTAAGAAAGCGTTGATAACTTTTTGCTGTTTTGTGAATTTTATTAAAAGGTTTCGTTTTGCATTGCTCAATGACAGCAAAATTGAGATATTCTCCAAACTGAATTAAGGTATCTGACTACTTTCGACAGCATTTAAAAAAAAATAGAGATAAGGGGGGGGGGTAGATTCATTTGGTACATTTTAAGAAAAATATGCTGAAATTAAGATGAGAAAAAGAAATTATTATTACTAAAATGGGAAAAGATTGGTAAAAATTTACAAAAAATTACATTCTGTACAAAAAGTTTATGAAAAAATTTTCAATTGTGATGTGTTGCTTTGTTATTCATTTTTGAAATGATCTTCAGAATAAGAGATATTTAAATTTTTACAAAAACTAGAGACTTTATCTTAGATATTATATAAAATTGTTGGAAAAAACTGATTATATTAACATAAGGGACTGTAAATTTTGTAATAAAACAGTGATTGATAAATTTGAAGGTAAGTGGGAAGGTATACACTTCCACTATTATACAGAACATACACAATCAAAATTTTAGTTAATTATTTTTAAAACTTTTTGAACAATCGCTGTTCCCGTTGCAACATTTTCAAAAATAAATAAATAAAAACACATTTCGAGTAAAACGTATTTTAACATATGACATCTTGCTTAAAGTAGTGGCGTCTACTTTTACTAAAACACTCGTAGTTTTTGTTCTAGTGAATGGAAAGTATTTTTATAAAGCTGATAAGATGGTCTGTAAAATTAAACCGTAAAAAAAAATCCCAATTTTTGACAAAATTCCCGATTTTAGGGTAGTTGGATACCTTAAGTGTTGTACTATTGCCTTCATTATGCTTCTAACGTTTAAATTTATTTCATAATAATGTAATAAAGTAACTAACTTGGTCTTTTTTATTTCTAAAAAAGGAAGGATTTGCAAGCAAAAGTAATTTTTTATGCCTTTCAGTATCTATCGAATAAAAATTTCATTGTGCTTTAGTTCATAATAAAACAGATCAAATGTTTAGAAATGTTTTGAACAAACAGTTGATTAAATTATATGGCTGATTAATGAATTAAGCCACGAATTATGGGCTTTATGTAAATTGAACTATTTCTTTGATAAAAGTTACATCGTGACGTAACTATTTTCAAATTTAATGTAAGCATGTAACCACGCATTTTGTTCTGCATTAAATCGGTTTTAAACTTTCAGGATTTCAAGATTTTTTCATTTTAAGACTGAATTGTAATAAAGAACCAAGTTTATCGCCTGAAGTCGGTCAATACAAATTCCATAAAAGTCTATTCTTAATAATGTATTTCTTCTCTTTTACGTTTATGCGCAATTAATATTTTGCATTTCTCCCATATTTTCTAACGAATGTGAACTGAAATATTTTCTAAAGATTTAAAATCAGTATTCCAGGTATAAAATATATACATCTCCCCTTTTCAACTTTGTTATTTAATTTTAACTGCATTTCAAAATTATTAATGCAGTACTGCTTGAGATTAAAATATGATCATCTTGATTTGATAAACATACACTAAATTGAATTTCTGATAACAATGATGATTTTAGTGTTAAAAATAATGGAGTTTAGGAAATTTTTCCTTCAAAATGTCAGAGTAATAAAATGCAGCATTAAAATTAGGCTTATTCAATCTATCTTCCAGCTTTCATTTAATTTTACAAAAATAAACTCTTCTTAAATAGTACTGTTTCGTATTTGTAAAAAGGTATAAATCAACAGAAACAGTATTATAAAGACTGGAAAAGTTATTTAACGAAACACAGGATGGAAATATGAACAGTACAAGATGTCGAATTTGCTTAAGAATTGCAATTGAGGTTAAGGTTAATGCTAAAATTCTATTTTTTGATATTCAAATTCTTATGTTTACACATTTAATGATTGGATTTATTTTTTTTACCATTTGATCTTCACTTTTCTTAATTTTAGAAACGAATTATTAATTTTTCTTTCGAATGATTTTGAATTTCTGTTGAAATTGTTATTCATGCGGCTTTCTTTGAAGTGATGCGCTTTCATTTTTATTTCTTACCATTATCTTGTTCCATCTATTGTGTAAAACGTTAATTACAGAATTTGAACAATGGGCCATTTAATCGTCAGTATTGTTAATTTACATCAAAAAATAAGCTAATTTCCTCTTGGTTTCTTTAATTGTGAGGTAAATAATTAATATTACAAAATCAAATTTTCTTCCCGTAATTCATGGAAGGACTCCAATTCTGAAATGAAATTGAAGTTTAGATTATGTTTATGGTCTCTGAAAATCTTGCTTCATCGTTGAATGAGATGTTTTTCGAGTCGTATTTATTTAAAATGCTCAAGATTCAAGATAATTTACAACGTTTATATCTTTTATTTTAGTGGGGGAAAATATTTTTGTAATATAATCCCCTCCCCCATGCTTTTTAAGCTGTATTGTATTTAAACTTATTAAATAAAGTTAAAGTTTAGAAGCAATAATTTTTTCAGTCAGATTATTTTGACAATTTTTTTATGTAATTCGAGTTTTAATAATTTCTAAAATTTTTATCAAAAAGATTAAGGCTACACAATACCCTACAAATTTCAGAAATAACAAATTTTTTATTTATTTGTTTATTTTGCATTTTCTTGTAGCCCATTTCGTAGGGCAGCTTGCCACCAATTTTCAGATCTGATAACAAATTAGTTTTTCAGATACTTGGAAGTTTTGTGAGCTTAGGTTTTGGTTTCGGTTTCATTTTAAAACCTTTTTTCACTCTTAAATTGAATGAATTAAGAATATTTTTGAGTATAATTAACTCTTTCAGTGGTAAAATGATTATTAATTTCAATTTTCATTACTAAAATCATTTCTGCTTGATTATGTTTTGAGTTTTTTGAGTTCTCGTTACTTAATTCAGACTAATTTCAAAGCTAATTTTCGTTTTAAAAATATTTTATATAACTAAGAAAATTTATCATTAATGTTTGCCTGTTGAGAAAATGCCATTTCCAAAACGTTCTCAGGTTGCTATGAGAAACAATATTCGGAAGAGATGGAATACTACTAAAAATGATCTAAAAATTAGCCCTCAGCTGTGATACTGCAATTAGACTTCCGAATACAAGTATTCAGAATTTAAGTGTTGCAGATAAAACAATAAGTCTATGACGTACCAAACAACATTATAGTAAACCTATTGTAGTACTATATTTTAGTAATTTAAAGGTGAGCAACAAAAACTCAAACTTGATAAACTGCCCCAATTTAAAACTAACAAAAATTTTGTACTGTACAAAACTGGTGATTTATCGCTTAAGTTAGTATCATTATTATTGTGTACATAAATGCTTTGTGTTTTAAAACTTTTGTGAAAATATTAGGTTAAGATTAAGCTGAATAATCTGTCATCGTAACAAATGCTATGCAAAAATATTTTTTGAATTTAAGATAAATGTTTTCAGTCATATTTAATTAAAGTATGTTTTAATGTAGAACATACATTGTAAAATAACCTATTAAAGAATTAGAGCTTTACGGGCATTTTAAGTTTTTGCATTATGCCTTTACAAACTTTAAATGCGTTTTCTCAGGCTTTTAATTTTGAAATATAAGTGTTTTTTTTTAAACCCTAAGGATTTTTTTTACTTTCAAGCTAGAGTATGTATATACTTGCAAAGTATGTATTGAAGCCTGAGATCTGTAGTTATTTTTTTAAAAAATGCTAACGTTAATATTTTTTTAAAAAATTGCGTTTTTTTCAGGTTTAGTTAGAAAAATAATTATTACAAATGAACGATAGAACAGATTTCCAAAGGCCATACTAACTTTTGTTCACAATAATCCAAGAAATATAAATCACTTAAAATAATTTTAAAAATTTCAAGAATTAATAATTTTTTAAAATTGTGAAATAATGGCTGGTCAAATTGACTATTTGCTTTCAGAATCAGCTTAATAATATAATCTAAGTATAAGATATAAATTATACATTTATCTTTACTGTTACTGTCTCGAAAAAAAGTTTTTGAAAAAGGGTACTGTGTAGCCTTAAGTAACTTTGTTTCGATTATAAAATAGTTTTTTTAAGTAAAAATATTTTTTTTCTTTCCAAAGTCTTTAGTTTGTTTTATATTTTTTGATAAATAACTATATATGATCAGGATTCTTAAGTATATATGATTTTTGACATAGAATTAAGAGATGAGTATAAATAATTTTTTTTTTTCCATTTGCTATATTCTGGACTCTGAAATAATTGCATTTTTCATTCTTATTATGTTTTCTTCTTTCCACCTTATAATATCTGAAGTAATTTAGTTGTAGAAAGGGTTGCGAAGGAATATGAATAACTTCCAAGCATTGTATATTAGATCACTCTCAAAAGAGTATAATTATTCTATAAATCCGGAAGGAATCACTTTGTTTTGTGTTCCAAAAGTTTTTAAATTATTTTCAAAAGTTCAAAAAGTTCTTTTTCTTATTAATAACTTATTACTTAAATTCTTTCATCCTTAGTATTGAAAAATTATTGAATTGTAATGAGGCATGATTTTCATTAGAATATTATTTCAAATCAAAGTACACAAGAATTTCATTTGAAGGCTTTGATGTGTACAAATTAAAATCGTTTATTATTTATCTTCGGGTAAAATTTCTTTAAAAACATGTCTTAATAAAGAAATCTAATCAGTTCCATGATTCATTGTTTTTAAGTAAGCAATTTTTCCAAAGTTATTTTTATTACTATTTTGAATCTTATTTCATAACTGGACTATAATTATATCGATTATAATTATTTGTATTTCGTACTACTTATCGATATCATGACAAAATTGTTATAGAGTGATATTTAAGTTAAATTTCAATATTCAGTACTTTTAAGGAAAAGTTCTTTTTTCTGCGGTATGTTCATTGCAGCAATGAAGCTGTGGAAAAATACATTTAAAAAATTTATACTTTCAAGGTTACAATATCAATAAAAATTAAATATAAAGATAATATTCGAAATTTTTAAGTATTTTAGTTATAAAAAATATTAACAAGTGTATATCATTATTTCGTGCAAAATATTTTTAAAATTTTGTATGAAAGACGAGAGAGAAATTGATTGAATTCTTAAAGCATGTTTCGCTTAAAATAAAACTGCATTGCTATTTTAATTTTAATAAAACAGAAAACAAGTATCATATCTACCTTGCTATATTTCTGTACAAATCAAGCTGTACACATAAAGCTCTATACAGTTACAAATGAGCATCTTTTCAATCCAAAACATTCAGGAAGCATATAGTATAAATTTATATATCTATGGAAATCACCACGGCCAATCATAGTTACAAATTTGTTTCATTCTAATTTATACATTAAAATAGTTAAAAAGTTCACTAAAAGCAGATTTTTGCACGAAAACACACATCACATAGCAAATATCGTTGTTATGATCACACAAGACAGTATATTTTTCATCCTATATGTCTAAACTGTAAATGTCACTTATCTAATACTTTCGAAATGTTCTAATAAATATTTTTATCGACTGTAGAGCTTGGAAAAGTTTTAAAGTCATTCAGTGTGGCAGATTAAAATACCACACTTGTATGTAAAATTAGAGTAATGCAAATTCCTCAATTCCCTCCACCCCCATTTCATTTCATGAAAATAAAATAAAATATGTGTAACATTTAGTTCTCTTTTTTTTTTTTAGAATTTTAACTGAATAACTCAATAAATCAGTTAATGTTTATAATAAAATTGCACTCACTCCCATCCTAACACAACTAAATATGATAGGTGTTAGATATTTTCTTTGTATCTTCAAATACTGGAAGTATCAGCTGTTTATCAAATAATCACAATTTTTCAAACGATCTGGGATTTGTAAGAAGTTCTCGCATCACTCTCCAGCACTGTTTTGCAGCATGTTCCAAAGAACTCACCGATTTTCCTTTAAACAGATCTAATTGCGGTAGGAAGTAATGTGGACATCTACGGCACTGTAGACACGAAATGAGTTGCAGTAGAATCCCATTAAGACGGTCACCTAGACAAGTCTCATCCCATTCTATTTCACGGGCATGTTTCTCACATTCATATAAGACAAGGGTCTTCATGTGATAACTGGTTACCGGATTTCCTGGAAGGTCCAGGTGTCGGTCTCTCATAGTCTTTAGAATGCTGAGACATTTGCTTCGACAGCCTCCTTGAAGTAGTCTGTTCTCAGCCTCCCCGAAGTTCAGTACCCATGCATCTCCTTCCATCGAAGACTGTTTGCCTTGTAGAGTAACACATTCTTTCGAGAGGAGATCAAATCCTTCAGTTTTGACTTCTGCCACTAAATTTGGATTCGGCCAAGGGATTTGAGGTATTGGCCAATGCGCGGCAGATCTCGGCCAAAGCCCACTGCACCGGAAAGCTGGCGTGATTTGAACCACATAACGTTCGCGTATTCGGAGTCTCACTTCCGTCGTATCAGCCACCATTTTGACGATGTCCCTGTAGCTGCATTTGTCGCAAGCCTGAGCCACCAATGTTTGGAAACGGGACCGTATCTTTCTCGCAGATAAATATCCTGAAGCCGTTATGAATTCGACCCAAAGAGACATAGACCGTTTTCTACCATCGCTGAGTTTCAGTACCGCACATCCTGGTAAGGATCCATCATCGACGAAATTGAAAACTCCCATCTGGTTCAGATACAGCACGACTTCGAATTCTGTCGGGGATATAACATCGAAGCCGTCATATCGTCCGTTGCAGTCATTGAGCGATGAAATAAATCTCGGCTCCTGAACTTCCACCTCTTTCAGCACATCCTGTACGACTTTACACACCTCGCGGACCGCCTTAGCAATATTGGCTTTACGCACTTGAACTCTTTCGCCATAGAATTTGTTCAGCTGGTACAATAGTTTAGATTGAGCTGACAGCATGTCCGGAGGTACTAACATCTCGATTTTTCCCCTCTTAAATCTTTAGTTTTAAGTTGGAAAAAGTGAAGTGTGGGGTGTGTTATCTTCCGCGAAAGATATCAAGATCCTCTCTACTCTGATGTTTTACTTCAGCTGAGACTTCGATCCGCTCTTTAACGAGCCCCAGTAAAGCGAGGGGGCGGGATCTTTTAACGCGACCACCGTCGGCATGCGCCTTGTGGTGGTTGCCGCCCATTCTTCTTCGTCGCGTCCAACCGCGCGCCGACGATCCTTTCCCCCTGGATAACACATTACCTGCGCCCGCGTGTGCCTGCCATTGGTCCGTAGGTAACGACAGGGTCCACGACCTTTACCAGCGAGGCATCACTATTAAAAAAAAAAAGGAAAAGAGTCGAGTACAGAAATTGAAAGAGAGTCGTGGTATGGAAAATAAGGGGATAAGGTTGTCACGCCGGTACTTTCTAATGAGACAAGTGTGAACAGAGAAGCCAAACCCCACTCGTAAAAGGGGGTGGAGCCGAGTGGCGTCTGTAGGCGAAACTTGACTTTTGGAGAAAGACACAGGTGAGTGATGATGGTCCCCCTTTTTTGCCTTCCACAGCGATCTCATTCTTGTTTACTCACGCATTGTATGCTAATCTTGATTGTGTTTGTTTTGGTCTGAGAAAAAGGGAGAGGGAGAAATGCTAAATTTAAAACATAGATATCCATCACAAACAAGTTTCTTTGCGTATTCGTAAAAAAAAAAATGAATGAATGAATGGTGTGTGTTTATAAATAGGGTTGGAAGAATGATGAAAATTCTAGTTTAATGTTTTTAATTTAGATAATACGTGTTTTTTTGAAAAATTTTGGAGTAATATTTTCTTGTTTTGTCAAGATAATTCTTATTTAATTTGTGAGTAAGTACTCTCAAATAAGTTTTTTGAAAATACTTTGCAGCGTTTTTCTAATTAGAAAAAAAAATAATTAGATTTTCTGTTTTTAAACTAAATATAAATGTTGTATATTTTAATTAATAAAAATTATTTTAGCTAGACTGCATTTTTCTCTCAAATATATAATTCAGATGTAGTTTTGATTTTTAACTTCCCATCCTTTATGTTAACTAATGAAAGAAAATCATAATTGTCAACTGTGGCGAAACTTAGTACTTACATGAATGCACTTTTAATGTTCTGTGTCATATTTCCGAAACTGAAAGATTTACTATTTAGCAGATGGATTTTCAATAATTTTGGGGTCGAAATTCAAATGATTCAAATAAAAGGAAAATTTTAAATAAAATCGAAATAAAATAAATAATATATTATTTTTCCTAACATTTTTAATAATTTGGTAAGTGGACAAATCTTTTTTACAATGCTAATTCATATAGGATATCGCTCTATTAATAAATTGTGCTGATTCTTAGCAATCATCAATTACGCTGAAGAAAGAACTTAGTAAATCATTTTCGAAATGATAGATGATACTTTCCCTGCAACCTCTGCCATGTAACAGTATTCTTAGCAATTTATTGCAGATATGTAAAACCGATATTAAAGCTGTATTTATCCATACATACACATCTAAAGCAACTAAGAATACTTATTCTTTAAATATAATATTTATATCAATTTTCGTAAAAAGTGCTATTATATAGGGATTGTAAATTTAATGTAAAACTTGTATTCTTCCCATAAATGATTTCTTTTCTCCGTACAATAAGATTTAACGAATGAACCAACAATGATCCGCATTGTAATATTTTTAATAAGCTGATCATACTATAAACTTTTGATTATTGTAACTTTTTAAATTTTATGGTTGTCAATAATTGGTGTGTTCGCGTAAGAGAAACAGACAGAGAAATTGTTAAACTTAAATGTTTGAAAATATATTAGTGACACTTAAAAATAAATAATAAAAATTATCATTGGAATTAAAGTTTCTTTCAAAAAAGAAATTGAATATTTTTAGAATTCCTTAAGTTTTCTGTTGCATTTTAACGTGGACATTGAATTAAAAGTATTTCTTTGAACTTTTTTTCCACTATATAAAAGTTTGGCGTAGCCTAGCCAAAGAATTGGCTCCCTGCGCCATAAATTCCCTCAATCATTCACTCGCTCATTATTTAAACAGGTTTCTTTGTTTCAGTTCAAACATGGTTCAAATGGTGTATGTATCAGAATAATACAAAATTTTATTTTGAATATCAGTTCTATAATGCAAGTCTAAATGCAATATTTATTTTTATAAACGCAATTATTTTTCAAATTATCAATAAATAGAAAGCTTTGAATTTTGTGCCATAATACAATCGTACTTTTTCGACAAAATCAAGCGTAGGTTTTCATGTTGAAAAATATTTATAAATAAAACTTGGAGTTAAAGTTTTCTTTAAAAAAAAAAAAAGAAATTATGATCTTAAAAAGAGAGCTAAGAGGTTATTGATTTTCTTCTATTTCTGTGCTTATTATTTAGTAATATATTATTAGAGTTTTTTAGGCTGTTGATTGTTTTGAAAATTTATTTTCAAAAATAAAGTACATTTAGGAAGTTTTCCCTGGAAACGTTTCTGTAAATTTTACTTTATATTTAGTTTCTTTTGCTCGTCTTTTTTTTTTCATTAATTCGTAATAAATACTTTATTTAGTACGCAAAAAAAATCACGCTAATATTCGTCAATATATAATTCAGGGAGAACTGTTTCTGTAAATTAATTTTTCGCAGAAATTTAAATTGTGTCATACAATATTTATTTTCATATGTTCAACATTTACATTCAAATATTTTTTTAAAAAATGCTGCTATATTTTTTACAAACGTCTGATGCAGGTCAGCTGGATTTGACTCTTGCACCGTAAACTCAAAATTCACTCATTCACATGTTTTCCCTTAAAAGTGCGTTGAAATTTTCTCTCCTGGAAAATTTTTGCTATCTTGTAAATTTGCAAATCTGATGGAGGAGAGTTAAATGATGTAAGCTTCAAATACGTATATCAGATTCTCCCCCCCCCCCATCTCTTTTTGAAATACATAGTAAAGTGAATTATACTGCATTCTTTAAACGATTATAATGCAATTTCTTAACTCATACCTCTGTTACAAAAAGTTCATTGCTCTGTACAAAGAACTTGTATATTTGTTTCATATTTCATATGCCTTTATTTATACAGAAGAAAAGAAATAAATTTTTTCTCCATATAAGGATTTTAACACAAGTAATTTTTACTAAAAAAAAGAGAGTTCTTAAATTTTTATTTAAAAAATTGTTACATATTCAACTATGTAAATAATATTCTAAATTTCTCGAAATATACATCGAGTAGTAAATGTTTTGAAATAGACCTACATCATATGTATTCACGGAAAAATCTATATAAAAAATTCGTAAATTTTGCTACGTTATTTTCTTTTTCTTTTAAGTATTTTTTTTTTATTGATATTGAAACTTAAATATTAAGATTATATCACTTTTGTATCGATTTTGAATTTTTAATAAAACTTTGTTATGTTTTTAGGTTTTGAATCGGTCAATTTTTCTGCTGTATCAAATTGATTTTTTTTATGATAGTGTATTATATATTTTAAGATAATTTTTAATATATCGTATGGGCAATATGGGTTCATTTTCACAAAATATTTACTAATTTTAATTGCGTTTTGCTTGAAACCATTTAGAAAACTGTAAAAAATTAATGTATTTTTTTGTCACTGCATATTCTTGCCCCCCCCCCCTCAAAATAATTACTTTTTGCATCATTAGTTTTGTTAATTTTTTTCAATGTTTCTATAATTGAATATAATCTTGTTTTCTGTTTAATTTTAACAAAAGGTATTTAAAAATTCAGTGTTTGCGTTGTCGATTCGTTTTAAATTTCTCGAATGATTTAAATTATTACTTTGTTAAAATTTTTCCTGATTAATGCTACGTTACAGCATTCATTGATTTTCTAAACAATTCTATTTTAGATTCAGATCAATGTATGGTCTTTGCACAAACGCATCCCTGTCCACTCATTATTTCATACGCTTCTTCCGAGCTAGTGTAGACTGACATTTATTAACCGAATTCCGCACTTATGTGGCTTCAGACGGTCACCCGCTGCTTTCCCGCTGTTTTAAAACTCCCATCCATTTTCTTCCGCTCAACCCCAGAAAACCTTTCTTGAAATTCGATAGTTACATTACCTGTATTTCTGGCAGTGTCGTTATCTGCACCTACCATCGGGCCCCTGCTGTGCGCTTCATTCCACGTACTGTACGTCGTAATATTCGCGGGGCGATAGTCATCGGGCGGACGCCAGTGAAAACGCGGGGAGCTGACTGGACGTCTTCGGCAGCGGCAGGGGTAGAGCGTTTTCACCGCACGGTGAGAGTTGTATGTGTGAAGTGGGTTTTACAGGAATTGTTGTTGAATAAAAAATTTCTTTTGCTTTTTTCTTCTGATTATGAAAGTCTATTCTTTTTCGAATTTGAAACTTGTATAATTTGTTTATTTGCAATGATCAGAGTTGAAATCGGATTTGATTTGCAGTTTGATTCGCTGCTATTAAAATAGAAATATTCATTGGGTATAGTTAAAATTTTAAAACATGTGAAAAATACCCTGAAAGGGCACAAATTTGATAATAATGCATGTTAATTTCACTTTTTTGAAAAAAATAAGTGTAGTTTATTTACTTGTGTTAGGTGATACAGATCTATTTTAGACATGTATTCGCAATTTAAGGTAGTAAATTTTCATTTTTCGTGTAAACGATTCTGTGTCTTAATGTATCCGACTACGTTTGGAACCGTGATTTTGCAAAAGTGTACAAACGAGTATATATATTTTTTAAATATTTATTGTCCCTTGGATTAGAATACACGTATAAAATTGTTTTCAGAATATTATTACAATAAAAAATCATTTAAATGCAATATTTTGACCAAAAAAATGAACATAGAATTACCTATTTGCAAAACCTTCTTTTTATGAAAAATGCTTCTATAATATATTGCCAATATATAAATAATACTTCTCCAGAGAGCCTGAACTAGGATTTTTAAAAGTTCTCATTATTTTCAGACCAATTGAAATGATAATCGGTGTTTTTTCACTAAACTTTTTTTCACTCTGATGTATTAAAATATGGATAAACCTACTTCTAAGTTATATTTCAAAAATAATATTTAAGGCTCTGCACTATATATAGGCATTCTAAGCTATATATAGGCAAAATATTATTACTATAGAAGCATTTTTCATAAAAGGAGAATGTTTTGAAAATAAGTAATAATTCTATACTCATTTTTTCACAAAGCATTGCATTTAAATAATTTTTTGCAATCTTGTATTTTTTTTTAAAACGATTTTTTACTTCTATTCTAATCTATGTCAGACTAAATATTGAAAAAATACTCGTTTGTGCCCTTTTACAAAATCACGATTCCGTACTTAGCCGGATACCTTAAAATAGAATCGTTAAAATACACGAAAAATTAAATTCTATTTTTCTATTGTTAAAAAAGGCTTTTTAAACACACAGTACTAATATTAAAACTTTTTCAATATCGAAAATTTCTATCTATAAAAAGTTTCAAATTTGGTTAAAAAAATTATGAACTTTTAAATTTTGGAAGTATTGATGAAGAATTTATGAGAAATGTGACAGTAAGTGAAACGCCAACGAAGCAGAATGTGAAAAACTTTGTTAGATTGCTCTGGAGTGCTGGAAAAAATGCTCTGGAATTCGATTGTAATTAATGGGGGAGGGGGGTAATGGAGCTAAAATAATTTAATTTTTTTTAGTTTAAATTTTCTACCATTTGCATTAATAATTAAGTAAAAAAAAAATTTTAATTAGAATATGCTGGTTGTGTTTTTAAACAAATAAAAAATATTGAGTAATCAGTATAAAGTGATAATATATAAACGGGGATTTCTATTCTAAAATTTATCTTTCAACAGTACTCCATAGCTGAACAGTTATTATTTCATTAAAATTAAAAAATTTTAAGCGATAGTTTCTTGTCTTTTATTATTTAAATAATTGATTGATCACTTCTCTTTAATTATTTGGAAAGTGAGCTAGCGCATCATGATATTTTATAAAATTAAAAAAAAATAATGGAAAAGTATAAACGCGACGTTTGAAATTTATAGTTTTTGTCGAAGTGATAATTTGAATAATGTTTCAAACACGTTCCGTTTCAAGATCTGTTCAATTTCTTTTCAAATGTGTTGCTTTTAGTGTCCGAATTTAGATTTAAAAAAAAATGAAAACAAAGGAAATTGGCTTTCTTGAAGTATTTTCGAAGTAAAAATAATTGACTTTTGACATTAGAAATGTGAACAGAGCAAATGTTTTCATAGCTTTCTACTTGTTATGAATTATAATATAAATAGAATGTTTTTTGCATTTGAACTATTTTTTTACATGAAATATTATACGGCCGTTTATATAAAGATTGCATTCACTCTTTCCTGCTTTATTCACACGATTTAATAGATACTTAAAAAAAAAAGGTTTGCATAAATCAGTTAGGGCAACTCTGGAAGATATGATTAAGTTTGAAGGGGAAATTTAAAAAATTGCACACAATGATGGATATTCTGTACTGTCGTCATTTTACAAAAACAAGTAATCCGATGAAATTCATCTATTCTATAATAAATTATTTATTTTAAAATTAAATTTAAATCATACAAAACGTTTTCCATATTAATAATTATTTTGGTTTAATTTGTTACAGACAATATAATAACAGCAAAATGAAAGTAGAAATTTTTCGTGCATTGATATCGAACTGTAAGAATATTTCAGAAATAAGAAATGCAAAAGAAATGTAATAACAGGGAAATCTGAGGTTCCGTTACTGCATTTTGACTGTTTTATTTTCAAAATGTTAGCGCAAATGCCGAACTTAATATTCTGAAGGGGGAAAAAAGCATAACTTGTATTTACAACAATTACAATAATATGTATTGTATTTATTTTCTACTTATATCTCTACGTTATACAGCTTTGATAGTGACTTCGAATTGTCGCTTTTGTTTAAGTTGGAAATATCACTTCGACATACAAAATTCTGTTTCTTAATTTTTGGTAAATATCACCTTTTAAAATATCGAAAGTTGTTTAATTTTATATGTGAATTTCATTTACTTATTTAAGTTATGTTTTAGTGTATTTTGCTTATTTGCTCAGCATATTTATCCAATCATAATATAAAATTCAACTAAATAACTACGTAATGTCTTCCAAATGAATGAATTTTTTAAATTTTGTAGCTTAAAGACTATGTGTTATAGCAGGATTTAGTAAACTATTGTCGAATCATTCAAAGTTATGCTATATTTTATATTTTTATCCTGTTAATTTAACAAATAATTGATTTAAATTGTGAATTAGTAACTTTGTAAAGTTTGTAGTGCTTAGAAACAAAATTAAACTGTCTTCCGTCGAGATGCACAGTCATTTTGAATATTTCATTTGTGCTTTCCATGGTTTGTAATCGAAGTTATGCAGTCATATATGAACACAGAAAAGTCATCATTGAAAAATCAGAGTTATTATCTTCTTTAAACCTGAAATGTAATTCTCCAACTTCCTTTATAAATGTCAAAATGGAGCAGTTCAGTTCATTTTAATGAGTTACACTATTGCAGTTGTTGAATTTTTTTTCTTTGTTTCTTACGTAAGTTAAACTTCTTCGATATCACCAATCCACCTCCGTCTTGTCTGTTTAGAATAATTTTTTATTTCTACTTATCAGTTGAACAAAATTACCATCCATATGTGTTGTCATGAATGAATTACCAATCTTAATTGTGTCAATAACTCCTAAACTAACTAGATCTTTCTTTTTACAGTTGCTTAATCAGTTAATTCATTTAAAATTCTACTTTGAAATAGCTTTTTGAAAAATCTAAATTTTATTTTTGCAACATAGAAGTTTAGATGTCTAAGAGGCAAAGAGTTGTCTCATTTTTAAGAACTATAAAATGAATTTATACGCTAAATCATTGCGAAATTTTTATTATTTTCACATTCTAATGATATTATCCTCTAAGTATTTTTTTAAAAATTAATCATTTTCAATTTTGTTAATAAGCATTTTTGATTTGTTGTTTTTCTAAATTTGCTGTTGCTGAAGTTCTAAGTATGATTAATATCCACTTTGCGTAGAATATTTGTCTGAATATGCTGTACTTTTAAAAGTATTTCGATTGATCCTCCCCCCCCCCTCATTTCAAAACGTACTTCTTCAGGACTTAGTTCTTTTCGTAATGTATAATTATTACATCGAAATAAGTTGTAGAAAACTAAATCTCTCTTAACAATTCTCCAGATGTTAGTTAAATACATTATATAATTTTCAATTTATCCGACTATTTTGATATAATATACATAAAATTTGCTGCATATTGTTTATAAGTAAGTATAGTTGCTGTATATAGTTAATTTGTCATTGTAATTTCTTGATTGAAACTGTCTTCGTTTAACATAGAAGAATAAGATCCAATTTGGGGATATTCTTTAGATGTGAAAATGATCTAATAATTAGTGTCGCATTCTCTGAATTACTTTAGTCCAATCATTCATAAATAGCCTGTTTTTCCTATGGCACTAGCGGGTGTCAAGTTGACTTGCCTTCGTATTGGCGTCTCGACTGACACACAGACAACTATTGTTCAGTGAGAGTGCTCCTGAGTATCCTTCTTACGATATCCCGTACCATCATGCGTCATATTTCAATAAATTATCCTGAGTTTCATCATCACTTCACTTTTTTCACTCTTCTGTTTTAAACTTATGTGACCTGATGGAGGAACGCCCCAACCGAAACTTATTTGCTTTTTTAAAAAAAAAATTAGGATTGGGTTTCTTATACTCTATGTAAGATTTATATTTCTTACCCCATTTGCAATTTTACAGTGTTTTTTTATCTGTTGATGTAAATCTAGTTTTGAAATTATTGCTATATTTCAAATAAATGTTTTGCGTAGCTTATCTTAAAATAGTTTCTTGTGCCATAAAAATTTAAACACTGTTATTCACCAATTTCTAAAACAGTTATCTCGGAACCTTTATTGATTGCGTATCACTATTGAGAACCCCTTGGAGTACACACTTTCGGCATCACTGGTCTAGAGAGAAAAATATACATTTACTTTGGGTTTTAATCAATAATTTTTTTTCCCTCGTGTGCAGTATTTTTCAGATTTCATCTCTTGTACCTGAATTATAAATAAAATGAACTTTAAACAAGTAATATAAAAAAGATTTATTAAGTCAATTCCTACTTAGGTCTCAGCAAAGAAAATTTTAATTTTAGTTACTTTTTATTAAATAGTTACAAATAATATAAATATGTATATGCATATGACAGAATCACAATATTAAGTGACAAAATAGAAAGCGATTTTCCTTTCTATATATATGGTGTTGGATTATTTTTTTGTTTGTTACTATTTATTCATTGATTAAATTTAACTATTCTAATAAAATAGTATAGTAAAGAAATCAAATTCTCAGAAATTAGTCCATCCCAGGTGGGATTCGAACCCACGACTTTGGATTAGAAGTCTAATGCGCTAACCATTGCTCTACAAGGACACAACGAACTATTTTCTTTTCTATCTATGCCATTGGACTATTATTTTTGTTGGTTGCTATTTATTCATTTTTTAATTTAATTAAGGAATTAATATTTCAAAAACAGTATTAACATCAAGTGTCATGCACTTCAAATTTTAAAAAATGTGTTTGAACTTGAATGGATGAATCGAAAGTATTTTATTAACGATTGAAAATTTGAACAAGATATAAATAGAGAGAGAGAAGGGGAGGGGGGACTAATAGTAGGAATTGAAAAAAAAAAGCTTAAAAGTGAAGTTTTTCTGAGTATTTTTTAGATTTTATGAATGCACTTGTCATTAGTATCGCGAATTTCTTGTGAATTAGTTATTTATAATTCGATTCAATGTTTGATCGTGTTTGAAAACAGAGATTTAAAAAAAATGACCTCACGCACGAAAGAAATCTCCAGTTCTATTGAATTTCTTGTATTTTAGGAAGACAATTATTAAATTATATTAATGAAAAATTACTCATTCTGTAAGAATTTTTTAAATCTTTAAATTGTATGTTTAATTATTTTCAACAGTTCATTTAATTCTCAAATAGTACAGTATCAATATAATTTACTCTAGCTTTTTTATCTATAATTTGACCAAATAATTTTATTAAAGAAGAATTATAAATCACGTTCAAATCAATTTATCGCGAAAAAAATGTTTTATAAAGCGTTATATTTTCTGTGTTAAACTCTTTTTTTTAATTAAAATTCTAACTTAAAAAATATATTGATAAAAAAACATACATTTCGTTTTAGCTTTTACTGCATTATATTTTGATTTTGTTTTTCGTTTAATGCTAGTAAAATCCCCCCCCCCCCACCACTATAAATTAGAAAAAAAAAAGATTTTACTTTTGTGTTCTAATGTATTTTCAGAATTTTTGTTATAAATTAACCGCGTTGTTTTTCTTATAATAATGTTATGTCATTCGATTTTTTTTAAAGACACATATCTAATAGTCTCGTTTTTCATATACATTTTCGATAAATAACAGTGGCAAATGAGCTAATTTTTTATATTAGTAAAATTGAAATTCAGCGTAATTGAACGATTAAATTGTATGCATCATTCATTTATAAAATATATTTGTGATATATTACAGTTGAATATTAAATTTACTATATTTTTTATACTATTTCATGGGTTTTTTTCCTCGCGTCGTGTTTCTAAGTCTTCAACAATGTTTTGTTAGCTTTTGAGCTTCTTATTAAATACTGAAGTTAAGCACTGCTCCATGTTTGATTTTCAATGTTAAAAAATACTACAGTTTTGGCTTTAAGCAACAGAACTTATATCACATGGGAAACTTTATGTAATTTTATTGCAATTCACCTAAGTGGTCTGCGGAATAGTGGCAAGATATTCCTTTGTGTGTTTTAATGTCTTCTATTTATGTATTTTAGTATATCTAATTGTTACAGAAAATATCTTGAATTTTATTTGAATATGATTAAGATTTGCAATATTATCTATAAAAAAAACTTTATTGTGAAAACAAAACTTTAAAAAATTTGATAATGAACGGGCTCTTTAAACATTTCAGTGTACATAAATGGTTCTATGTTTGTGTTCTGTAAATAAATTTTAAGATAATCCTTAGCCTAAATCTTTGTAAAAAAATTATGTTTCAAACTTTATATAAGGTCTAAAATTGTGATATATAGAGTGTATAGCATCATCTTATATCCTTAATTTTGCTTTCGTATTTTTAAATTCTTTATTTCAAGTAAGAGATAAACAAATGGACCAGGCAATATAATCTACATTTTGTGTTATCTCTCACATACGGGAAAAGAAGTATAATGCGTACATGCAGAAAGTGTGCGCAAAATATTTTGAATACAAAGGGATGCATGGAACTCGCTAAAGTACACATTTTTCCTCGCAATAATTAGATCAGAGGGTTTTAATGGTTATGTTTGGTGCCACAGATACAAAAATAGTGAAATTAGCTAAAGCAACCAATGAAACTATCCTGCATGAATCAGTAGCGCACACAAAAAATTTTCAAGGGGGGGGGGTCCATGATCGAAAGTCCCCCAACTCGTATCATGCCTCAAGACAACACCAATTGATGCTTCTGATTTTATCGATTTTGTTAATAAAAAACAGTAAAAAATAAATTATTGAATTAATAATTAGCATTAATTAATAAAATAAATTGTTAATTACAAGTACTCAATAAAATTTTACGTTATATATATATATATATATATATAGGATTATCATCAATCGAAAAAATCTCAAGGGCTTTGGGGGTGTCCGGACCCCAGGACACCCCCCTCTTGTGTGCGCCACTGGTATGAATTATGCATCATACTAAAGAAAAATGCGATGGTATTTTATTGAGGCGTTACCGTTTCTTGATCTAAGTCAAGGAATATTTCTAAGCACAATATTCCAGGACATATGCAGTATTGAAAGTAATCTTGTAAGGCATCTGCTGCAAAAATGGAGAAATCTAACCATCGACAGTGTAGCCGCTCTCTATAAAATATAACCACTAAAGCCTTACTAAATTCACGAATTATTAATCCTGTTAGTGATTAAGAGTCAAAGATACTGCAACGTAATATTAATATAATTAATTGAACATTAATTATATTTATGTATACAAATTTGTTTCTTTTTAATAAACACTATAAAAAGTATATAAATATTTTAAGCAAAAACTCATTACTTCTAACGATTTATGCAAAGTGTGATACATTTTTATATCTGATTTTTGAAACATGCTTGTTGAACTTTTTGTTAAATTGTAATCATGGTATATTGTCAAACGTGCTGGCTTACTTTCAAATTTACGTGATTATTATTATGAATCGTTATAAGTTTTTAAATTAAAAAAATCTGAGAAGTTTATCACATGGTTCAAGATTTTCTTTTCATATCCATCAAAAGTACTCTAAATCTAAAACTTTTTTTCGTCGTACTCCTTGATAGGTAATAAAAAATCAAACTTATCTCCAAGGTAGGACTTTCTTCATTTATGTACATAGATTTGCTCTTCATATATTGTCTATTTATTTATGTTTTATTTTATATTTTGGTTGCTCACGTACGTTCTTGGAAATCTTTCGCGCACGCGTATACTCCCGTGGGTTTGCGTATCTAGTTCGCAAACCACTTTTTAATATGCTTATTTTGATCAAATTTTTCCCTTGTTCCATAAATAATAACTTAACCTGTTTGGGTTGTGATTTTTTTGTACCCTAATTTTTAAAATTATTCTTTTAATATTTTTGTTTTATCCCCTTGATTTTTCTTTAAAAAATTAAATTTATACTGTATGATAATACACTTCAGATAGTTTATGTTATAAAAATTCTAAATTATATATTATAAAGAAAATAAACTTGTTCTGGATTGTTATTTCAAGTATTTGGTAAATATTTTCATTTATTCTAATTGGAGATAAGTAAATTTTCTTCTCTAATATAAATTTTGCTTCTTTATGGTTATTGTTTATGACTTTCGGTATAAAATAGTATGAGGTATTCTCAAGACCATTTTTTTTTTTTTCCTTTTTGATGTGAGAATTTGTAGTTTTTTGTTAATTGTGCTTGAAGCATTTAAGATATTCAAACCATGAATTTAAATCTCATTATTCTTCTTTGGGATGGAGTATTATGTGAAAAAAGAGAATTCATTTCACATACCAAGAAAAAAAGATTTTTCAGTGTGAGCTTCTTTTTAGATTTTACGCTTGTTTAAATAGGAATGCTAGTTTTAGTTTATTCAGAAAAGAATAACAATTTGTGTGAATACAATACATCTGTAAATGTTGAATAAAGACTCTTTCGTCTTTGAAAGTAATTTACTTCTTTTCTTTTTCAAATTCCTTCAGCGAAGCGTTGCTTGATCTGTGTATTTTTTTATATTTTCTATCTATTTTAATGGAAAGTGGTTCAGTCCCATTGAATGTTAGAACTTTTTTCCTTGTAAGTATCACTTTTGTAATGATTCGTGGAATTCCATCTTTTGTTTTTTAACAAAGTAAATGCGATTGGTTTTCCCCCCGTAGTCTTTACTCTTTTGTCTCAAGACATAACAGAATTTAGAACTATTCTCTGCGTTTCTTTGACGCTTGACTGGATTTGAAGATAGATGAATAAATCTAACAGGATGTTTTTATTTTTAACTCTAAATACGGAAAATCACTTTCTTTGAAACTATGTTGTAAAGTTTTGCATCAGAAGAAAAAAAAATAGTAACAATTGATACTGTTAAGAAATTTTAAGTATTGGTAGTGTGTTGATTTAAGAATAATTTGAATTTGTTTTAGAAGTTCTAGTTTACTTCTAGATATTGTGCGAGATAACTCTGAATGTCATATATAAATATATTTTTTCGGTTTAAAATACCTTTTCTTATCCCCCCCCCCTCAAAATCGTTTCCGTTTATAAAAAAGCATCTAAATTTATCTCTCTCATATGCATTATGAAATTTAAAAAGATTACCGTTTATACAATCATTCATTTCCTTAAAAAAAATGTTTAAAATGAAAACAAAAATTATTTTTATGTTTTAGATTTATTTGTTGTTTTTTCATAGCATTTAGGCGCAGTTTATCGTTGATAATGGAGTATTTTTTTATTGCTTACATTTTCAAAATATTCATAAAAATATTTTGGTATTTAGAGTGTTGTATTTAAAGTTTCGATTTCCATTCCACATATCATGCAGAGCATAAATAAACAGTTTCAAATTTTTTAGAAAACTTATTCTTTTCATCTCGCATTTCTGCCTTCATTTAATTCTATTATTTTGTACGATATATAATATGTACTACAGTTTTATTCTATACATAATTAATGATTTTAAGATCTATTATGGATTAGTTGAAGTATATTATCTTTAAAGTGAAAAGGCTTATCAATATGGATCCGGGCATCTTCAAGAAGATCTACAGTTTTTGTAGTTGGTAGTATCGGGATAATTAGAAATAACTGCAACATTTTGATTCAATGAAGTGATTAGGATTGTAAAATAACTATGTTGTGTGTGATATAAAAATACAGTGAAGTATGTTTAACACGAAATAATACTACGGTCCCGACAAGCTACTATATATTTTAATGCCTTTTCTCTTGACACGAAAAGGTTTTCCTTCTAGAGAAGGAGGATATTGAAACTGAGCCGACATTTAAAGAAATGTCTGAGAAAGTTTCTGTGCTGTTGGACTGACCTACTGTACCATTGGAAGAATTCATTGCAGTCGATGATGATAATGTGAGTACAGCCCCAATTACGGCAGACAAAAACATTTTAGAGTTTGTTCAAAGCTAAAAAAATATCATTGATGCAGATTCCGACCATGAAAATGAAATGAATAACGCAGCTCTTGTTCCCTCGTCATCCGAAATGAGGAACATCATGAAAAGTATGCGCAGTTATTTAGACGCACATTGTGTGTGCAAATGTGAACTGAATAACAAAATGGACGACAACGAAAAATCTGTTGACATTTTGATGCTAAAGAAGACATTACAAAAACAAAACCAAAAAACAGTTTTTGTTTTTCAAAAAAATTGAGAAAATTTTCTATTAAGTTCGTGTGAGTGTTTTTCTTTCATTGATTTTTATTAAAAAAAATCATACGTATATACATACAATCTACCTTAATCAACTTAATTTTGTTGAATACAGTTTTTTTTTAAAATATCCTTTAACGAAAAAATGTTTTTTTCCCTTCAGTTTCGTGTTAAACGATTTTCACTGTAGTTGTGAATACAGAATGTGATTTTGTGGGAAAACAAAAATAGCATTATAGAGGAAATTCATTTAAAAAAAAAAGGTACTTACATTTACGCAAATGCATTTTATTGAAAACTGTGAGGAAAGAAGTTTCTTGTAGGAAAATTTAATCCTCGTGACCAAACTTAACTATATTCTGAAGATACGATATGATTATGCGTGCAAAACTTAAAATATGTAGCTATTTAATAGAATTACTATTCGATAGTATTTTTGACGTTCATTTTGTTTCTTATTTGCGTTGTTTTTTGGACTACAAATATAAAGATAAGTAGTTGTAGCAAGATGCTTTAAAATCGGGGGCTGGGAGAGAATTATGAAACATTAATTCAATCATTTGTAAAATGCTAGAAATCCAAAAAAAAAAAACATACTGCATCCTCAAAATAGTTGTAAATATTAAAAGGCGAGCAAAATGTTCTGTGACTACTTCAGAAGTATTTTAGAGTTTTAGATTTCACTGTTTTGGAAAAGTATTGTTGCTACTCTTTTCCTTCTAAAGCTGCCTTTAGGTGTTCAAACTTTAGATTGGATGCCGTAGGTAATTCTTGTTTATTTTCAGACTGACTTAAAAATTTGATACCTGAGGTGTGGGGGAACGAAGGAGTCTTCGGTTTAAACATATCACGTTCTCGAGAAACGTAATACATTTAAAAGATTCCACACAGTTTCATCTAATATTTCTATACAACGCTTAAAATATTTTTCATATCAAGCGGTGCGCAATTTATATCAGTTTATTTCATATTAATTAATGTAAAAATCTGTTTTTATTCTCAACATTTTGATTGCTCATTGAGAGAAGACTAATCTGATGAGAGAAAGTAAATGTTAAAAATAAGAAATTGGTATGTGTATTTCTCTCCCAAATGTTTATAAAACGTAATCCGCTATAGAAATTTTAAAAATATTTTGGATTGAATACTTTGTCTGAAGCATCATTGAAAAAAATGGACTTAAAAGCATTTTTGCGTACCATTATTTTCCTCCCATTGAGATTTTTAATTTTAGCGAATGAATTATGATATCTATAAATCTCTAAGTCTAAGGACAGTTTCTTCTATGTGTTGATGTGGTCGCGGTAACCTAATGGCCAAGATAACGGACTCGTGGCCGGCTTGTCATGAGTTCGAGCCTAGTGCCACTGAAGACCCGCCGTGTAGGGAAACGATGCACGTTAAATCTGTAGAGAGCACAAACGTCCTTCCGTTGGTGTGGTAGTTTGGAGAAAGGGGTGCCAGTTCCGGTGTCATCCTCCTCACTTGGTTCAAAATTATGCGGTCCATCGCCAAAAGCCCTCGTGTTACTGAACAGTGCGTCGTTAATATTCACTCACTCTATGTGTTAATTTTACTATATTTAGTTCATCAAATTGTAAGGAATATGTTATGTACATTTATGAAAACGATAAACGTAAATCTGCCAATTTGTGCAGTATGAATTTTGGGGCGTTTATTTAGTTTCATTTTGTTGGATTAAATTTCTTACTCGCAGTATTTGAGAATTAGCAACTATTAATATGTGTAAAAAGAATTATTTCCATTAACACGAATCACCAAGTTTTATTATGTTGGTAAAGTATAAATGAAAAGATTTTTAGTAATTGTGTTATAAATAAGAGGAATTGTGAAATAATATGACATATATAGAATAAGAAAAATTATATAAAAAAAAATCTACTTGAGCTACAAATGTATAGTTATAGTTTGACTTTGTATCGATAGGGTGTGTGCATTTATTGGTTTGTTTATTTAGTTAACTATTTCCTAATATATTTAAGTTAATTATGGCACAAATTTTACATTCGGGTTTTCATTGTTGTGTACGATTCTCATTATTTTTTATGATAATAGGGTGAAATATATATTTATATTATTCTGGAGCTGTGCAAAAAGGACCAGAGAACTGGAGAAAAAAATCTTTACAAACGCATTTTTTATGAACTTCCCTTTTCTGGACCAACCACACTCCACCTGAACTAATCTACGCTGTCTCTTTTAATTCATTGGCCAGTTACTGTTTTCTTTTTCTGCGTCGACCGTGTAAGAAATTATCACCGAAATAATTTCACCCTTATCTCGCAGCTGCGCCATCCAGATAATCTTGCATCTTTTTCTCAGCATATCTCATGTCATCATTTTTATACGAATGCATCCATATGAAGGCCTTGAACCTCGTTTTTCCATCTCTGTGTGTGCAATTGGATTATTGCGATGGCCCTGAGCTAAGATCCAACTTGGTTGAAGAATGATGTCTCCGAGCTGACGCGACCTATCGCTATTTTCAATCAGTCCGGTTTGTATGAGCTCCCCGCTGATGGACACACGGACAGAGTCGGCGAGGACATTTCAGACTCACCGCAGATTCATGTCACGATGTTGCGGCTTTTACATCCCCCGCCCAGGTCAACATTGATAAGGATGGATAATGTTTCCGAGATGCTTTGTTTGTGGGTTTTGTTTCATTCCTGCCAGCTCTTCTATTTCCTTCTCTGGGGAGTGAGAGGGGAGGTTTGAATCTATTTAGAGTTTGGTGTTGGCTTCGCGTGAATCTTTTTTATGACTTGGTGTAAAAATTATTTTACTTTTTGATTGTTTAGAGCTGGTAGTATGTGTGTGTGTGTGTGTGTGTGTGTGTGTGTTTAGAGGTCTATGGAAATAAACGATGGGGGGGGGGAGAGAGAAATTTAAACAAAATATGATGCTTGAGTTTTTTTTTTATTTTAACATTTGCTGTATATTTGAGTGTATCTATGGAATTAAAGAAATTTAAATGCACTAATTGTATTGTTGATAATATTCCTCCCCCCTTCTATCATTTAACAACCTAATCCCTAATTTTAAAAAAATAAGAAAGAAAGGACGTATAGAAATATTTTAACATCAGTCTGGGCAGCACTCTTTGTATTCATTGCCAATTTCAGTTTTTCTTTGATTATAAATTATTTAAAATACACTCTTTTTAGATTTTGAGCCTTTTTATGTACATTTAAAAAACATACTGAATATTAATTATGAACCCCTTTTTAATGTTATGTAGCAAAAGAAACATACAAAATATGGCAAAATTATTATTAAATTAAAATGCATCGCTGTGATTTGATAAATTTCTAAGTGACTAACTTTTGTAGTTATTGACATTTAAATGGTATATTAAATTTCAGTTAAATTTTTATGGCATTTTAAGTTTAAAGGATAGTATGATAGCTATAATACTCATTCATAACAATAATAATCATTTAATCGCAACACAACAGGTGTATTGTGTACATAATTCGGAGAGAAAACTCCTGTGAGTTGATATCTGATGTTCTGGCTGTTTTAGGCAGTACTATCATGTTGACTATTTCATCTTAGGGTTAGAGATACAGTTGTGACATCAATATTCTAATATCCTTTCTCATACTGGTGCTGTTGAATATTAGGCTGTAAAAAAAAAATATTGGAAAGAGCTTTCAGAGGTCTATAGCTATTGCTCAAATTCTTTTTGCCGTTCATTTAACATTGTTTGTGTTTGTTCCTAGATAAAAAATTTTCATCAAATTTCTATTTTTATGAAACTTAAAATTCTTTTTTTCTTCTATCTCTTTAGATTTTTGAAGTTTTAATCTACTATACAGTTTGTTTAATCATGCTACACTTTTAAAAAGGAAGTTTTATATATATATATATATATATATTGCGAAGTTTGGTTAATCCAACGTATTCTAGAATTTTTTTTACATCGCCTCCCTTTTTTTGAGTTTGTGGAACTAAGAAAACCTTCAGAATCTAATCTTGTGCAACTTTCATCCATACTCATAAGTCTACAGTATCATATCTGCATTTGAGATGTTTTCTCTCTGAACATTAATTATATGAGGAAGTCTTTTAAGGTAATTATATTGCGAAAGCATATTCATTCAAACTTACCAAACTACTGCCGTTTCTTGGATTTTCTTACCAAATCATCTATTTATTCTCAAGAACAATAAAAGAGAAATAATCACTCTCCGGAAAACGCAAGTTTTCACAACACTGAACAGAAACAATGCTCCTTTGAGGAGAAACATTTGAAAGCCTGAATAAGACTTCTTACGCGGCGACTCCGCAATCGGAAACTTCGAAAAAGAAACTTGCATAACTCTAAGGAAGGCACGATAAATCGCGCGTCTTTCTTATATCTACGGTTAATTAGTTGCGACAACGGCTCTTCTTAAAATAAACCGCCGACGTAACACACCTGTCTGCTGGAAATCTCCTGCATATATAAAAACCAATGATGTAAATTGTTGTGAAGGTTTCAAAAACAGCGCGGTCCTCTTGCACGATAATCACAGCTGGCGTCGCCCGTGTTATTTCCGGCGGTTGATCTCAAATAGGAAAAAATTGGGGAATTTTCTGTTTGAAAGAAGATGCATTTCCCTTGTCCAGAATGCCGCAAATATAGTGGAAAGGTTTAATAAGGGGCTTTTTCCTGAATGATCTCCCTCTTGAAATTCGAAACTAGTACTGTAGGGTGGAGAATACGGTTAGGGCTCAGCCACGGTTTAACACACACCAGATTCTGACAAGCGCCCATTTAAAGCATCGTCAAAAGAGCACCGGCGGAAGGTTAAAAGGGTGATGATATCGTAGGAGGGAGAAAAAATAAGCATGTAATGTGTCATATTTATAAATTATAAATATGACATTTGGTATAAAATTATAACTTCGAAGTTCATCATTTTCTGGATTAAAAAATTGTCCCTATCAGTGTTATAATTATAATTTATTATTAATGAAAGCTGCAAATTTTAAAATAAGCTGGTTTCTGACTCAATCAATCCATTCTTTCCCGGTATGCAAGGTGTTTGTTATGTACTCTCGTTTACCTTTTAATGCTCCACACATATAATTCGATGAATTGAAAATTTATTGAATGTTTCTATATTTAAAGAAAATTGATATCCAGATATGTGTGTAGATATGTATATCACACCCACACAACTTAAACTATTGTTAGGAATGTCACTTTTTTTGTCAGAGATAATGACCCGAAGTTGTTCTTGATTTATTACTACGAACAAAATCAACCTTTAAAAAAGAAGGAAGTACTTTGTTTCACCTGAAAATAAATTGCAGCTTTGGAACTTGACATACATTTATGAATTTTGACGTTTTTTGTATAATTCTTCTGTTCCAGTTTCGAGCTATCTTAAACATTGCATGATGGGGTTATATAATCAAGAATTTTACGCTTTGTAGTCTTCCTTTGATTGTTTTTTTTAAATCCTTAAAAGTATATATATATATATATATATATATACATACAAGAAAAATATTACATTTCAATTATGGAATTTTGAAGTCGGAAAATTTTAATCAAACATTTGTTTAAAAAGTTTGTGATTGAAAAACTTTATATAAATCCTAGCTGTCAAATTATCGCACGCGAGCATGCACAAGATACGGAAAACAGAAGGACAACAAGCTGTGTATTAATTCGTTGATAATTAGAAATAAGCTTATTTTATTTTAACTATGTTTACTTATGGGAAGTAAAAACTAAATATACAACACATTTTAAAAACTTTTCCAAAGTTAATTTCCAAAATTTTTAATATTAATTCTTACATTGGCAATCCAACTTTATAATGCCATTATTCCTTCTCTCCTCTTTTACCCTACTTAAAAGAAAGAATTCCTATTAATTTAATAAATTTTATATTAGCCATTTCGAAATTCTTTGGGGGGGGGAGTAATATTTATATGCAAAATTTACTTTCAACTTTTTAAGCGTACCGATAATTGTCCGGGCTTTTTATTCATGTTTGTAATCGGGTTATTCAGTAAATCCCTCATGAAGTGTTGAACAAATACTCTGTTTCTGTGACGATAAATGCGCCGAAAGAAGATTCGAAGGATTAAAGTTAATCAAAGAGCTGTTGTAGGTTCAAGCAACTGCTTTTAAGCCGCTTTATTTCGGTGAGGTGCATAGCCTTTTTTTGTTTGCAAATATTGTAGAGTGGATTAGTGATGTCATATTTTTCCCTAATGATTGCACGTGCGCTCTGTAATACTTTTTCAAGTGGATTAAAATAAAGGTCATTTGACAAGCTAGGAATTGAACTGAAGAGAGTAGCTTTTATTTTATACGAAGAATTCTTCTTTAAAATAATAAATGGCGCTGTTTGTATTGCATGGTTTATATGAGAAGCAGATAATTAAATTTTATCAGAGTAATAACCAATAATAATTTGTATATGCATGTAAAATAAAATTCCTTTCTTTTTATATATGAACGTGTTTCTTATTTATATCGATTTTTTTCTTGTAGTATTCCATCTGATTTCATATGTACTTACGCACACACATATCAAATTTTAAATCTAATGTTAAATAAATTACTTAAATTAGTTACTAGTGTAAATGAATGTTCATGAAATGAGTCAATGTTTGTGGTATTTAATTTTAGGCATAAAAAACGTTTGGATATGAGGACTTGCGTGAGTCAAGCATCAGTCACTTGATTTTTGCATTCAATCTTGCTTGAATGTGATACGCATTCCCTTTGTGTGAAGATCTCAACTTCAAAAAAAAAAATCCTTTATATAATTGTTTAAATGATGAATACAGCTGAAAAACTCAATCCTTACGTCTCCATAAAAAGAAACCAAATAATATTGAAAGCAAAACTTCTCTCAACGAGAATTTTTATTGTTAAAATTTTTGCCTCATGCGGGTGACTTATGTTTTTATTTCATCGATATGCAATACTTTCAGGACAAAATTTAATAGTTGTGTGTCCGAATCCCATATAATATATATAAGTACTTTTAATATGTATCTATTCTGTCTATTATAATATTTGTTAAATTTAACATACAATAGAAGTTATATGATCAATATACCTTGACCAGAGTATTTCATTAGTATTTTCTGTTGCATTCTTTGTCAATCCTATTCATAAAAAAAATCTACTACTAAAATGATCCTTTCATATTACATAATAGTTTTTACACATTTGATTTTTTTGTTTGTTCCATAGTGTATTGTGTAATAAAATATGATATCAAGGCTTAACATAACAGATTTATTGATTTATGCAAAAATCATATTTAAACAAACATCTTCACGTACCTGGAAAAGGTTTCTAATTTACACTTCGCTCCAAAAATTACACCTTTTTATTAGGATTTTTTAAAAAGGAAATGTGAAATGCTGTCTTAATTTTAAATTTTTTATGTAAATAATGGATGATAGAAATATTTGTATTAGTTGTTGCGTCTGATCTTTTAATGCTCAAAGAAATCTAGATTTACAAAATTGTTTGTAAGTATAAACGGAATAAATGCCTCGATTTTGTAAATTTTGGAGGGAAAAAAAACCCAATTTTTTATTATTTGAATATTATAAGTGAAATAAAATGATTCATTTTAACTATTTATATTTATTAATTTTAAAAAATTCAGTTTTTATTAATTCCCTTCCCCTTTAAGCCAAAAAAAATTAGAATTGTATATGGTATTACTGCCTATTATTAGACGAAATCCATTTAAGGATATAATATATTACATTAACATTCAAAATTAAACAAACTAAACACTTAGTATTATAATAAACAATTGTCAAATTAAAACATAAAAAATAATAATAGCGGAAATTAATGCATCATTTCCAAAGAATATTTAATAAATAATATCCATTAAATTCTTTTCGCATGTTTTAAGTCATCATAACAGAATTTTTCCCCTTAATATTTTTAATTAGTATAAAGAATTGAAGTTTTTATCTTCTCTTGTAAAAACAATTAAATTCGGACTATTTAAAGTTATATATGTTTATTTTATTTACTTTCTTATTTTAATCGTTGACTTAAATTTGTAATTTATTTGGTTATAAAAATGTTATACTTTTTAAAAATATTTTTTCCCAAAACCTCAGGAAGATATATTTAAACTTTATAAATTGTTTATTTAAGCTATGCGGAATTAATTAACTCAAAATATCTCTGACATTTTATCGCGTTTCTTTTCCCTTATCATATTTTTTCTTTTTTTTTTTCTAGTATTCAAACTGTCACTGATTTTAATCTCCGAGAAGTTGTTTAAAGTATTTTGGGGAATAAAAATAAATAAATAAAATTTCCGCGCGGGATATCTTTGCAGACGCATTTCAATTCTTCGCGAAGAGCTCACATTTCATTTTCTTATCTCTGAAAAGCTTTAGTCATGCGGAAAAACTGGAAGGTAGACCCAATATCTTGACATGCGAAAGGTTATTGAAAAGCTAGACAAATAGCCAGAGGCTGACTGAACTTCCTTCCCCCCTCTGTGACTTGTTCCCCTTCTATAATCTGCATACCCCCTCCACGAGATCACGTAGAACTACTCTTGACGAGTTAGTATTTCGAAAAATGCTCCTTTTGTTCCATCGGCTTTTGGCTCTGCTCTAAGACGACAGCCTGCTTGATCCTCTACAGAGACTTAGTGAAAAAAAGAATAAGTGTAAGCACTTTGTATCAATTGTGAACTTCAGAATTCGGCCCCTTTTGTGGTTGGGGAGTCGAGTTTTTCCCTTAGACACTACTTGCTACCTAGTGACCAAGATACTACTTTGGTTCTATGAGCAATAGCTACGAGATATGGTATTGAAATTTTTGTCTGTGGGAACCTACTTGTATTGTATGCGATATGAATATTCCGGTTGCATTGTGTGTTTTTCTATTTTTCTTTGTTTGGTGTAGTTTGAACAATTTTTTTTATATATAACTGGGATGAATATCAGTTTTATATACTCGTATTTAATATTTCAACAATCCGGTTTTTTTTTTCCTTTCTGTTTTAAGGTATCCGACTACTTACAGCAACTTTAAAAAAAAAAAATGGAGATATGGGGATTTTTTTGTTGTTATTTTTAGATTTTTTAGTACATTTTAAGAAAAACATGCTGAAATTAAGAAGATGAAAAGAAACTTACTAAAATGGGTAAAAATTTACAAAAAATAACATAAACGGGGCCCATTCTGAACCAAAAGTTTATGAACAAATTTTCAATTCTAATGTGTTGCTATGTATATTCTTCATTTTTGAAATGACCAGGATAAGAGATATTTTAATTTTTACAAAAACTAGAGCACTTTATCTTAGTTATTATAAGAAATTGCTTAAAAAAACAGTGATCGTATTAACGTAAGGGACTGTAAACTTTGTAATAAAACACAGTGATTGATAAATCTGAATATTAAAACACTTCTACTATTATACAGAACATACACAAAAAAATTCAGTTAATTATTTTCAAAACTTTTTGAGCAATCGCTGTCCCCGTTTGAGCATTTTCAAAGAAACACATTTCGAGTAAAACGCGTTTTAAAGTATGACATCTTGCTTTAAGTAATGGCATTTGCTTTTACTAAAACACTTGCAGTTTTTGTTCTAGCAAACGGAAAATAATAAGCTTAGTATTTTTATAAAGCTAATAAGATGGCCTATAAAATAAAATTATAAAAAAATTGTCAATTTTTAGCAAAATTTACAATTTTATGGTATTCAGATACCTTAGTGTAAAATTTTTAGTGTGCGGATTAACTTCTGTTGCATTGCGACTTGAATCGAAATCATATCATTTTCAAAAGATTTTCTGGTTCTTTTGCAGATTTTTATTTTAAACTATGTTTATTTAAAAGTATTATTCTCATCTCCGCTGTAGGTCTTAGTATAAAACTAAGGTAAACTAAAGAATTAAAAATCATTTTTATTATTTCGCCATTAGTTGGGATTTAAAAGATTGACAGAGCAGCCCACTTCACAAAAACCTTTCTAGACTGAAACCGATTTTACGAAAAGTTATGCATAGCCTTCTCAGAAACAGGTCACACAACAATCTATTCAAATCATTTTGTGTAAAAAAACTGTTTAATGAAGTCATTAAATATAATTTAACTTCTGCAATTTATCTGCAAAAAAAATTAACACACACATCTAGTCGTTTAACCAATAAGTGGTTTCGTTAATGAGGCTCTTTAAATCTCTTTTCATTTTTGTTTATAGTTTAATTAGCTTGTTAATTTGCTTTAATAATTATTTTTCAGTCGAATTCTCCTTCTGTTTTACCTGGCCTTTAAACTGTTCTTCTTGAGTTGTAGTTTTTTAAAATAATTTTTGGTTTTATTGAAAGATTGATTGTATACGATAAGATTCCAATTTTGAAATTTTTTCACCCTCGAATTAGAAAGTACAAATAGGAAAAATTTTCATCTTATTTCGTATTAAATAAACTCTACAAGCTTCTTGAAGTTAAAAAGCAACATTTGAATAAAATATTCTCACAATAATAAATAACTTGAAAGGGGGGGGGCATATCTTCTTTAATTGAGGGAATTTTGTTTGAGTTTATGATTTGATTATTTTGTATTGTCGTAAATCAGTCTTTAGCTTAAGTTTTTAATAACATCGTTTTAGTAAGTCTTAGTAGCTAGTTTAGTAGCTATTTTTTACTTCATTTATTTTTATTAACTGGCCTCTTAATACTCCGAAACTCTTATGGATCTGCCGATTCTGATTGTAACGATCTTTTCTTCTTTGGTTTCCTTGTTTAGATATTTATTTCTTAATATTTTTTAATGGAATGTATATTCTCTTTTAATATATAGAATGAACCAGAAGTTCACGAATCATTTTAAAATGTAATTTAAAATCAATTAAATGGCTTACGTCAATGTGCTTTAGACCCAAATACTTTTCCCAGTCAAAAGTTTTGTTTTTTCGAACTGTTAAAAAACTTTCTCGGATTTATCCTATAGATGGGACTGTTTGAGATTGAACTTAGTTGATATAATCGCTTCTTATGAAAATATCAATTTTGACATTGTAAATGTGGCCGCGGTAACCAAGTGGTCTAGGTATCGGATCACGGCTAGCGTGTCATAAGTTCGATCCCAGTACCACTGAAGACCCGCCGTGTAGGGGAGCGATGCACGTTAAATCTGTCGAGAGCTCAAACGCCCTCCCGTTGGAGTGGTGTGGTAGTTTGGAGAGGGGGGTGCCAGCTCAGGTATCGTCCGCGTCACTTGACCATGGTTCAAAATTACGCGGACCGTCGCCAAAAGCCCTCGTGTAGCTGAACAGTGCGACGTAAACATTCACTCTCTCACTCACCACTTGACATTGTAAACCAGAAATGACGATTCCCGCCAGAAAAGCCAATCGTATAGAATAGTACTTTGAAATAAAATCTATTTTGCAGTTTTTTATTCAGTATAAAAAAATACCTCCGTTTCAAAACAGCATGATAGATTGTTGTCGCAAATTTTTAGAAGCATTTTGAATAGAGTAAGGAGCACATCTTTAGGAAATCTTAACCGTTGCTCGAACGTTTGCTTCCACGATGAGGTAAAATTGTGCTATTTAAATTAGAAGTTTTCTGGTTAATGGCTCGGACGGCCATCTAATTCTCCAGCTTTAATCCACCTTGATTTCTTTCGGGGGGGGGGGGGAAAGGATAAAGTACACTCTTCTCTGTGGCTGACTTTAAAGATTTAAACTGGCAAATCACTCATATAATCCAATCCACCCCAAAAGCAATACTTGCAAACATGGGGTTGGAAATGGGATTCCGTTGTACTATGATATCCTATACGCAACTTTCAAAGTTTTTTGTTCCATTCTTTAAAAGGTAGTATGAAATTGGTTAAATGGTTCTTATTGTTTTATGAAGAATTGTACGAAAGCAGAAATCGAACATCGAATTTTTAATAAAATCAGTTAAACTCGTTTCCCGTCCAGTGTTTTTTATTTGAATGTGCGCCGAATTTGTGCTGTTAAACATTAACTCTTTTTGTGAAATTTGAAAAAGCAACTTGCGAATAATACTAGCGTTTAAAGAATTTTTCCCTGGCTTTTCTATTTCTACATTACTTAAATAACCGTATTTTATTTTTCTCCAAAGAAAACTTTTACAAATCAAATATCCATTATCTCATGGAGACCTTTCTATTCCGTTTAACTGCTGACTCACTTGCACATTGCTCCGACTATCAGTATCAAAAGTAGATCCACAAACAAGTCTCCCTCTTCTCTAAAGGCCACTCTTAATCTAGCTATAATGCAATTTGTAGCACGCTTAACCCTCCTATAAATCGGATTAAGCTCCAGAGTCATAGATCTCCGAACCATCGAGGGCCCTATCGCGGTGGTAACTTGATTATTTCCTCTTCCATTCATCCGGGTTAGTGCTACATAGAATTCGTTTCACTCTCCCCTCTCTCCCGTCTTGTTGAGATTGCTTTTTCTTTGTAATATTCGAGAGGGAGTAGTTGATTTTCAAATATTCAATGTTCACTGACTGTGAAACTGTTTAGCGTTGACAGATATATGTTTTTATAATGCCCTTGTTATTGAATATGTTTCCCTGATCTTGCTCTCCTGAGTGCTCTTTTCATGGGTTTGAAGTTGCTTAAGGGAAAGAGAATTAAGTTTATATATAAGTACGTGTGGAAAGTTATGGAATGCATGTATTGAATTTTTCACATTTTATAGGATATTTTGTGAGAGAGAGAATTGATTATTTACTAATGTGAAAAAAATAACTAAAATTAACATTAGGTGTGTTATAAATTTAGATTGCTGTGACGGTTGAATATTTGTATTTTGTTAGCTTGCTTAAGTCTAGGAATATAGACGTAATATTAATTAATATCACATTTCTTAAAGTTGACAATGTTAAGGTCATTTTATCCGTTGTGATTTGATTGATTTCACTCTTCTTTCCTGTAAATTAAACCATTTTCTCGTTTTACAGCTAGTAGAAAATATATATTTGTTCTTTGTTATGTTAAGATATTTGTTTAGATAAACTTTGAATTTAGTATTAACATGGAGTTTGGATTTGAAATTGCAAAGTAGATCAAGAAATAATAATTTAATTAGTATTAAAAATTGAATTGGGCAATTAACAATCGTTTTATGTGCATTTTTGCTATTAAAATAATATTAACAATCATAGGTATCTTACCTTTCATTTAAACTGTTAAACATCTTAATTAACTACCTATTTTTAGTTATAAGGGGGGGGCACCAAATATTTAATTTTTTATTATGCTTTTTAGTTTTTTGATTTACATTAAAATCTTATTTGTGTTTATTATAGCTTTGGAACTTGTTCTCCTAAAAAATATTTTTTTACTGCATAATGCACACAATGGAGTTTATTTTTTTGCCTAGAAAGATTTATTATATCCAAGTTGGCTAGGGAATCTTTTAAATGCATTTCATCATTTTTATGGGTAAAAGACTAATTGTTAAAATATTTTCCCTGATCGTTTTTCATATTATTTTTGAATAAAGTGTGGCATGTCCGTTTTCTAAAATTTGAATCTTTCACTTTTATGAAACTTAAAATGAACCTTATATTCGAAAATATGTGTAAAAAAATTATTTGAATTAAATCTCGCACTATCTTAAAGATTAAACTAAAAATTCATTGATAAAAATATTTTATTATTAAAAATTTGATTAAATAATTTATTTTACTATTTTTTTTCGCACTTTTGTGATTGTGAAACTATAATAATGAATTTACGAAGCTGAAACAATTGTACAAAACTTTTTCATGCGATTAATTAGTTTAATACATATGTTTTCTGATATGGAATTCTTTAGTCTGATTTTATTGATATTTACGAAATTAAAAGTGTTGAAAATCTGGAAATTTTAATCAAAATATAATTACACATTGAAGTTAGAAATAATAGCTTGAACGTTATTTATTGATTCATTACTTTTTCGTAAAACATTACACAAGTGAATTCGTAATTTTTGGTGCAAAGGAAAACGTTGTTACATTTATAAAACAATAAAATTTATAATGCATTGTACTTGAACAGTTAGTTAAATTTGCTAACTTATTCATATCAGGACATATTTAGCAGGTATTTGGCACTGTTTTTATTTTATTTCATGTATTGTTTATTTACTTATTTTGATGATTACTGTGAAATATTTTAAAGGTGAAAGTTATGCTTATAGCATATTGTTTGTTATAAAGTCGCTTCGGCCAAAAATTTCGAAAAAATTATTAATACGGTTTATCACGGAAAAATTATTAAATTGCAATTAAATATATTGAAAATAACGAATTCATTATGGTTTATATCTTGTCTTGCGGAATATCGAACTTCAGTTTTTCATTTTCTTTTGCTGCTATCAATAAGTTTTAAATTTATGTTTTATATGTCTTAATATCGTTCGTAAAGCTTCTTGGTTATAAATAATATACACCATAAAATCCTCAAAATATTTCTCCCTTCCTACTTCAACCTTTAATTTTCCCCTTTATTTCTCTCTTGAAAAGCCAACCTTCCATTTTTTTACAAATTATTTCATCTTGGGGTTTTGATTTTCAGATGTAAGTTTTATTATTGATTTGAAATCACCTAATTATTAAAATAAAATTGTACATTTAATATTTAAAATTAAACAAAATATTTGCTCTTAAAATTTTTTTGTGAGAGTTTCGGGGGGGGGGGGACTTTTTTTTAGAAATTTGGCTACGACAGTTTGGTAAAAAAAAAAATCTCACATATTTTATTAAACTTTCTCCTTGTAAAAAGAGTGGAATATATTTGGAGTTTTAATATGTATTATTTCACAATTTTATTTTTAAAAAAATTATTATTCATTTTATTTTTTTGTTTAATTAATATCATGTTACGATTGGAGATCTAATAATGATAACTCGATGTACTATTCTAATGCGATACCAGGAACTTTTCCAGCTTCTGCTCTCTGTGTATTGTTTTTAAATTGTGCATTTTTATGTTATATTTTAGAATTCCTGTTAACTGTGCTGTTGTTCAAAATTTGATTTTTTTTTTTTTTTTTTTGCGATTTGGTGTTTTATGTTAACAGTGCATGATAGAATGTGCATTGTGTACAATTATGGTCCCTGCATTGCGGCTTATTCCCTCGTCCCCCCAAAAGATCGTTAAATGTCATCCAGTGTATAATGTCTAATGGGCACTTTATTTTCTCTGACTGTTATTTCGTTTTTGCGGTACGATTCACTGATAAGAAGTTCCCTCCATTTTTCTCCTGGCGGCTTTGCGATAAGATACAACAGTCTTAGTCGTAAATATCAATTTACCTATTCTAGGTTTATGGACTTACCAAAAATAACTTCAGTAGTTCTAGATTTGGTTTTTTGCATACATATAACTTAGAAATCCTACACGTTTACGGATGATTTCAAAATAAAAGCTCTTAAAGTCGAAAATGTTTAAACTCTGAAATCGATTTCCGCAGGTAGGGGCTTTAAAAATGCGTTATGTTTATAAAACATGCCGTATTTAAATCCCTGAAAATGTCATGCTGCAGAATTGATTATTTAATGAATTTTCATAATGTGGAATCGAATGAAACGATTCTTTATTGCTAATCTTAATTACAATTAGATTTCACTTCTTTTTACTGGAACACTTTTCATTTTGTTATTAAAAGAAATAAGTTTTTAAATAGTTACAGTCAAAAATATAACATTATAGCTTTTGAATATTACTGTTTTATTACTTCCTGTGCTCAGTTTTTAAAATGATTTAAAACATTTGTTCTCGCATTGTGTTACACGTTCCCGTGAGAGTCTAAGGAGCTCGAGTATTACATATAAAAGTCAAGAAAGAATAAACTATAAATACCAAAAGAACAAATTCATGTCTATAATTTATGAATATTCTACTTTGGAGGTACTTTCGATCTTCATTTCTACTATAGTGATGTAACGACAAAGAGACAAAAATAATAATAATAATACATCCCGAAACTTTTTAATCTATAGAAGATGTAATGGGAAAGAGTGGAGATGGAATTTCTACCCCATCTTAATGCAAAAATAGCATGATTTATGAGAATGTTTAGATTTTAAACTTTCGCAATGCGAATTTAACAACTTTGTTTTTCTATGCTTTTACATTTAATGTGAATATTATTTACGAAGAATCGTTATTTTAGCTTTAAAACAATTTTTTCGAAAGGTTTACCTACGAATAAAATTCAAATATTGTTGTGACTATTCTTTGTATTACGTATAAGCTTGAAAAAGGTAATCACTTTCTTTATTGGATGGAATATAAACTGTCTTCCTTTTATTGTAAGTTATGTGTAACTTGTGTACTGGAAAATGTTTTTATTTAGAAGTTTCTTTTTATTTATTTCTACTTAGAAAAAGAAACATGGTTCATATTTCTATAGAATTGAAGCATTTTCAAAATTAGAGATTTTTTCCCTTTCATTTTATATTTTATTTAATATGAGGTGTTAAAATAAAATAGCATGATGTAATATTTAGTATATATTCGATATTATCCAAATGTTTTAATATATTAATGTCTTTGAAAGTTGAAGAATTTATTTGAAAAATTTAAATTATTTGAAATAATGTGTAATAATTTATTATTGAAACCCATAGCTTATCAATTTCTAATTCACTGTCCTCTGTAACCCTTAAATCGGAATTGAGCAACTTCAAAATAATGAATTTTTTGTTCTTAATTCATCATCTTATTTGAAATATAGATTAAATTATGTCGGGTAATTAAAGGGAATTAATACAAACATTTAAAAGTTATACACTTAAATTCTTTATTTCTTCTAATTAAATTTGAGGAAATTTTCTTTTTTGATAATATTTAGTGCATTTTTGTAGCATCTTTCAAAATGAAATTACAAAAATAAAATTGTGAGCATTCAAATCAAAACATTGCAGTTATTTAGAATTAAGATATGTCAAAAAGATATAAAAACTAGTGGGTTAATTTCCATGTATTACCAATTCAAAAATTGTGAAATGAGTATTGATATTGATGTGTACTTATGAGAATGTGTTCTATTTTAAAAGCTTTAAAAAAGCTTTATAAGAATCGTTAGTAAATGTTTATTGACGCTAATTATATTCTAAAATTTTTTTGTATTGTCTTCTTTGCATGCATTATTCAAGTTGCCAGTGATTGCCACTGACAGCTTAAATAATGCATCAAGGAATTTTCAGTTTAATTTTTCTTAAGATCAATCAGGTTGTTATACATAGGTTTATAGTTTTCATGTAATATGTATTGGAAGTTTAGAAAAAACAAGTATTAGCTCTGGTGTGATTTTCATTGCCTTACCATGGCCTAGAATGACAATACACGAGCTTCTAGTGCAACATTAACTCAAATCATGCAAAACTGACTTGAAAACATTTATTTAAAAAGTACTTGAAATGGAGTAATTGAAGTAAAAAAATTTACTTTTCCTTTTGTAACGTGCATTCAACTTAAAATGCTTCAATTTTCTCTTTGATTGTTATTATACAACTTTATAAAATAATTATTTGTTTTAGGATGAAAGCCTAATTTTTAATGCTTTCTTTTTCCAGGTGATAAAATATTGTGATCATGTTCATGGAAAGTGGCATTTCAGTGAAATTCGGGCTGTCTTTTCCAGAAGATACCTTCTTCAAAATGTTGCCTTGGAAATATTTTTGGCATCTAGAAGTAAGGAATTTATTTCTGTACTTTGTGTGTGTGCACCTAGAAGTTTTTTTCTCCCTTTCTCATTTTGCTTTTTTTTTACTGTTTAAAAATACAACTTGCAGATCATTTAATGTACATTGGTAAAATCATCTAATATTTATCGAAGTTATTAAAAATTATATACTCAATTTAAAACTTAAACCTATACATAAATATATTTTAGAAAACATAATTTGAAGAATTATTTTGCTATTTAGAACATCATTAAACTGCTTCTTTGTTTTTTTAGAACCTAGGTAAATTTGCCATTAAAAACTATATAAATTATATTTATTGTTTTATGATATTATTTCTTTTTGATATAAAGTTACAAATTACATATGTATTAAAATTTTATAACTTTAGCAAAATTGAAATGGTTAAAATTAACAGTGAAAAATGTTAAATTACCTATATGTTATCTTATTCATATGTTTTGTACTGTCATTTGTTTTGATGTATGATCTTAATTATTATACATCATAATCTCAATAGTTTTAAATATCATTTTGCTTTCATTTGCCTGGATGATGTTCAAGTTTCAAAAAACTAAATTCTATTTATTTACAGAATTTTTGTGATTTGAGTGTTAAAATGAATTGATTGCTAAATCTATTTTGCAGCCTCCATAATGCTAGCTTTTATGGATCATACAACTGTGAAAAAAGTTGTAAAAGCTCTACCATGTGTTGGTGTTGGTATCAAGTATGGTATACCACAAACAAGGTGAATTTTAATTCTTTTTTTATCATATATATATGTGTATGTATATATATATAATATATTTAACCAATCTTTATATATGTATGTAATATAATTTGTGTGCCTTTTCTTCTATATCAAAGGAGAGCTTCTTTAATGTCTCCTCGACAAATATTTCAACAATCAAATATGACTCAAAAGTGGCAGAGAAGAGAAATAACAAACTTTGAATATCTGATGTTCCTAAATACTATTGCTGGTAAGTACTTAGTTTATAAAGATTGAAAAGTCTATGCATTAAAGAAAGAATTTTTTTTTTCATTTTATGCTAATCTAATAATTAATGATGCATTTAGTTTAAATCAACGTATTTGTGAATCTATAATAAAAAATTGCTTTTTTAGGACGAACATATAATGATTTAAACCAGTACCCTGTATTTCCATGGGTGTTGACAAATTATGAAGCCCCTGAATTAGATCTCAGCCTACCTAGTAACTATAGAGATTTATCAAAGGTATAAAATTGCATACATTTTTTATCCTGCAAAATTAATATTAATAATTTGTACTTCTTTAACATAAAATAGCTTAGCAGAAAATATACCTTTAAAATGTTTCATGGATAAAAAATCACCCCATGTCAATCTTTTTAAAAGTATTATTTAAAAAATTGAATTACTGGTATTCCTAATTTTTCTTGTAATCACTTATGGCATTATTAGGGATACCATTATCATAAAAAAAGTGCGCTTTTGTTATGTACTTTGTTAACTGCTCACAAAAGGAAACTGATATGGAGTGATATTTCATCCATGATACTGTAATTCTTAGGTTTTTAAAAATAACCCCATGAACATTTTATTTATTGTTAAATGTCGTTGTTATAATTTTTGTTTTTAGTAAGAGAGGTAAGAAGATAACTATTTTCAGAAGTGTTTAGATTCCTTTCATTTTATCTATTTATACCGTGAAGGTAATTTTATAATATGGCATTCCCTTTAATAAATGTGACTTGGAAACTCGGACAACGTTCTTGCATTTTGCAATGCTGCAAATGGTATCAGAAACATTACCGGGCAAGATTACTTGTTCAAATTAGGACTTTCTCTCCTTGATGCATTTCCTAAGAATTTATTAAAAATATACCGAATTTTACTTCATAATCTGAGGAAAATAATATTAGAAATACTTGATGAAAAGTGCCAATATTATCTGTATCTAAGCAAGAAAGATATGTTATATGTACAAGTAAAGGAGATAGAAAATATGCTGTAGGATGGGCAATATATACCAACTTCATTTGTAAAAAGCACTGCAATATTATTTATAATAACTGTGAAAGATAATTTTTTTATTTTTCATGAAATGTTTAATTCTTATATTTTAATCTCATTTAAATATCTTTATGAAATTTACAAAATAATATTCACATTTACCTGGGGTGAAATTACATCCATGGTACTGTTAATGTGAATTTTTTAGATAATACCTTTTAAGGATTAAAAACATTTTTGTCCTTGGCACTTATGAGTAAATGTTATAGAATAATTTTTTCTTTGGTTATGTGTTAACTAAGAAATTTAAAAACATTATTTTTATGTGTATGTAAGAAAACTGTCAAAAGCAAGTCTAGTCTGATGTATTTGTTTATGTGTGTGTGTGATTTTCTTTATCTATGTATTATTATGTAGCATGTTCATAACAATTTTTTTGAAAAAAATGTTTGTGGACTTCTGTTGCATTTTTAAAATTTTTACATGCTTTCATATTTACAATTTCTCCAATAATTTCTACTATTGAACATTATTTTCATCTATATTTTACTTTGTTTTACATGTTATCTTAATTACTATAAAACTCTGTTTGACTTAGTTGTATTATTAAAATTATTTTAATAATATTTTATTTTTCTGTATAGATGACACAAAATGATAATTCTTTCTGTGAAGAAAATTTTTAATTTAGAACTTTTAAAATATTTAATTCCCAGACTATTTGAATTTCCTTTTTTAAACTTTGGATTATATGGAGCAGGGCAGACCTTTCAGAGGTTTATTAAAGAGATTCTAGGAGATTTGCCTTTTTACTATGTTTACCTTGATGGCATTCTAATCCTCGGTGAGTCCAAAAAAGAGCACAAAGCACATTTTCGTGCCATATTTCAGAAATTGAATAAATATGGATTAGAAATAAATGTATCAAAATATCTATTTGGGGTGCCAGAAATTTCATTTTTAGAATGTTTAGTATCTCAAGAAGGCACAAAACCTTTACTAGATAAAGTAAGTCCCATTTTGAATTACCTACAGTAAAAAACAATCAAAAAAGTTGAAATTTCTCAGACTTCTAAAAAATTTTTCGTCGTTTTCTAGCACATGCGGCTCGCAATCAAACTCATTTAAACAATTTTTTTAAGAGGTTCAAAGCACAACAATAATCACAAAATTATTTGGTCATAACAAGCCATAAGCGAATTTCAAAATTCCACAGCCATTTTAATTTTAGAATTGACTTTGCTGCTCATGCATCCTAACCCTAATACAAAATTAGTATTGCTGGTAGATGCCTCAAACTTTGCTATTGGCAGTGCTTTATTTCAAACAGAGGGTAAACATCTTCAACCTTTAGCGTTTTTTTCGCGCAAGTTTTCCAAGACTGAAAAAGGTTATAGTGCTTATGAGTTGCTTGCTGCGTATGCTTGGATTAAACAATTTAGGTAAACGCTGGAAACGCAAAGTTTCATTTTAAATACGAATCGCAAACTGCTCACATATGCATTTAAACAGATATTGAACAAGTGTTCACCCTGGCAAACTCATCAATTGGATTTTGTATCCCATTTTAATCGCAGATATGCTATGAAAAATAGCTTCTATACACATGCCAAAACCAATAAATTGTAATGAAGTTGCAAAAGCTCAGGAAAAAGATACAGAATTGTGTGTGTGTGATTAGTGCAATAAATAATCTTCTAAGTTTAGAGATTAAAAAAGTAAATATGTTCCAGATTTAAGCGTTCTTTTATATTGTGACATTTCCACTGAAAACGATTTGGCCATATTCACCTTGATATCATTGGCCTCTTGCCACCCTCATGAGGATTTTCTTACTGTCTGACAATGATCGACAGGTATACTGAATGGGTTGAAGCAGTTCCCATTCCATATATAATAGCTGAGACTGTAGCAGGAGCTTTCTTCAAAACCTGGATTGTTCGCTTTGGAACACCCTTGAGAATAACAACCAAACAAGTTTAAGAGTCGATTTTTGAAAGCTTTAGCATATCTCCTTGGTATCTAGAGAATTCAATCCTCTCTTTACTACCCGCAGAGTAATGAGATGATAGAAGAATGACACCTTTCCTTGAATGCTGCTCACACAAAGGGCCTACAATACAGAGCATTGGTCCAGCTATACTTTTGGGCTTCAGAGCGGCGTTTAAGGAAGATAACCAGTTATCATCCACAGAACTTGTCTGTGAGACAACAATCTGTCTCCCTGGAAAATGTTTTGATTCATCACCAATGGACTCGTCACCAGTTCAGCTTGTTGAGAGTCTAAAAAAAATAATTTCGACTTCATCTGACCATCCTTAGCTTCAAGCCATTCCAAGAGGTCAATGTTTGTTCATCCAGCTTTAAAAGATTGTAGCCACATTTTCATCAGGAATGATACTGTAAGGAAACTCTTACAAGTTCTTTGCAACAGACTTTTTAATGTGCTCCACCGAACAGATAAAACATTTGATGTTGACATTAAGAGTCATAAGTCAACAAGGTCCATCACTGTTTCAAGTTTAATTTGTTAATAATGTTATAAATAAAAGTTACTTTCAAGAAAATTTTTTAGAGTGGCATGCACTACGAAATATCATTTTGAAACATTAAAGTACATAACTTGCCAAAATTTGATTTTAAAATATGTATTCATAAATATTAATGATATTTATTTATAGCCTGTAGGCGCTCTGAATCCTAGCAGAAAAGCATTTTTTGAAGAGCGTTATGAAACTTGGGAACATGAAACTATACCTCCTTTCCATTTTGGAACCCACTATTCAACATCAGCATTTACTCTCAATTGGATGGTTCGAGTGGTAAGTATGAATAAATACAAATTCATGGTATCATATTTTTAGTCTTAGTCGGAAAAATTATTGAGTTATATTTAAGAGATTATTTTGAGTTGTATTTTTTCTTATTTGTAAAAATTCCGCTTAATATTTTATTTATTTTTCAGGAACCTTTCACAACTATGTTTTTATCTTTGCAAGGAGGTAAATTTGATCATGCAAACAGAATGTTTTCATCTGTTGCACAAGCATGGAAAAATTGTCAAAGAGATACTTCTGATGTCAAAGTGAGTATTTACTTTATACTAAACTTATTCTCTTTTCCTAGAACAAGACATTTTCAAATATACCAATTTAATCCAGAAGATGGCGCCACTGTCTTATGTTTCAATTGAGTATAAAACTTTCCTGGCTTTATTTTTATGATTTCACCAGTAAATTAATCTCATTTGTAGAAGCACTAAAGAAAATAAAAATATTTTTGCAGTTACATTTTCTATAAAAATTATTTTTCAAGCAAGCTACTAAATATATGAACATGTAATAAAACATTCTTTATAAAAATATTTTGAAATTTTTTACCTTAGTAATTTTTAAATATTCTGGAAATTTCTGTATTTTTAATGCAGCTTATTTCTAAAAAAAAATAGCAGTTTAAGACTATCAAAAGTTAAAACTTTAAGGTAAAGCTTTTAGTTATTTTTTAAAATTCTAATTTAAGAAGTTATTGCCTCATTATATCCAATACATTTTATAAAAAAAAAATTATAAAGCTTTACACATAAATTTTCTAATTTTAATAAGTATTAAAAAATGTATGTAAAAAATGAAAGAACTAATTGCAGTATTCAGATATTGAATACTTCTATTATTTTTTTCCATTTTAAATGTATAGGAAATTGAAAATCTGTCATGACATTATTTGCATATTAGAGACTTCTTTAAAATAAAATGTTCATTTCCCGGAACATTTTTTGCAAAATACTTTTCATTGTTAGCTTTATACAATTGTTTGTTGCAATAATTGCAGTAATGTACTTCTATATTATTTCACATTATATTTGTAAACAATTAGAAAGAAGCTTATGTATCTGTAATGGCATGTATATTTATTTTTGCTTTATACATGCACAAGGAATATTGTAACAATTGTAAATATTTTACTGTAATAAAATATTAGATAGTTTTCATTGAATTGCTTTTTTAACCCTAAATTTAAACTGTTAATAATATCAGTGCCCTTTTATTTGATATTTAATTTAAAAGGCTCTCAATTGAAAAATATACAGCTGTTGTGATTTGTTTGTCTCTTGTTTGATATTTTGTTCATGTTATTATTCAACGATCAATGAAGTTATTGTTAATTGGGAATTTTAAAGCTGTCCCTGTGTCCATTACAAATGATCGAAGAAGTAGAAAACCATCACTCACGAATAATGCTTCGACAGTGAAGAAAGTAGAGAGTTTTTATCCTATCAGACTATGCAAATGATTTTGAATGTGACTAGTCATGTTTACGACAATGTGTAGAAAATTATTCAGAAAAAACTGCTGATATTAAAGGTGTCAACATGCATTGTTTCACAAATACTGGACTGTTTTCAAATACAAATATGACATGATCTGTCGAGGGTAATGTTGAATCTTTTAGAAAAATGTTTAAGTCACTTGGTAACTTTAGTAGAATTTGAAATCCATCAATATGATCCAGAGATGAACAATGAGGGGAAGTACAAAGGTCATGTCTATTTTTTAGACTGTCTTGAAGTCTTCATAGATTACCTGGAAAAGGGTTCGACTTCACTGTGAAAGGGTGCAGTATGTTCACCAAAGATATTTGCCTTGCTAACAATGTACCTTCTCCCTCATCTCAAAGTACAGTTGAAGAATCAAAGTGATGTCATTTTGACATTTTGCCTTATCAGTCTTGTTTTCTTGCTTTAACTTTTTTATACCCTTAACTGAAGAGGACATTAGGGGAGGGGGGGGGATAAAAGGTTTGACAACACAAATGATGTTATTCAAAAGGTAAAAAAAAATGTTTAAGATGCAATCTATTGAGTTTTAAAATGGTGGCCTTTGAAAGTTCTAGAAATGCTGATAGAAATATGCAACTCTTGATGGTGACTATGTAGAGAAATTTTACCCCCAGTAGTATAAATATTATTTGTGAATTTTTTTTTTTTTTTTTACATTTGCTTATTGGGTTGGATTATTAATCCAATTTTAATTTTAGGAACTTATCCCAGAATTCTTCTACTTGGCTGAAATGTTTATGAATAAGAATGGTTATCAGTTAGGCTGCCAAGAAGAAGGAACTCCTGTTGCTGATGTCATATTACCACCTTGGGCTTCTACTCCAGAAGAGTTTGTCCGCATTAACAGAATGGTAAATTTTTGATCATAATTTAAAAAAATTTTAACTATGCTATTTTTGCTTGATCTAGTATTGTTGTTTAACATCCATAATCTTTCTCAGGCCTTAGAATCAGAATTTGTATCCTGTCAACTTCATCAGTGGATTGATCTCATATTTGGTTATAAACAAAGAGGTAATAACTTTTTTTATATATATATTTAAAGGTTTTTTAATTTTACCTACAAAAATTTGGTCTAAAATTCTTTTATAAGGAGTGTTTTTCATCAAATGTGTCTCACTTTTGTAGTACCTGACCAAAAAGTAATCATTATTCATAATTGATGAGGGAGTAAAAGTATTTTGAATCATTTATCTTTATATTGCACAAACATCTTAATTTTTTATATCACCAGGCTTATCTATTAGGTTATAATGATAAATATTAAATAAATTGTAGGAAATCTATTGATAACTTAGTTTGAGTTAAATTAAAAGTAAAGTTACCGTAAATAATTATTGAAGATACTGGTATTTTTGAAAATAAAAACCATTTATAGCAGAAGGGAAAAAAACTTTTTGTATTCTCTTTAATTTCATGCATATAAATTATTTATATCATGTTGAATGATTATTTGTGTACATTAAAGTTATCTCCTGAAAGCAAAAGAAAACACTTCTATAATTCTTTATTAAAAAAAATTGCAGAGGTGGAAAATAAGTTTATTTCTTTGCTTTAGGAACTTTTATGATGAAGCATAAATTTGTCTTTAAGTTATTGATATAGAATAATATTTTTTTCTAATGCTATCTTTAAAAAACAATGCAGGTCCAGAAGCTGTACGTGCTACAAATGTGTTTTATTATTTGACTTATGAAGGCAGTGTTGACCTTGAAAATATGAAAGATCTGGTCATGAAAGAGGTATATTACAATCTTACTTGTTCATACCAATATCACATACATTTTAATTTATTGTGTATAACATCTTATGTTGTTTTAACTGCAGTTATTAAAGTTATGTTATTTGCAATTACTTTAATAAAATTGAAGATACAATAGTATTTAAAAATAATATTTTAAGTAAAATATTTCACATCATATGTAATAGTTTGTTATGTACTTAATGATGACATTTTTGATATTTCTTCATATTTAATGCATATTGAATTGCTTAATTTTTGTTTTAAAAAATTAGATTTTTTTTTTTTTTTTTTTGTCAAGGGTGTATTTAATTTAATGATATTTTATGTAAATCCCATCCATTAATTAAATTTATGAGTGAACTAAAAATATTTCATAGTAAGAATTTCAAATTAAAATTGAAGTACATAAAAAAGTAAATGTATTATTAGATACAGCAGATCCATTGTATATCTCATACAGCTGTAGAAGAATGAGTAAAACTTTTTATTCCTATTTTCTTAAATTAGAATTTTAATGTAAAACATAATTCAATAAAACTTATACTCCATTTATCCTTTTAATTCCAACATTACCTCATATATTCAATGAGAGAATTTTTTTTTTACTTACTTAAATGTAACTTTTAGGGCTGTTATATAGCAATATGTAATATAAACTTTTCAAAACACAGTAATTTTAAAATTTTAAATACAAACTAATGGAACTTTTTCAAACTATTTATATTTGCTAAAACGTTTAATTCATTAAATGTTTAGCAAATATTTGTTCTTATAAAATATTCAATCATATATGTATATAAAATATTCCTCAAATATTAATTATTCGTAAGAGTAAAAAATGCTATAAAATCGCAGTTTAAAAATAAAATTGTTTTTGAATAGGTTTTGATTATTCTTAAATATTTATATTTTAAAATAGGAATTATAATATAAAGAGTGGCATGCAGTTGTACAGAAACACATATGTGTACATAAGTTCTCTGAAATAAACCATTTGTTCATAAGGATAATTATTTTACATCTTAAGTGTGATTGGTTATTTGTGTTATTCCCTTATAAATTAACTGTTCTAAATTCATATTGGATATGTCCCCAGAAAATTTATTTGGATTTGTGGTGTATTGATAGATTTTTCATAAGAAGTGTATTGCAATTTCCTTTTTCCATAAATTTGGATTTCTTTATAGGCCATTGAAAATCAAATAAGAAATTTTGGTCAGACTCCTTCACAGTTATTAATGGAACCACATCCACCCCGAAGCTCAGCTATGCACATTGTAAGTGGAATGCATTCTGTGATTTAAATATGAAATTAATAGGGGGACATTTAATAGCATGATACTTATATGTTTTTATTTTGATGTGCTAATGATTTTTGTCATAATTAGTTCATTTTGATCAATAAAAATCTGATGTAATTTTTTTTTAAATCTGCTTATTTTTTTTATTACTGTAATTTTTTTAAAAAAGAAAATTTCTAAAATTTTTCATTGTTTAAAATGAAATTTTCATTAAAGGTATTCAAAAATGCAAACAAGTTAGTTAATATAGATGGTGTTTAAAGATAGTGACAAATCTTTTTTACTATTTTCAGATAATTGGATGCCTATTTTATGATTATATTAAGCAATTTTTAGAAAATATTTTTGTTTTGTGATTTATAACTAAAGGAATGGTTAATTTTTCAATAATATTTTAGAGTCCTATGATGTTTTCTCCAATCACTGAAGAAGTGTGTATGATAATGAAATTCCTTTCCAATTCCCCTATCTGTCATATATCGGCTAACACCTATCCACAGCTTCCTTTGCCGTCTGTTGTCACTATTTCCTGTAATCAAAACTTTGCTGTTAATAGGTGGAATCCGTGTTTCTCAGGTAATTGTTTCAAATACGTCAAGATTTGCATTCAAATTTGGCATTTAAATAATTTCTTTCTAATTTTTGATTAAATTTTTTCCAAAAATTTATTTTTAAATATTTTTTTAGGTCCTCTTCACCAAGCTCCCTATTCAGATAACTCTCAAACATCTCCTTCACAATTACCTCTTGCTATGGATCCATTGTTGAGTGAGTACTACATTTTGAATAAAGAATAAATACATTTATTTTAAAATCATAAATTAACATTGGATAAGAGAATTAAATTTAAAAATGATTATTATTTTATATTGGGTATAAATTTATATACAAAGAATTTTTTTGTATTTATTATATTTGTTTTCATCTGAACCAATTTTAAATGTAAATTTTCTCTCTCACACACACCATTTTTAGAATCAATTACTCTTTCAAAAAGCTCAATATTAATTAGTCTAATTCCATTGCAAAATAGTTGAAACTGCTTACTTTTATCATGTCTTATATTGAGGTTTCAGAATTTATTTTGTGTTTTGATGAATTAATCACAATCAATGGTATGTTTCAGTGTTTTGCAGCATTGTGGTAATGGAATTTGTGATAACATCATTTTTAATTATACCTTTAAAAATAGTAAAGAAATGTCTTTCTGTTGTGCAATAATAGTGAATATTTAATTTGTTGTATTTCACAACATATATAAAAATTACTTTGTTTTTAATAAATTTTTAACCTTTTAAATTTCAGTTATGAATGTGGCTCCTTACAAGAGACACCTTGGAGATAATTTTAGCCAGAGAGTAAAGATGCGCTCTTGCTGTTTCATTACCACCGTTGATAGTAGATTTCTCATTGCTTGTGGATTTTGGGATAATAGCTTTAGAGTATTTTCCACAGAATCTGGTAAGCTTTTTGAGTAATTTTCGTTCTGAAATAATTTCCATTTATTTTTTAAATTAAAATTTTACTAATATAATTTATTGATGGTTTTTAGCAAAAATTGTCCAAATCGTCTATGGGCATTTTGGTGTTGTTACTTGCTTAGCAAGATCAGAATGCAACATTACATCTGACTGTTATATTGCTTCTGGTTCTGAGGATTGCACAATTCTCCTTTGGCATTGGAATGCACGGACACAGTGTATAGCTGGTGATTTGCTGAATTGTCCAGGTAATCATTTTATTATTCTTTTAAGTTAGTGTATTAATAAGAGGTTTGTATTAATTGTAACAAAATAAATTAATCTTTTTCTAAACTTTCATCCACCATTAAAATTTCTGAGGTTTAAGTTTTTATATATGTATGTATTTTACATAACTGTTTAGATGCTTCTTTTTAAAATAGATAGAGATTTGTATTTATAAAATACAAATCTCAGATTTTGCAAAATATATATAATAAAATAAATACATTTTGAATAAAATATGGTATATTTTTAATTTAGCAACTTACAGACTTTTTTTAAAAAAAATGTGATATTTGTTGTTAATTACATGTTTCAATGAAAATTTTAATTGTTTCAAGATTGTACTTATGTTGAATATGAGTATTAGATTTATGATAATTTTAATTGTACTCTTTAATAATTGTAGTTCATAATAAGCATTGTTTTTTGATTGAAGCTCTTATAATTAACCTCTTAACTGCAACAGGCATATATATATATATATATAAATGGCTTGCTCATCCAGTGTGTAAATTGCCCTAATGTATAAATACACTTTTCCAAAGTTTGATTCTTTGTGTTGTGCTATTATCAGTTATTCCCAAAGCTTTAAAATGTAATGAAACGACCTTGGCACTGTTTACAAAAAATTTACTTATTTCTGAGAAGAATTTGATTATTTATGCCTTTTCTTTTCCCACAATACATCTCATAACTACATACATGTGTGTGAGAAATGGTGGCTTTGGGGTCAAATTCACATAACTTTTTCTCAGCTGTTGAGGGGTTAATAATGAAAAAATGATGTTGAAGTATCAAATATTTGTTTTTTATCTATTGTATAATGGTTAAAGGGAACATTTAAGATACATTTTAAATTTTATTTAACTGCAAAAATAATTAAAAAATTTTTTTCATCCTACATAAAAAAGCAATTTTTTTTTATAGGATTTGTTAAAAAAGTATTTAAAAATCTTTTACTGTGTTTTTAACATTTTTAATTTTTTTATAAAAGAAACATTTTTTACACTGTTATATAGTGTATAATAAAATTGTGAAACTTTATTGCAATATTATCTGGTTATTAAAAATATCTTGATTGATTGTGATTAATTTCTTTTATTGGGTTTTAGATATACCAACGCCAAGAGCGACATTAACTGGCCATGAAAGCGAAGTCACATGCATTGTTGTTTCAGCTGAATTGGGCTTGGTGGTCAGTGGCTCAAAAGGTAATAATTTATTTAATAATTAATGACAGTATGTTGTATTATAATTCAATATTCTTCAAGTGATAATTAAATAGTAAAAGAATTGAACAAATCAGTCAGCTGGTTTTTATACTAACTGCATCATTTCAAGCTCAAGACTAACCAGTTAATAGTGAATTATTTAAGTTCAATTTGTCAAATTAGAAATTATATAAGTTTTATATTTTTTATACTGATAATATATTTTTTTTCTGTGACTGCTTACGAAACTTTTACTGTGCAAAGGCTTGTTTAAATAAAAGTATTAAACAAAAAAGTTTTAAAGAATATGGAATTTAAAAAAAAAATTCACCTAAAATCTTTTTTTTTACCAAAATGAGTTCATTAATAAATAAATTATGATTTTATTTTGTTTCTCAGATTTAAAAAAAAAATCAAAAACTTTTAGTTTAAAGTAATGCCATCAATACATTTTTTCTATCCCGTATTTAGATGGACCTGTGTTAGTCCATACTACAAATGGAGATCTGTTACGCTCCCTTGAAGCTCCTGAAAATTTCCATTCTCCTGAGTTATGTGTATTGTGTCGTGAAGGATTGGTTGTTGTCGTTTATGATCAGAATAATTTATGCTGTTTCACTATAAATGGAAGAAGACTTCGAAGTGAAACACATCATCACTCTATTCAGGTAAGATATTTTAAAGTTATGTAATATATCTGATTTTATTTTAAAGAAATTTTTATTAAAATCTTGAAAAAGCAGAATTAGTTTCCCTTAAAAGATTTTACAAAAAAACTTTTAAAATTTATTTAACTTGAATGATTTTATACCCTGATTTAACGAATTCATCGGGATCAAGCATTTTTGTTTAATTTGGATTATTTGTTATATTGGGGTCTAAAAAATACAAATTTTTTGCAGTTACCTTTTAGAAATTCTTTAATAGGTAGTTTTAGAAATTCTTTAATAGGTAGTAATTCTCCATAGGTAGAAACTACACACCTCTTATTCTACAGCTAAAAATTTTATGAATGAATTAATATATTCCAGTCAATTGGAAAATTTAATATACTGACTAATACATGGTTAACAATTTTTTTTATTCTTAACTCAAAAGAGTTCTTTTTCGACTTTATGCAGAGAAAAAAAAACACTGGGTCACTTACATTCTGCTGCATCAGTTATATTTTGACCGTTTCCAAACAATGTAAAGCATTAGAAAATGTAATAGGAGTTTCATTATCAATTTCTGCATCAAAATCACTATTTATTGGCTCCAACAAATCTGCATCCATTACCGTCAAATTTTCTGCCCAGAAAAGTCTTTTCTATTCTTAACAAAAAGATAAAATAATTTTTTTTAAATCCAAAGTTACAAAAAGTTTTTTCAGTTTTTGAAATAATTCGTTATTTCAGGGTTTATTATTCATTAAATAAAGGTTTTTACCTTCCTTTTAATCATGGCATAGTTCATAATATTGATAATGATATTGATAAACAATTATAGTTTTCCTTTTAGTGTCCTGTTTCAAATATTGTTATTTTTATAACAGTGATGGGGTGATATAAATATAACATAAAATCTAAACAATTCCTAAAGAAATTTTCTGATATAATATACCAAAAATATAAACCATCTCTATGTTTGTATTTAAGTTATAGAATACATATCATATATAGAAAAATTATTAAAGTTACACATTTACCTTTAATAATTGAAAAATTAATTAAATTAACATAGTTCATTTTTAATTTTAATGTTAAATAATTATAATATTGCATTGTATTTTGCATGAATATTATACTACATTAATTTTTTTTACTTCTAAGTTAATTTTTTTCTCTCTTTGTTTGTACAGTGTCTAACATTGAGTAGAGATGGAGAATACATGATGACAGGAAGTGATAAAGGAATTGTTGAGGTGTGGAGAACTTTCAATCTGGCTCTACTCTATGCATTCTCTACATGTGACAGTGGTGTTCGATCTCTAGCTTTGTCTCATGATCAAAAGTAATTATTTTCATTGTCCAAGAAATACAAATTAATTGGTTCTAAAAATTTTAATTTTTATATTACTCTCTCCTTTTTTTGTATGACATACTCTAAAAGCTTTAATTCTTCTAGTATGGCTATTATCTATTTCTGTTTAAAGGGTATATATTTGTTTCAGTATAAAGAAAACTATCATGTATTATTTATAAAAGAGGAATATAATAAAAACTCAGGAAACATCATTAACTACTCAAGCTTCATTAGATGTATCATACAATAAATACATTGAAAAGAATTTTAATAGATCTAATTTAGTATACAGTAAATGACTATTTATAATATAATAATATATACCTCAGATAGATATTTTTAAGATATATGTTTAAATTTGTTTGCAGTTTTAATTTTTTGCTTTAAAAAATAAGAATTACTTGTATAGGATGAGAAAGAATTTTCCATAAGAATCATGAAGAAGATAAAGACATGGGAAATTATATTGAATACAAAATAATACAAAGTTTAATAAGATATCTGTAAAATCCTTTTCTGATTAAAAAATTTTTTTTTTATGCTTAGAATTATAACCTAGATATTTCACTTATTTTACAGATTCCTATTGGCGGGTTTATCCAATGGTTCCGTAACAGTCTTCTACATTGATTTTAACCGATGGCACCATGAGTTTCAGCAACGCTATTAAAGAGTTGTGGATTATTTTTACAGTATTCGTCCCTCAAGGAATTGTATAAAACTCTAACCGATGCCACCGCACTTTTTGGTCCATGTGGAGTGCCACAAATGATACGAATAAGCGCGGTTCGCTATCTCATATAGAAACCGGCCATGCAAAGGACACGATGCTGTTGTTATGCACTTACTTACAGATAATCGGACGAAAAAAGTTATGCAAATCACAGACTCTGAATCATTCCAAATGATTGATTTTGCTTTAGAAATGAATTTCTTTTTTCTGTTACATCGTTAGCACTTATTTTCTAAAAGTTGACTGGCGCAACTGTTACAAATGAGCTCCGTCACTGTCCCTAGGTGCATTTGTAGTACTTAAAACGTTGTTTGTTGTACAAATGCAAATATAGGATTCTGAACGTCCACAGCGCAGGCCCTCCAGCTGTATATATACAAACTTGAATATATATATATGAATAAAGTACATAGACGTTTTTTAGACTTTCTGCCATCTATGAGGTGTTGCGATTGCCTGTTAGTCTCTTCCCCATTCCAATCTCAACTCGGGGGTGCACACATTTAACAGTGATTCTTTACTTTTTTCCCCTCAAAAATAAAGCTATGATGTACTGGCCAGTTTTCTGTGGCTTTATTTTTATTGTGGAATACTGTTATTTTTCATTTTTTTTTGTTTTGTTATTTACAATCCTTATATTATGTTAGTTATGCAATAATTTCCCCACATTACTTGATTGCATTCCAGTCTCAATATATTTTGTGATATTTTTGTTTATTTGTAGATACAGTTCTATTTTATTTATTTATTCAATGATATATATTTGGAAATTATTTTATTACTTTATGTATATATAACTTAATATATATCAGGAAACATAATTAAACTTTATATATAAATTTTTAAAAACAAGAATTTCTCTATAATAGTATTATTTTAACACTCTTTATTCAGTTAGTCCTTTCATTATTTTCATTTAGTTATGATTTGTTGAATTTACTCAGAGAGACATTTATATATAGTCTTTTTATTAAAAAGAAATGAATTTAGTTAAACATAATTAATTTAAGCAAAATCTTATTGAGTATTCACTTATTATATTAAAAATGTTTAATTATTTTCAATTGTTTAATTTTAAGTGGAAAAAATCCTTTTACTTTTGTTCAATTTTTTTTTCTTTTGAGTAAATACTTTTGGAAATAATTATTTTGTGATATTTTAATTGAAATATTTTTTAAAAGAACCTGAAATAGTTTTGAAAATAATTTGATTATTTTTAATTTAAAATCATTATATCAATCACAATTTTTTCAAAATTATTAGTTGAATGAAGTATGAATTTTTCTATTTTATGTCATTATATATTTTAATTTATGCGTTTTATTTACTGGTTGTGTTTTTCTATTTAATAAATATATTAATTATATCTAATATTCATTGGGTATTTTTTTTGATAAAATAAAAAAAGTGTATGTTTGTTGAAAAATGTTATATATAAAGCAAGTATATACTCCTATTTATATTCTTTTATTGTATTTCATATTCAAATTTGTATTGTTTGCTCAGACCATTAAATTATGTTACTTTAAAGACATGCATTTAAAAATTTAACCCAAACTTTTGTTTAATATATCTTATCACTGTTGCTATTGTTATTTTAATTATTTTTGTTGGTGTTTTCATTGTTACTTTTTGGCATTATATTTTTGATGTGTGACGAAAATTACAGTAAAATATTGCTGCAAAGTGTTGTGCACCCCTGATTGAGAATTTCTGCCTTGCTCAATGAGATTATATTAGTTTTTTCTTGTCACATAATCTCCTCTTTTTCCCTTCTAGCCTGAGATAGTTCAAAGAACAAATTAATCTTTGGCTCAAAAAAGAAAAATTAACTCTATCTATAGCGAGTCCACTATCTCTTTGCCCTGTAGCATCTTATAGTGAATAATTTCTAGTCAAATGCCTGGGGTGTCGTGTGGCGATAAACTGGCATTGAATATACTTATGAAAGTAATTATATTAATATTCTATTAATTGGAGAAAAAACTTTGAAAAGGGCTTTGAAAGGCCAAAAAATTAAATTTAGAAATAGAGTTAGATTTATGTGGATATTTCTCTCCCATTACTTTTGTTCAAAAACTCATGCTGTACAGTATGAAAAAGTTTTTATATTAGGTATAAACATATGCTTTATACAAATAATTCTTATTTAATTTAAAAATATAGTTTCATGTAGATTTTTTGAAGACTAAACACTAGGATTTTTATTGATTTTTCATGGATAGGGTGTGATATTATTTGTTTTTATAAAACAGTATTATGTACATTATAGTGGGGTTTTTTTTATGTTTCTTTTAGTGGCTAAAGTTGTTTTCAGTAGTGAAAGGAGGTTTTTTTTTGTTGCATTTAGCTCAATGCTAGTAAATTTTACTGAGCTAAGTCATGAAAAAAAATTTGTGCATAATAAAAAAAAAGCATAATTTTCTATGTACATTTATTTCTTTTCTAATTCCTACTGACTATTTCATTTCATTGTTTTATAAAATTTTATTATCTTTTAATAGTATGTAAAAAAAAAACTGTTTTACATCAAAAGAAATATTTATTGTAAATCCCTATTTTTTAAGAGTAATCATCTGAACTGATACTGAACCATGGAAAATTAATTTTTCCACCACCCCATGTTGCAAATTTAGAAATTAATAATGTATTTTAATTCCTATCTTTATCTGAAAGAAAAGACTATATTTTTCCTAATGGTGATTAATTCCAAGTACTTAATAATAGCGTTTGAAATGTTTTTTGGTAGGAATTTAAAAACGTTAGAAGTGTGATGTTACGTTATGGGGTTACTTATATTAGAATTTTAGAATTGCAAATTGCACTGTACTTAATATATGCATTGACATTCACATTTGAAGAATTTAGTGTTCTTTTAATGTTTAATAAAAATTATCAATAAATGCATTATTGTTATTGATGTCATTTTTAAAATTTTTGTTTATGCTTTTCTTTTAAGATATTCTTTATGAAACACTATTTAACTTGTGTCAATGCCTTTTGTTGCCAGCACAAAACGGTATGGGGCTTGTATAACAATCAGGTGAACTGGTTAAATAAAAGCTATTGAATTGTGTTATGTGTGCATTTCTTTTAAATATCCCACTGATCAATATTTCATCAATTTAATTTGAATTTTTTAATCAAAATAAATTTGAAGTGCAATTTTTAGTCCTCAACTTTCTCTTAATTAGTTCCTGAAATTTGCATGAAAATGGAATAAATATTAAATACATAAAAAAAAGATATTTTTGAAACTCTTCGTCTCTTTACTCATAAGATGTCCTCCCTATTGGGATATTCTTTAATAATTAATTTTAAAATGTCAAGAGGCTGGTTTTGGTGATCAAAATTTTGACATCGTTATGCCTGTGCAAAACATCTGGCTAAAAATATAACCTTTCATGATAATGTGAAAAGCAGAAATTGAGGTTGTCTGTAAAAATTTTATTTCTGTATTTAAAGTCAAATCTTATTTTTATTGACTTGAATAATTGCAGAGTTTGAGAAACTGATATAAACAGACTAGAGACTAATTAGGTCATTTTTATTTAATTAGTCTTTTTAATTTTAATAACAAATACTATGTCTTCCAATTTGAAGTAGAAAGAAAAGAGTTGATTGAAGCTAGTAAGGAAATGCATGTTGCAATTAAAAAACTTTAGAATTTATAGAGTTACGAAAAATTTAAATTCAACACATACATCCTAAATAAAATCTGTGTCGCTTATAGTGGCTGAATTAGTGGACGACATTGCTTCTATCAAATTCTGGAGCCACTAAAGACCTGTTATATAGAGGGGCTGATGCAAGTTAACTCTAATGATGTTCATGTCCTCGCATTGATTTGGTATAGAAGTTTGAAGAGTGAGGTGCCGACTCAGATGTCATCTCCATCACTTGACTGTGGCTGAGATCTGTCACCATTAGCGCTCAAGTTTCTTTGTTATGTGATGTTATCTGTGTAGGTGGAATTACAATTAACTGTGTTCTCTCTTTTGCATCTAAAATCACTATCACATATAAAGTTAGAGTAGTACATTTCTGTGTATTTGTAATTACAGATACATAACATATTTAGGGAAATTAATGTAGGTTCACTGAATGCAGTGGATCATTTGAATGAAATATATGTACTCTAAACAAGGACTGAGTAATTAATTAACTTAGCAAAGTAATTTTAACTATACACCCCTCCCCCAAGTGTTAACTCTTATTATTTTGTTTGAACACCTTTGACACGAATAATAGCACCCATTTGTCTTAGCAATAATTCGTTCTAACTATGCAATATCTTGACACAAATTTTTTGGTCACAACAATATTAGTTTATTGCCGAGATATACTATTGATTAAAAATGACTCATAATGATTTCTGAAGTATATCCCAGATTCTCAGTGGGATTGATACTAAGATTTTCAGAAGGCCAAATCAAGTGCGTGAATTAATTCTCACATTCTTTGAACCAACTTTGCATAGTGTGAGCTTGATGAATCATAGAATCATCGTCTGGAAAATGACGTCTCTATCAGGAAAGAAATAATTCATTGAAGGATTGAGATGGTCTCTCATAAAGCTTACATAGTTCTGAGACTTTATTTTATTGTTGCTGTTTCTAGTTCATGCCAATGGAAACAGCGGCTTGCACAAGCGGGGAGGGGCATGAACCTATAGACCCGGGATGGGCATTACACGCAGACTGAGCCTTCTACTGACTATAACAACAAAAACTTTAGATAAAAATGTTTTGTTTTTTTAATATATTTTGAATTGTTTCATAATAAATTTATCATTTGATACAATTATATTTGGGGCTATTATTATTAAGTTTGTATCTTGAGTTTTGCTTTAAACGCGGTTTTAAAAGTGTTGCTTTTTTATTTTAGTTCTTTAGGTAAGTTTTTTTTACATTTTCCGTACTTATTATTAAGTTATAATAATAACCTTTTCCTCACGCACCACACTTACGATATTGGGCAGTAGCGTACACAAGAATTTTTGAAGGGAAGGGGTCGAGGGTTGAAGGTCTACCACTCTCGTATCATACCCCAATACGCAGCCAAACATATTTTTTTTATTTTGTCGATTGTCGGAAACAAAAAACAGCCAAAAATAAATTACTGAATAAATAATTAACATTAATAAATAAAAAAAATACTAATATCAAACACTTAATTACATTTTACATGCTATGTACATGGAGCTATAATAAATCGGAAAAACATGAAGGGTTATGAGGAAGGATCGTCACCCGTGGACCCCCCACCCTTGTGTGCGCCACTGGCACTGGGTGGACCGCGACTCTTTGAAAAAATTAGAAGTAACCCGCACCTTGGAAAAGTCTGCCCACCCCTGCTATAGACCAACAAGTTTTTAATTTTTGCTATAGAGATTATCTCTCAGCGATTTCGTCTACGCGTTTTTTAGAATGTAACCCAGAGAGGTCTGAACGGAAAACATCCCCATATCGTAACACTTCTTACAACGTCTTGTTTGGTACCCAACTGATACAATGCTTCATTTGCTTCTTTTTTAATCCTAAAATGACTGGAATATTGTAGAGTAAATCTAAATTCACACACCTGACTGAATATGTTGAGGCAGTGGCGTGCATAACAGGATAGAGGTGAGCGTTCAACTCTTCCTCCCCATAGACCAATATATTTTTAATTTTTATTACAGTGATTACTCTTCGGTGCTTCTATTTACGTGTGTTTTAAAATGTAAACTTCACTCCCCATAAAAGAGATCTATGCTGTTTTGCGGTGTTCAGTTTTTCCAATCTCTGTGCACCCTGGGGCATATTGCAGCTTCTTTGTCTTGATTACTCGCAGTTACTACGAGACTTTAATTACTGTTTCATTATAACTGTTTAACCCGCCGTTCCTTTGAGTTGTCATTTCACTGTGCGAGTAGAAATGGCTTTACTTCCTCATTTGAAGACGTTTGATGATCTTTTGACGCGATTGCTTAGGATCGGTCTTGCTTGGAAGTTTGTCCATACGCATTTTTCCAAGATTTAATAATACTTTGGACAGGGACATCGGCCTCATCTCAAAATTATGGTCAGAATAATTTTAATGTGGTATGTTATTCTGGATATATTCTCTGAAAAATTGAGAATTTCGAGCTGTATGACAACTGGCAAAAGTGGCCAGACTGAATTATGTGATGACCATTGCCTATGTCTAGGCCTAGGTCTGCCACCATACACCCTCATAACTTATTTAGCCGAAGGGCGACAGTCGGTTTTTGCTTAGGTTTTTGACTTTCGCACGTCTATTAGTATGGGTTAACAACGTTTGTACGAGTATTAACAGCTTATGCTATATACTGTCTACTTGAAAGAGTGGCAGGTGGAGCCTGCTTTTGCATAGGGGTCTAGAGCCTCAAGAAGTTATAAGACGTCCCTGAAGCTGGACAACGCGCAAACCAATGCTGGTTATTCTAGCAAACTCCTTACATCCTGCCCTTCAAGCCCAGGATAATAATTTGCTTATCTCTCCCAATGACCATATTTCTATGACTACATATTACTCCTCCATTAATGCTTTGAAAGAACAAATTTCATTTTCAAATTCAGATTATTTGAGATCTTTTTTTAATACAGTTTTATTATGTTAGCATTTTAGATCAAATGTTAATAAAGAACAATGTTGACATCAAATCATCAATGAAAAATAAGACTAACAAATTGTAGAATTTTATTTTATTTATAATCATAAAACAAGCATACAACGCTTAAATAGAAATGTATGTACAGAAATTTGAATATTATCAAGCAAAAACTGGTTTCAGTTTATATACAAGTTCAGGTGCACATTGTTCCTGACATAACAAAATAAGTGAAAATATGTAAATAGCTTGCTTTTTTGAAAAGCAATTGTGGAAAACCTGTAATATATATAAATACATAATTATTTTCAACTTTAAAAGGAATGAGTGGAGTTTTAAAGGAAGTATTTTCTCGAATACCACAATTTTTTTCAAAATTATATTTTCTGGATCAGGATGTTGTTACTAAATCAGTTTTCTTTTTTGGTAAGACATACTTAACATTCTTGTGAAAATTTATAATTGTGACATAAAAATTCATTTTCTTTTTTTAGAATATTACAGATTGCTTAAGATAAATTTTGTACAAACATCTTATAAAATTTGCATATAAAAATGAATTCTGTAACACTGGTATAAGTAATTTTTTTATTTGTATTCTATTAAAAATGATTTTCCAATCAATGATATGTTACTCCGTTCTCTCCCAATCTACAGGCTACAGTAGCCTAGTGGTCATGGTCACGAACTCGATGCCGGCGTGTCCCGAGTTCGAGTCCTGTTGCCACTGAAAACCCACTGTGTAGAGGGGCTGATGAATGTTAAATTTGCTGTGGGTATCATCTTCGTCACTTGACCGCAGTTCAAAATTACGATGACCGTCGCCACTAGCCCTCGTGTTGCTGTAGAATGTGACGCTAATAAATACTCTCAATTTTATTGTAGACTTGCTTAAAGTATCAGAAACCGTGGGGATCAAATGATATGATGACGGCAGCCCGAACAAAAATGCTTTTAAAATTTATTTTTCGGACTGATACTATTACAACTTAAAATTGATGTGTATGGGAATATGAAGTCTCATTTTTTTTTGACACACCCATTTTTTTTGTATAAATATGTGTGCGTTACATTTTTAAGTTTATTTAAAGGCGAATACCAAATATTACGTATAACGATATTTTTTAACAGAAGAACCCTTTCGCTCCACTTTCGATTGAATAATATGCAATATCGTATAATATCCCTGAAGAAAATGGATAATATAAAATTATATCCTTTCCTAAAGGTTATTTGGCTTTTCCCGCAGTTTATAGCTCCAAATCTTTTGTAACAAAATTAACTCAAGGATTACTAACATTAATAATTAAAAAATTCTTTTTTTTTTACATTCTGTTGATTATTTTATTACATTATACGGTACAATTGAATATGGAATGTTATGAAAGGAGTAATGATACATAACATAATTGAATATGAAATTTTAGATAAAAAAAATATTAACATGAAGGATTTCTTTGTTTTTGGACGGAATACAAGTGATCCAACATAGATGTCTTTTTAGAAATGTCAGATCGAATTTGCTAAATTACGCGGTAGTCTATTTTGTTAAAAAAAAGTTATGTTCACTTTATAAATATCATGCTTAAAATCATTCTAATTTGTACAAAAACAATTAACATAGACAAGACAAAATGTGCGAAATTATAAATATTTGTCGGGAGTCTACAGAGCCTACTTTTCACATACAAAGTTCTCACTAGTTTTTTTTATTGTGCTATTTGATGATCCGGACGGATTCCGTGTATTTCATAGCACTAGATGTTGAACATTTTCCCCCTTCAAAATATGCATCTTACACAAGCTCTTTCTTTTATAAACTTTCAGTAACTATAAATGAGATAGTGTATAAACTGGTGGTGGTTCTGTCGTCAATGCTGGATTGTCGTAGCCATTCAAAGTGCCATTTCTTCCACGAGCTGGACTGTTGGCTTTTGCATTCGCCCTCCATTCATCAGTCGATTTCGTTAAATGCCTTAATCGCTATGAAAAAAAAAATTATATTAGTTTTACCGCAATGTCATTTATGAATCATAAATTTCCATATTATTTGTTATGTATTTTCATTTATATCCATGATTAATAAAAAGTAACCAAAATTAATCCAGTTAATCTTTCATAATTGTGAACGAAATATGGAACAATAAGAAGAATTCAAAAATGGTTGGTAAAAAAAGGAATGTATCGCCATTTATTTTCTGATTTAGATTTTAAAATACCATTTTATTGTGTTTTAAAGCAGTGATTCTTAACCACTGCACCTGCGGCACTTTTGTGTGCCGTCAAATTCTTGAAGCGTGCCACCAAATTTTTTAAAATTATTAATTATACTCTGAGAAAAAAAAATAAAATCTGGAACCGAATCATTCGGCCCTTTTATAAAAATAAAATAAGGGTATTTAACATTTAAAAAAAATTTCATGAACTATTTTACGCAGTGTATTACAGATAAGTAAAATTCTTTTAAATTTATTTTTATTGTTAGTGTGCCGCTAAATTTTGAACATGTTAAAAATGTACTGCAACAATAAAGAAGGTTGAGAATCACTATTTTAAAGGAATGAAAAGAAAAAAAAGTGACAAACAAAAAAAGGAAAGACGTATCGAACATTCATCATAATTTTTACGGTTATATTATATATTTCTACCATTTATAAAACTAACTATCCTTTTTTTTCCGATTTGGACTATTTTACGCGGGATTTATATGTTCACTGTTTTCTCTTTATTTTCCAAAATCCTTTCGGTCAAATATAAAGTTAGCCCTTCCAGATACCTTAGTGTTTAGTGACGCTGACTGCTGTTCCAAGAGCTCGGGCTTGAATCCGAGAGAAAGCATGGATGTTTGTAAATGTATAGTGCCTTTGCGGTATGGGGCGTTCTAAATATTCGAAAATCCTCTCGAGAGCTTGGTGCTAGGGGTTTGACTCCCTCGACCATCCCCGGGTGTTCTACCTCAAATTGCTGTGAAACAGAGCCAAAACGTACAGTCGCCAGCATGATGCTCAAAGCTGTGGGCAAAGCGACTGACGTAACCTAGCCCCCTTGCCACAATGAATTTCGTGGGCCTCGATCTGACACCGTCGATCGAGAAAATTAGAAATTTAATGTCAAGCTTCCCTTTTTGTGTTTGTGTAAATTTTTTGGCAATACTTATTGATTTCTGAATGTTCTCTATCCATTGCTTAACTTTAATACTGCTTTCCCACCAAATAAATCAAAATTAGCTTGAGTTCTTTTTTGGGATTAATAATTGGTAAATTCTTCACGATTACGGTTTACAACTTTGATTATAATGTGGAGAAGAGATCTCAAACATCCGAGTCTTGTAGTCCTTCACGAATTAATATAGTTTTCATGCTTAAGCAATTGGTTTATTCCTTCAAAATTACACATTACTTCTATTAATGCATAAGGCGCGATTTGAAATTATATGCTGAAAAATGCATCCAAATTAAAATTTAAAAGTTCCTTACTTTAAAGAAAGACATGTCTCGATGTTTCCTGCACATCTGCCATATTGCAACAATAGGAATAGCAGAGATGGGTACAAAAGCCATAACCCATCCAATAGCGTTTCCCCATATTGGAAAAACATAATCTCCAAGAGTGAGAGCCTTGAAGTTAATCCAACTCAATAGTAGAATAACCTGGTGTAAAAAAAAGAAATTTTGTATACAGTGAACAAAAAAATAGAAACTAAAATATTGAATGTAAGTGCTAAAACCTTATTATTTTAATTAACTTCGCAGCTGTCACTTAAAAACAAAACTATTCAACTAAATTTAGCTGTGTTGCATATTTCGCAGCAGTATTCAATCAAAACGTCGTAAAAATTAATTATGAAAAAGGTTCTAAGACTTATGCGTGATCCAAATATAAAATGATAGAAAATTATTTATATATATATATATATAATAGTTCCTTCTCATAAATAATTTTTCATATTTATTTCTGATTTAATTCAAGTCTTACCATACATTGTTATATTACTGCATAAAATTATAAATGTTCATTTTATACATTCAATTTTTGAGAAAGTCAGTAATTTTTTCAATCATTAGCCCTAAGCTAAGTTAACACATTTGTAAATTATTGTTGATCAAACCTTACTAATGCAAATCAAAGTATCTGTATATACACATTAAGTGTTGTTGTTGTTGTTTCTTATCCCACTTGATCGACAGAAACATCTTGATCAAGTCCATAAACCTGTGCGTTTTTAAACGATGAAGAATTGTATCAGGACTTGAGAACAACTGGCTTTTATGGCAACCAATACAAGCCAAGATGTGGATAGGAGTGGCTTGGGTCACATTGCTATTCAGACAAGGAGGGTAAACTTTAAGACTCGTTGAGCACAAGTGTCCATTGCGAAGCCTAGCAAGAATCGTTTCATCTCCCCTACTGCTTGTCCCTATCAAAGCATCACCAGGACAGTATCTTTCATACTACTCATGTACGGGTCCTATCTAGGAACTGATATCTTGTTTGATCCAAGTAGAAATTTTTCTGAAAAAGTAAGGCAGCCACCATATGAAGAATCCTTATGGTTACCTTCAGGGGCCAGACCATCTGCAATCCCATTCCCAAAGACATTTATTTACGTGTGACGGTACCCACTGAAAAAAGATCTTAACATTCGCACTCAAGCAATTTAAAAGCTGGACAATACTCCCTGTCGTTCTGTCTCCATTATTCAGACAGATGCTGACAAAAGCTTCGGCTATTTCTCAATATACAAATATCTGTATTGACACTCTCAGTAATGCAAAATTTCAAAGCCTCCTCACTAGCTAAAAGTTCTGCCCGATAAACTGAGCAGTAGTTAGGATTTCTCAAACAGATCCTAATACCATTCGCCTGAACATTTGATGAACATTCCACCACCCGAGATAGCGCCTTCATCCATGATGTCTTCATTACAGAACTGTAACACATCTCACGGGTTGTTATGAATAGTCTCCAAAGCAAGTTGCCTAGAATACTCTGGATGCTGTGTGACCTTGTTAGTGCACGAGGATAATTCAATCTTTAAAAAGACCCGTTGCTTTGAACGTATAAATAATGTGTATTGTTCAAGCAAATCTGTTTCAAAAACGTTGTATAAACTTTTATGTATTACTTCTATCAATGACTGAGACAATCAGTTGATGAAAATAGACATTTGTTTGACTATTAAACTACTTTGGGTTAATATCTACAAATGTTTTTTCAGTGCTCAAAATTAAAAAACACCAGAGCATCGTACATTTTAGTGTTACTCCATCTATTGAAGAAACCTTTAAAAAACCAAAAAAAAATTTCAACGGGATGTTAAATGTCAAACGGACTGCATATTTTCTCTTGGCTCTAAGAGCTTTGAGAGAGAGAAATTATCTATTTTAAAAATTAATTAATAGTAATTAGTTTTAATACTTTTAAAAATAGATTGCGTTCTCAACAATTTTGTTTTAAGTGATTTTTTTAAACACAAATGTGAGATTGAAACCATATGTATTCATATAAAACCCCTTACGATGAAATATAATTGTTTAGCTTTATTTTGCTTTTAAATGATATGCACAATTGGAAAAAAAATGATAGCATATTAACAATAAATTCATATTATTTACTCGTTAGTTTACTATATGGAAGTATAATGCAATTTTTCAAATTTTTTCAATTTAAATGCTTTAAAATAAATTATTTTTTTAAAAAATTTTATAAGAATAGTGTGAAGACATGCTAAACCGATTTGTTAATAGAATCTTAAATAAAATTATTTATATTTTTAAAATAAAACAAAGTAAATAAATCATACTCCTATCACAATCGGACTAATCGTCATAATAGTGACTAGAAGATGACTGCGAAGCCATGGACCAGGATTCCAGCTAGTCATTTGTTTCAAATCTTCCATAAATTTACCCATACCTAAAAAATGAAAATAAAAGTTAATTTATTTCGGTAATATATTTTTTAATAAGGATAATGTATTGAAAATATTTTAACACAAAATTATTGAATAATTTTCTTAATAAAAAATTATGTACCATGTTTTTATAACCATTTTCATGCATTGTCATCCACTTTTGAGTTATAGTCCAAATTTCAAGTCTCTAGCTCATCAGGAAGTTAATTTAAAATCAATTACCAAATTTCACCGTGACAGACATACAAAAAAGCGAGTTAATAAAGAAACATGGTAACCTGGGGACCCCTCTTTGACCCCAGAGCCACGAAATTGTATACAAAGACGCAACTCGCCCCGTGCTATCAATAGGTGGTCTTTGTTCGTTTAAGTTACGGGGCCCCTGTCGAAATAGGGGCCCACCTCTTCGGGGGCCTGGGTTTGAGACAAGAATTCTTTTTTTCACACTTTCATACATTGTCATCTACTTCTGAGCTATGGTCCAAGTTTCAAGTCTGTAGCTCATCGGGAAGTTAGTATAAAATCAATTACAAAATTCCACCGTGACAGACATACAAGAAAGCGAGCTATTAAGGAATCTTGGAGCCCCCTTTTGCCTCCAGAGCCACGAAATAATATACGTAGACGCAACTCAACCCGTGATATCGACAGGTATTCTTTGTTCGTGTAAATTCGTTTAAGTTCTGGAGTTATAGGGCCCTTTGTCAAAATAGGAGCCCGCCTCTTTGGGGGCCTGGGTTCAAGACTAGAGTTTCTTTTTTTACATTTTCATGTATTGTCATCTATTTCTGAGCTAAGGTCCAAATTTCAAGTCTCTAGCTCATCGGGAAGTTAGTTTAAAATGAATTACAAAATTCCACCCGGACTGACAAGAAAGCAAGTTAATAAAAACATGGTAAAAAGTACATGTATTTATTTATTTACAATTATTGTGATTTCTCAATTCAGAATTTTTTCCCACTGAAGACCAATTAACATTAATTTGTTTTTAAAAATTTAATTTATTTCCTCTCTCTGGGATATAAACGAAATTCCTTTATACATGTAACATATTTTAAATTTATGCTTTCAAATCATTAAAAAAAATGTTAATAAATTACCATATACATAAGCAACGACGAACAGCTCGCAAAGGCCTATTACAAGGTACGGCCACCCAGCTGCATAAGTATCCATCACTTCTAGTAAATAAATACCACCCTAAAAATTAATTCAAAGAGCATTTATTACAAAAGAAAAATACAGACATATATTTTTAAATATATATTTATATAAAAATTACGAACTACTTATTAAAGTGCAATAAGTGTCACTAAAAGTTTTACTTAAATGAAAATGTCAATAAGTGGCGCAGTTAGATTGAGAATAAGTGGAAAAATCCATTCCAATCTCAAATTTTACTGAAAACTTGCATGACATTTTTAAAAATCAATATTTAAAACGTATTTGCTTGGGGAAATTATTATTGAATCTTAGCAGTTTATATGAAGTAATACGTGATATGAGAATTAAGAGCATTTTGTTATTGTGAATCTTGTTTCTGGTGATCGTCGTGGTACAATTGAAAAGAAAATATCTTGTTAATTAGAAGTCCAAATTCATTTAGTTACCTAGAAACCATAACACAAACATGACAACAATAAGCAAGACATTAACACGCGTGGTTTACATAACTTCACAAAGCATCATTTGTTCACGCCAGAGATGTCAACCTTTTATAGTTTTTGTTAACCGGAAAATGTTACAATCATATGATTTCGGTAAAGGCTATTCTGATTAGTCCGAATACGCGGGTATTTAAAAACGCTAAAACTCTTTAGTTGTTTCTTTTTGGTGGGGGGGGGGGAATAAAATTGGGGTTAGTTCCCATTGGGGGTAAAATAATAATTGTCTTGAGGGCTCAAGACCATTCTGAATTAAAATCCCTCGAGAGAAAACTTAAGGGAATTATTACATATACAGTCGACTCTCGCTAATTCAAACCTTCTATAATACGAACCGCTCGCTAATTCGAAGTGTATGCTCGTTCCCTAGAAAAACTCTTGATATTTTGAACTACAGCTATACATTTTGGTACACTCAATATTTCGAAGTAAAATCTATGGCTGGCCAGACTACAACGCGCAATAATTCGAAGTTATCTTATAAAACTCTCGACAATTCGAACACTCACTATCATGTAGTATCAAATAGAGTGGAGCGAACAAGTTTTGGTGTGTCTCCCCGTAACATAGCCCCTTTGATGACCATATGTCTGCTACTATTTCCTCGTGTTTTCCGGATCTTCAGGTGAAAAGACACTTTTATTGCTTTCCTTCTTCATGTGGACTATAGATCGACCCCACCTGTTGTTAATCAGTCGTCCCTATCTTTCGTTGAAAAAGTAGCTTTGCTACACATGAGCTCAGAAAGGAGGATCCGCTATTGTGAAGAAGAGATGCATGGGATTGTGTATTTCGCTTTGCAATGACATGAGGACTTATGTAATCTGTGAAACTTATAGCATGCAGGACCAAATAGGGAATGGGTGGGACCGGACCTAGGCTTGAAGAATCAATGGTGTTGTGGACAGTGTCTGAGAGAACCGAGTGCAAAACGATTTTATTTCCAATGAGGAATAGAAGAAATTTAGAGGGGCGTAAAGGAGTCCTGTTCGGGAGGTTAAGAAAGACGGAGGGGAAAGTGAAAGGAGAGGAGCGATAGAAAAAACTGGTCGAATTTTGGTGGACTAATTAGGCGAGAAGATCATACCCAACGTCAATGCTATTAAGTATACCCCGTAGCTGAGTGTGAAACTGTGAATACGCCTTGTGTTAATTTTAGATTCAAAATTTTAAATTAAAAGTTTCAAACTTAAATATGTCAGAAAAATTTTCTCTACGTTTATTCTGGAAATCCCCCCCCCCTAAACTCTTGATAATTCGAAGTTTTTCAATGGTCCCTCCAACTTCGAATTATCGAGAGTCGACTGTTTATTTTACACATTCAAAACTAAAATGGCTTAATTTAAATAGAAGACTCAGAGTGAGAAAGAAATCATATTTAAAACAAAATTGTACTTGAAATTCACATAATTGCGTGTGAATGGAGCAATCAATAAAAGCAAGAAAAAGATGATATAGTTTCTGAAGCGTGTGGGAAATTCATATTCAAATATAAGTAGGATTACCTCTTATTCGTGGAGAGAGAGTGTGTTATGTAGCATACACAATTCATGTTGAAAAAAAACTTACATTTGCTGTTAGAGGAAGACCGAGTAGGAACAAAAGACCTGCTACTACACACACAACGACGGGTTTCTTAGATCTCGTTTTCGGAAATTGATCGAAGACAAAAGTGAGAATGGTTTCAACAGCAGCGAACTACAAATGAAAAGTATGATAAGATAAAAAGAACTGTATAGTTTATCATTAACTTTTTTTTTATTGTTAGAATACATTTTAACATAAATATAAAGTTTTAAAAAATGAATAGCACTTACTTGACTGTCTATTCCTAAAAGGAATAACATGAAGAAAAAAAGCAAAGCCCAAAGTGTAGCTACTGGCATTCGAGCAACGGCATCAGGATATGCGATGAAAGCAAGTCCAGTACCTTTAAGAATTCAAAAAATCAAATCTACTCTGTTCGTATAGTTATTTTTAATATAGTTTTAATATAGTTATAGTTCGTATATTATTTTATTGTAATTTCTTAATTTATATATAGTACATTTCTTTTACTTAAATAGTTCATTAGTGTTATTTCTTAAAGTTAATCTATTTAGAAACTAGGAATCTCTAGAAATATTTCTTCAGTGAAGTATGATATAAAAACGCTAAATTTGTATGAAAGGAAGAAAGCATTTCAGCGTAGTCGAACCACGCAGGAAAGACAAACGGCATATCGAACTCTCTTTCGGAAATCGCATTTAAATGTGAGTTGTGTTGGGGTAAGATCGTGTTTGACTCATATAAGAAAGAAAAACAGCTTTTAGCACTTGTCGGAATTAGAAAACGGCACGATCATGACCTATCAAGAGTGAGGTTTAGCGTTCCACGATATTGCTACTCGCATTGGTCGGAATCTAACTATTGCCATGCGATTATGAAATCGATAGGTTTAGGAGAGTCATACTAAACGTCAAGTAGGATCTGAAAGGCCTTCCACCACTTCTACCCAAGAGGATAGATATATTGTAAGTTCAGCTAGCAGAATCGTACAGCTACATCGCCGACCTTGAGTTAGGAAGTGAGCTTATTGCAGTACAAATATACGCATGGATCACATCCGTCATATATTCGTCTGGAGCAGCCTGAACTGTCTGTACGATGACCATTATTGCGATTTCCCTTGACACTGCAACACAGAGACGCGCGGTGACATTGCTACACCCAATGACAAAACTGGAAATAGGAGAGGTCCGTCATCTTTTCAAATCTGATCCATTTCTTCTTGCTTGCGTTCGAAATCATCAAACGGGTACTTCGCCTAGTGTGATGGTATGGAAAATCATTAAATATATGACAGGAATACCTTTTGTTTGAGTCTACTGTAATATGAACAACCAGTGTTACATTTCTCAGATCTTAAGGGCTGTGCTCTATGTTCGAGGCCTTAGAGACGTTATCTTTCAACAAAATAATGCAAGAACATATGTTGCTCATCATGTCCTGACACATCTTGGCCAGTGTGGCACAGATCTGAAGTAGCGTAGAATGACTTGTGTGCCCATATCTGTCATCCAAGCCCAGTCTGACTAGATATTTAATCGAATTAGAGCCATTTTAGCTGTCATAGGTGGCAGCTGTGTGTACTGATTTCGAGCCCTGTACACCCCTAAATTTCATACAACTTTCATCATGAGGTATACGTACAATAAGCAACATTTTTTAAACGCATATAAGCAAATAGTTTAAACACAAAAGTATTTGAAATCTTATACAAACCTGAACTGACGACTTCGTGTATTGATTTTTGAAGTTGAAGAGCCATGAATCCAAGCATAGAAAAGACAACTAAACCGCTGAACAAGCTAGTTAACATATCTCCTATGCCAATGATTAAAACATCCCTGAAAAAAAGGATAATTTAAATTAAATAATTTTATGATTGAAATGTTTTTGCATTTCCCTTTTTTAGAAAAAGGATTCAATTTAAGCGAGATAATAATAACGTTGGTCGACACAAACTTCAATGTTTTGTTTGTTTCAGAAAGGTAGTATGCCACCACTTATACATATATATTAATAAAATATTTGGCGTGAAGATTTAGAAAATGGCAACGAAACCTTGAATTAGCTCAGGTTTATCAGATATATTAATTATTATTACAATAAAACTACAAACATACATATGATATAAGAAATTAGTTTCTTCATTCATTTAGTTTGTAGATGATATTGATAGTTGCCAAAACCTCGTTTATATCTTTATTGAAAACAAGAATACCATCCCATTTGAATAATGTAGTATGTCAATGTAAATATTGCATATCAAGTTAGTAAGCTTATCTTGAATTATTATGTAAGACGTTCGCTAATTTACTGTTGGAATGAAATCTGGATCTGTAGATACTATAGTGTTGGTTCTGTAGATCGCACCACTATAAATTTCTACTATATTTTCATTTTCGTGATTCTGAGGGAGCGAGAAAGTGATCATCTGCTCCATGGGAAGTAGGTCAGCATGGTAATTCAATATCGGGATAATTTATCAACATTTTTTTCTTACTTTGAGTAAATTTCCCTTTTTAGAGTTACCAAGAATACAAAGTAATTCGTTGAATGATTCATATAGGATACTTCCAGACAACTGGAACACCAAAATTCAATGAACATTCCTTTCCTTTCAATCATTAAAGAATTGTTGCTTAATGGTTGCAACATATGAGCGAGGACAATGCTTTACTATTGTCGGCAATCTTATTATCAAAGTATATCTCTGGGGGAAGGGGGTATAAGCAGAGGAGAGAGAGAGAGAGAGAATTATATTTTGCTTTTACAAAACAAACGTGCATTTCTACAAACATAACAAAGATTGTTCATTATTCACACACCTCCGAGACACTGTGTCTTAAATACATTCACTTACTGGTATGAACTGGAGAAAACAATACGAGTTAAACTTTTACTACACTGTCAGATTTCAGAAATAGAACTAATACGGCCAGTGGAGTAACGGAGAATGTTAGGGTCCCTCCTACAAACTCTGGACTTTGTGTCAGTCAAGCTTTGGGTCCCTAGAGCCCCCCCCCCACAATGCGGGGATTGCGGGGGTGTATGTTACGAAACTGGATACGACGCTGTTGTATAATGACGTAATCTGTTATTAATATTGGCATCTGGCGGCTGCTGATTACAAGAAGATTACAGAAAAATTTCTTGGTTGGTAGAATTTTTTCCGGGACGTTTTTTAAAGCATGAGCCAACTGGGCTCAGAACCTCGACCTCGGGACAGGGCCTCGACTCGGCGTCAATAAGATCATGATCTGAGTAATCTTAATTGTCAAACATTATTCTAGGATACGTTCCCCGAACAACATAGCAGTTGGCAAGATGGCATTATTATGCTATGTATCGTCCGTCGCCTAAGCCTACCACCGTACTATACACCATAATTATTCATTTAACCGAAAAGGCGGTATTTGGTCAAATCGGTTTGTGTTTAGTTTCGCGAGACTGCGATCATGCAGATTTATTTGTTACGGGCAGCTATTTGTATAAGAATTTGATAGCATACACTATATTATGTCTATTTAAAAGGGTCGTAGGTACAGCCTAATTTTACCATAAATTCCAGGGTCTCAAGAAGTTTTAAAACATCACTGAATGATTTATGAATAAGAGCACAAAGAAAAGCAAATTTGATTTCAATTAATAAAGTAAAATAAAAACACAAGATTATATAGATACAAAAATTTTTTTAAAAAAACTAGAGCCAAATTGCAATTTCTATTGTCAAATTCTTGCTTATAGCAATCTCGAATTAATAATATTCGGCTACATAGCTTTTGAAGCTCTTTTATTGTAGACCAGGAGCAACTGAAAACAATTTTCAAAATGAATACATATAGAATGCATGCTTTTAATCTTAAAAATTTATTATTAGGTTTTAACTTCAGATTATTAATATGATTACTTCGCACTGAGCATACTCTCGAGTAATATTCGTTTTTCAAGTTCGAAGGAAAATCTAAGCAGTGATCAATTCATTATGAAAAAGTGCTAGAAAATATTTCTGATGAGCCCTTAAGTGGCCTCTTTGACAAAAATAGGTTCTAAATTTTTACCACTATACCTTCTTTGTCTGCGGTTCTATAATTTGTAATTTAATAAAAATTGTATACTGTTTTCGTGCACATTTACAATAACAAGAAATATTAAATTAAGGGAAAATTGTATTTCACACGTATACTTAAATGAGCTATCTAGGTTTAATTTTTTTTTCAAAAAACTAGTTTTAAAGCTTTTTAAAACGCATTTCCTAAAAATGAAAAAAAGTAAAATTAATTAATTTATCTACCTGTCTATAATGATTTATAGACACATGACAGGCATATATGAACCAGTATCTTAAATTTCATTTAAAATAATAACTTTCTATATTTTAAAAATATGATTGTATCAATTTATTTTTTGTTTCACCCATTATTTTTTGATTCAACATCTTATAACCTCAACTTAGAAAGGAGATATATCGTCATAGCTGATTCGTCATGCGGAAAAAAAAAGCTCTATAGTAGATATATTATTCTACAGAGAAGTTTTATAGTGAATTTTTCTGTTTGATAAGATATAAGGCACTATTTGATCAAAACGGAAAATCTAGGAAAAATATGGATTGATAATTATCCTTACTTGATTAAATTATTGTGAAATTTGTTGTAGCTGGCGTAAGTAATCATGCCACCTCCAGCAATACTGAATGAATAAAATACTTGAATAGCAGCGTCTTGCCAAACCTGTAACGAACATAAAAAATAACATTCATTAATAATAACTTATTTAAAAAGTAAAGCAAGGGAATTTTTTTATGCCTGATGAATTTTATCTTGAGGAAAAAATATAGTAATGCATTTCCATTAAGAAAATAATTATAATTATGAAAAATATTACTTTTTTACCTTTGTAAACGAAACAAACTTACATTTTAACGCATACGAAATCATTCTAAAACAAAGAACTAAATTATTATAATTATGATTATGTTGAAAAAAGTATGCACATCATTGAAAAATAACCATTTCTGAACTAATGTTTTCCAATAAATTGAAATGAAAAGCAAAAGTCTTTTCCATAAGTACCACTAAATTCTGCGCCAGAAATTGTGAAGTAAATGTCCTTGGGAAACAATTCTTCCATTTTAAAATTTTGCATAATAACTGCCTACATTGTTTTTTCCTCCATTCTCATTGAAACTATTTGAGATATGAAACGAATTTGTAATTAAATTCTCTATACTTTAAACTCTGCAGCATATATGTATACTCATTTTAGTATGAAGAACAGACAAGAAGCGGGATCATACACACAAATACTAAACAGCCTTAATAGATAACAATTGGAGCACACACATTGAGACACCACAGGCTACCAGTTTAATAACGTTCGGCCCTTAACTAATTGAATTTGATTTCCTACCTACAACCTACCTGAGTTCCATGTAACCTACTTAGCACCCGCAGAGCTCTTACATTATTTTGATATTATTAGTGCCCTTAACTTCAACCATACAAAACAGTTTCAACTTCCATTGAACTTATCCGACCCTTAAAAAACACACTACTAATAAAAAAAAAGGAACCAAAGAAGGAATATTTTCTGTAAGTACTACTTCCTTATTAAAATAAGTACGATGATTGCAAGGCATATATACTCTTATCACGCCATTTTTAAAATAGTATCACAAACTCAATTTTTCACTTAAATGCAAAATATACTTCGAAATTAAGGTGTAGAAGATAAGCTTATAAAAATAAATTTTGAAAAGAAACAATAAACAATTGTTATTAATTTTATTACATAGAGAGATAGATAAAAAGATATATACGATGACTCATGGACATACTTGCAGGAGCACGACCTACAAAGACGATTCGAAATCACACAGTATTGTAGGGACGAAAATATATCTTTTTCACGCAGTAGAGGGTTTTACACAGATGTTCGACTGTGCAACGATCCCATTTGAAATTAATATATTGAAATTTTAATAGTAATTTAAAACCAGTCACTAAGGTAGTAAAATGGATGAATACTCAGGCATAGAATTGGCCGACATGTATCTCGCAAAACTACTCACGACGGGCAGGCAAATCTGTACTTGCACCAAATAGATGTGTTCCTCATTGTTCAATCTTTGCTCGTCTGTGTAAGAGGTTACGCGAGAATGACTTTTTGAGAGCAATCGATGAGAAGCATATCTTGCATCTTGCAGAAAATAATCCTAGTACTAGCGTTAGACCAACGATTCGATATCTCCTAACCCACCATATGGAGGATAATGTCAACAAATCGACCGTCCAGGGACGTCTTAAGACTTCTTGAGGTCCTGGGCCCCTACACAAATGTAAGCCCCCAACCAATGACCCGTAAAAGTAGACAGTATATAACATACGTTGTCAAATACTTCTACAAACAATAACCCAAAACAAAAAAATGTGCATAACTTCCTGTCGCACAAACCGGCTCGACCGACTGCCGCCTTTTGACTGAGTGAGTAATGATGGTGTATGGTGGTAGGCCTACGCCTGTACATGGACTATTGTCATCACAAGTAGCCAGTTGACATATCGTCCGAAATTCCCATTCTTTTTTTTTGTGGAGAATATAACTGGAAATAACTTTTGTAACCGAATTATGATCTTATTGAGGCTAAATCAAGAACGAGACGAGGCTCCCATTAAGGCTGAGACCCTGGGCCTGTACCCAGTTGGCCCATGCCTTAAAAACGTTTCTTCCCGAGTCCATATTATTTACAGCACGCCCTGGCATTGACATCTGAGAATATTTTTGTAGTAAGTTCTGCCGGAATTTATCGCCGAAGCACATGCTCTTCAGTCGTTGCTCCTCTCAGTGTGGTTCGAGTCTGATGGGACCTCACCAATTACTCCAATAAAGTATACCAACGCTTAAATACTGCATTTGGACATCATTCGTCCAGTTCATTAACCTTCTAAATCATCATATCTATGATACCTGTATTTCTTCTTGGATCACATGAAATTAATATACCAGACCCCCATTGAATCAGTTGAAGACTTAATCACCCCCAGACAGGCCAGGAATCTTCTAGAACGTTATAGATTTCATCTCGTACCGATAGGAAGCTTATGTGAACGCTTATGATAGAAATTTTGAACACTCTCTGCTGCGTGTGTGCTTTTTTACAGATCTAAAACTTGTCTTTAAACTGCCTTCTAACTTGTAGCTGGTTCTTTTTTCTTCGAGTTTGTCCCAAGTGCATGCAGAAAGCATTATTCGCATTGAAATACTAAGTGAATCTGAATTATTTGTGCCCCCCCCCTCTAACCTTCAAGCAAGTTTTGTCACTCTAGTGATTTACCTTGTATTTATCTATAGATGTATATAAATGGATGTTTTTATATATGAAATCGCTTCACTCCAACACCGTTCAACTAATCACTATTAAAAATGGCATGTATATGTATTCTTTGTGGAGAAGGGTTGTGCTATCCTCTTTGTTGCAGCTCCCCACCAGGTGGAGCTACAGCAAAGCAACTTCTGCACCGTTCAGTCAATCGTCAAGTATCACCAACTTGGCTGTGTCACCAACATTTCGCTATGTATTCATTGAATCGCCATCATAATGTGAGGAACGGCGTTGCTTGCGAGTATTATAATTTTAACGTAAAATATATACAACAGAAAGTAATATTGACGTAATTCACCTCCAGATATAAACTATTTACACTTTTTTAAGCGTCCACTACACAAAATTTGTAACAATGTGCTATTTTTGCTGATTAGAGATTAACTTAGGAAGGTGTATTGAAAAATCGACCCACAAGAGAATTACGGGGCGTTATAAATAAAACATCCTTTTTGTCAGACATTAGACCTTCAGACTTTAAATTTAATACAAATATGGTTTTTTCGTTCAGCTGAGATATGCAAAAAGCTTTTTGTTTGTTTGTTTTGTTTAATTTGCAATTCACGTAAAATCAACTCATTAAAAATTTCTTTATCCTTCAATCTGTATTGTTTAATTTTTCAATAGCACTGATTCAGTATGATTTTCATTGTGCATCATCATTGAATTTTTCGTTAAAACAAGCATCATTTAGTTATACCAGCTAGTATACATATATAACTAAATGATGCTTGCTTTGACGAAAAATTCAATGATGATGCACAATGAAAATCATACCGAATCAGTGCTATTGTGGGATTTCTGTGAGGTTTTAGACAAGAAAACTTTTAGGAATAGTTAAGAATGATTGTTATTTGAATAACTTACTTGTATATCAAACAACTTCACAAAGTCTGGGACGAGGTAAAAGTACATCCCATCATAGGATCCTTCCAACGTCACACCGCGGATAAAAAGAATGATTAGAATAACATATGGAAAAGTAGCTGTGAAATATACAACCTATAAAGAAAAGAAATTGCGGTGTTGTGAAAACAACATAATAAAATAATACTGTTATTGGAATTCAACTGATAAAAATGAAATATATTATGTGAGGAATCTGCGTGATTATACATGATGAACTAAAATATTTTATACCCCCCAATGCCAAAGAACGCTAAATGCCCCCAATGCTAAATCAACAAATTTAGTTTATAACATGCACTCACAAACCGAAATATTTGCTAGAAGTCGAGTGTGTCGAGCTCAATCTAAAATTAGGAGGAGTACATCGAAATATGACGAGAAAAAGTAAATGCAAATAAAAAAATTTTCGAATTCATGATTCTTTGTTTCTATGGTACCATTGTTTTAACTCGAATATACTTCTCTAACGATATTGATCAACTTCTTTAATCACGAGAAAAATTAAATTTAGCAACACTTTGAGAAGTATGTGAAGAGGGATTTATCGGAAGATACAGATGTTACATAAGAAAGGGAATATTTTCTTTCATCAAATTCATCTTTTATCACAGAAATGCTAAATATTTTGAAGTTTTACTTGAAGAATGAAACGAATAGACTAAATTCTGAATTAATTCCTAAGAAGATGAATTAAGTATGGTTGTACTTCTTTAAAAATTCATATTAATTTAAATCCTAGATCGTTATATTTTAGCGCTACATGCAAACTTACTCCATTTCTCCTTTGTATCTTCAAATATTTCACGTTATGAAAACAAGATTTTTAAGAGAGAGAACGTAGCTCTATTATTTCAGAATAAGTGAAAGACACAATTCATTTCAGTTCTTTGCATTTCAGAATAAACTTGGAAAATGACTGTAGATTCGTTTACTAAATGCCCGTATATGTCAATTCATTATCAAAAAATTTTAAGAGCTAGTAACTTTTGATTTTCAATGCAAGCATTCATGGTTGTGTTATAACGGATCTATCCGTGAGCCTCCTACTAATCGTCTTAGGAAAAACTATTTCTTTAAATATTGTTGTATTGAAAACTTTCTCCCGAAGAAGAAGATGCGGTTTATGTAAATGAAGGCTTATATTTAAGTATTAACTTTTAGATTCGAGAAAGAGACAGAGGTGAAGAGTTAGACGATATAAGTTAACGATTAGCGCGAAATAATGGAAAGCTAGTCGAGAGCGGCTCGATGATTAATAGCTTAATGTTTAAAGATTCGTTAATTGATAATTGAGCCGATAAATTATAATTGAATAATATTGACCAGAAGTTGAACTGCTCAGAAAGGAATTACGGTAATTCAGACCGTAAATAATCAAAGAGTGCTAAACGTAAGTTGATGGAATCTTAGCAATATTAAATATATCTTCTACCTTGCTTCGGTTCCTAAACTTAATTAAAAGTGCATTTACTACCCTGGTTGCAATTAAAAGTGGACTTGGGATGTAGATATTTAGTAAGAAATAATAAATTAGAATTGTTCTGACTATAGCTGATTTTTATTCTAACTCCCAAACACTAATGAATAGGGTAGAGCCTATTCATTACAAAGTTACTGACCGACTTATAAAATGATAAAATAAGGTTATAGGTAATGCGATCAATTATCAGTTACGCTGTTGGGGAAAAATCATAAATATTATAAATGCCATTATATCTTGAAAGAGATTTCCGTCGCAAAATTAAGGAGTTTCACAAACTATTTTTTTATAATGAAAAGTCTCTTTTCGCAGCAATAAAGTACGGCTAGAACCATATTATCGCCTTTTAATTCGGACACACACACACACACACACACAATGAATGTGACTGAAACATAGGCGGAAACATGAATATATTTTTCTTCGTCTGATGTTATTAAATTGAAACTTCCTGATACAATCCCAAACAATAAAAATTGCGTGCCTGATCTCAGTTAGATCTGTCGAGTTCCGTGCTGGAAGGGGGAAGTGGTCTCAATTGAAATTATTAGTCTAATATTAATATTCCCTAATTAAACTGTATAATTTTTGTATTTATTTTAAAAAATTACTATATTTTTTATATTTATGGCCATAATTCTTTTCATCGCATGACAAATTCTGTAACTGTGTTGTTTTTTCTTCCTCAAAAATAAATTCATTCAGAAAAAGAAAAAGGAAAAGGAAAATTATTATTGTATTTCAAAAAGGTTTTTATCTTTTATAATTTTTTTTCATTAAATTAGAAAGAGTTTAAAAACTTTATCATGAGAATACTTTAAAATTTAAAGTATTCTCATGAAAAAAAAGCAAAGTAAAACAAACTGAATTTCTGAATTATTGAGTCCCTATTTAAAAAAATTTATTCATCTATTTATTTATTTAATTTTCGTATGTCTATCTAATTTTAAATGTATCTTTTAGCAGTTTAAGGACTATTGTTCTAGCATAATAATGCAAATTAGTATATTTTACTATGTAGTTTATTTGATTCCAATTTTTTTTTATTTAATTACATTCCTTTATCATCCAATATCATACAAGTTAGTATAAAATGAATTTAAATAGTGTAACGTTTACTATTAAGGGAATTTTTAAAATACTTTTAAAAGAGAGGTTCTCTCTCTCAAGAGTTCTATTTTTTCTCGGCTCTCTTTTTGTCTATCAGTAATTTGAATTGTATTTAATTTTCTAAAACCTCCTATCGTTTGTACTTGAACTCATTGTTCAAAAATTTGAATTTTATTTTTCTGCAGCAAATGGGATCAAATGGAAATAAATCAATATTGAAGAAAAAAAGTAAGCATTCATTTTCCTCTCGTCAGTTTAAACAGCTGCTCATTTGGGTGACCTACAATATGTTTTTCATTCGCCGCTTGCCTCAAAAGAGACATTTTTTGAGCAACCGTACTAATGGTTCGATAAAATATTTTTATTTTACTCGTATTATCATTTGTAATATACGATTTTATTTCCTGGATTAATGCTATTTTTCACACGTAGATCATTTTGTTAAGTTGATAGAAAAACTATTTTGAAGAAATGCAAAAGAAGAATGCGATTGGTATTTTTTTTTTGTTAAAAGAAATACCAATTTATTATCAGTGAGTCTAAGCAACCATTACGAAGAAAAGTTTTTCATTTTTAGAATTATTAAAAATGATAATTATGTATTGTATAGAAATAATTAAATCTGTCTCGTATTTCGTAATTATAAACACAATTCATTCAACATTTTAATCAATCATACTATCGTTTTTCGCAATAAATAATATAAATTGCGGGTTCTCTTTTTTCCCCCTCCTTTTATAAAATTTTTATAGTGAAATTGAAAAATCGCATTTATTTGTAATTTCTATCCTCTATTGTTTTCATTATGTATTTTATTAAAAATTTATTTTTTACTTCGGGTGATATGATGAAATAAGTTTCAATACACTGTTTTGTTTGGATTTATTAGCTATCAAAATCAGCAAGGTACGAAATGTAATTGTTGATTACGTTTTGCGTGAAAAAATAACTTACGCAAGGGAACTGAATATTTAAAATTATGCTAAATACAATTAAAAATAATAAAAAAATCGAAAAAATAGTTCTTAGTTACTTTATTGATTTAGTAGAGGTGAACTTAATTGCCATAATACCACATCTGGTAATCTTTACCTATTAAATTCTTTTTTTAATGTTAAAATACTAATAACGAACAAGATTGTTTTAAGCAATAACAATTAATCTAAACATTCTTATTTTATTATATATATTTTATTTTTCATATTAAAAACAGCACTGAATCTAAAAAACAAGGAGCTTCTACAATGTGAAAAAAACTAGCAAAAGAGAAAAAGATGTTTTATGTTAGAAGATGAGAAAAATATTTATATATTCAGAGACTTTATATTCACTTTTTATTTTGTACGGTTTATCTTTCCTATATAATTATTTTTTAGAAAAAAATTAACATATTTTTCTATATTCTAATATTTGCTTAAATACCTTCCAAAGTTTCATCAATTTTTAACAACATACTAGGTTTTTATTATATTGTCCAGTCCAATTTTTTCAAATAAAAAATCGTCGCTAAATACCGCTATATGTAGTCAATATTGAAAACAGCATGTACCAAAACAACGATAATGATGCAGCATTTGGCGACTTCTTTTGAATGTATAAAGTCTTTTTATTTTTCAAAATTGGTCGATGGTATAGTACGTAAGTACCAAATATTATTGTAAAAAATATTAACATTTTGAAAATTTTCTATTAATGAGTGAATTGGAATCTAAAGAAACGTTTTCTAGATGATCAGTAAATTTGTGTTTAATAAAGGATTTCTTACCCTGCCAGATGTCTTGATGCCCTTCAGAAGACTCAGAACAACAACTATCCAAGCAGCAAGAAGACTGACCATCAGAGGCCAGCGGATTGTTCCAAAATTTTCAAAGCTGTCTGACTTCCCCAGCATGTAATTACTGAAAGAAATAATATATATCAGTCTTAAACTTTTCTAAAGTGGTTTCAAATGACATGAGATTCTTATGTACGAGGTGTGACACACACGCACACAAAAACGAAACTGGCCTAGTAAATCATTGTACGAACAGAATCAGTTATCCATAACATTATCACCTTCAAAGTAGTTCCCTTCAGCATCCACACACTTCTGCATTCGATGCTGCCATTGCTGGTAACAGTTTTGGAACAAGGGTTTTGGTAAGCTCTTTAAGAGATTGTTTGTTTTTGCTTGAACCTGTTCGACTGAGGTAAAATGGGTTCCCTTTAAGCAAGATTTAACTTTAGAAAATAAAAAAAGTCGCATGGTCCAAATCAGATAAATAAGGAGGATGCCCCATTACAGTAATATTTTTGGTGGTCAGAGACTACTTGACAGATAGGGCAGTGTGAGTGGATGCATTGTCTTGGTGCAACAGCCATCCATCACTCCCCAATTCTGGCCTTTTTTCCCTAATTTTTTCACGAAGTCTCTTTAGTACTTCAATGTTGTAGTGTTGATTAACAGTCTGACTACCGATGTGAGTGGGAACCCAGTTGTGTGTATCACGAATTTGGCAATATTTTGGTCTGTAATCGCTTACCTTGGGCGCCCGGCACCGTTCATCATCTTTTACACTGACCCTTCCCCCTAAAAAACCACTTATGCCATACAAAAACATATGCACGAGACCAAGTTTCATCTCCAATTGCCTCGGTTAGTATTTAAAATTTTTTCGCGGCTGATTTCTTCGCAAGAAACTTGATGTTGATTCGACATTTTTCCGGCAGAATGCATTTGCACGTGTTCACTCAATGATGCAGTGCTCCCAATTGGCGCGATCGGTTAAGGTGAAACTGGCCACATGGATAGAGAAGGTGTGTGGCATGACGTCAGCAAAATAATTGTTGCCAACTTCACTCTTTTTTCAAGCGACAAACTTAGTCTCGTTTTTTTTGTGTCACACCTTGTATATATTTGGTTAATTTTTTTTAAAAACTGTTTGTCTTTGTTGAATATAAAATTGGTTCTTTAAGGATGCGGGTTTCTTTGTGCGTATAATAATAGCATGAAAAAAATTTACAATAAAAGCTAAGTGTTCATATAAAAAAAATTTTAAAAAATTCTATTAATACCACATTATTTATATTGATGTTAAGAAAGAGAAACATTCTTCTTGGATATACTTTTAAAAGTATTAATAGAAATATCTAAAGCTACTTTTTAAAGAAAAAAAAATTTTTAGGAAGCTTAACCGAGCTTTGAGAAATTTTTTAAAAGACTATTTTTTACGTTGAAGCAGTTCTTTTAAAAAAATTTATCTACTAAATTATTTACATGTATGCATTGAAATGATTGTTAAATAAAAGACACACTTACTTTAAATATTCTTCGGGTGCAGAAACTCTCATGAACTCGGAGATATCGGTTATATTATGTATCGCTGCGTATGTTGAATTGTAACATGTTCTAAAATTAAATACATTACTTTCGTTTAGAGATTTACAAGCGTGATAATCCACATCACTGAAGCATCCTGGAAAGGAAAAAAAGACGAAACTAAATGTCAAAGTTTTATTTATGTATAGAGTTTATTGAATGTTTCATATTTATTAAAATAAATGTGCAACTATTGGTGTTTTTCACGGTCCATATTGACGGTTATTCTACGATTTATGAAAAAAAATTTAATAAATTAAAGAAATAATTTTTATTGCTTGGTTAGAATTTGATATTTCTTATTTTAATTTTTCTTCTCATTATAAATGTATAAATTTTGGGGGCTTTTAGTACATAAGAAATTCGTTAAGCAGTATTTCTTTCTCTCTTAGTTATGATTTTTAAAATAAGTACAAATATTTTTTTTAAAAAAAAAACTCTTTTCGCTGTAATGTATGCTTAACGTTTTACACATAGAAAAATAACAGAAAATGAAAAATGTGTACCAAATACTTATGAAAGTTTATCTCAAAAATTGTAACATTTATTTGCTTATAATAAACACCATTCGATATTTTTTTAAACATTCAACCTAAAAAAAATTCAGAAGTATATGTCACTTTAAACCGTTGGATTTAATGTACAGTAGAACGTCGTTTATCCGAATCAATTGGGACCGGACACCGTTCGGATAACCGAAAACCGAATGCGTTCCATGCAATATATGAAACCGGACACTATACGAATATTAAAAATCCTCACATGCCGGAAACGTGCTTGAAGAGAAAGCATAATAGGTGCAAAATGTCGCAATTTTACCTTTATTGTGGAAAATAATCACTTTTTTCACTGTACCATTGTACACCTTCGTTTTTTCGCTGAAAGGTCTCTGATTCTATTGAGCAGCAGTAGTTGAGTAGGACAGCACTCTGATGGTTGTTGTTCGTACTACTCCATAGCTGTCTCTAACGCAAAGAACACGCCAGTATTTGATGGACCCTTGTCCTCGTCTTCATCCCTTTCATCGTCGACAGGGTCGGATTCTTCTTGCACGGAAGTCACAATCTCGTCAACATTTAGCATTTGAAATCCACAGTCTGTTGCATCGTATGCCATCCATGTTTCTATATCTTCTTCATCACATTCTTGAAATTCTGGGATCGATTGGACAAAATCGCTGGTCCGGATATTTGACGCTCCGGATAATAAACGTTCGGATAAACAACGTTCTACTGTAATAGCTAATTTATCCTCAAACAACATATAGAAGAGATTGTATGGTAAATAGAAAGAACTAATTTAATGTAAAGAATTAAATTTATTTTACATTTACTTAACAGATTTACGTATTTGACATCATATACATAGATCCACAAATCTTTTTTTTAATGCAAAAGTGACTTTCCACAATGAATCGTATTAGGCTTATTGAGTTAATAATTGATCGAACAAATAAAAAAGCACTGGATTTCGCCAAAAATATAAAGTTTTGCTCAAGAATGGAGAAGGCAGAAAAATACACCAATGAAGTTGTATTACTTAAAAAAAATTTTTTTCTGGAAATACAATATCAGAAACTGTATGCTAATTACCGGAAAGCGTGTCAGAAACTACACGGTCAACCACTAAAATTATAACACCGAGAAGGCAAATAATAAAACTTGACTTGTTATACTTATACAGAAAAGTAGGAAGAAAATGTGATTAAATTTGAGGCTCCAAGGAATATATTGGGTCCAAAATTAGTACACACAACTACTGCTATCCCTGACAGCTAAAACGGCTCTAAATCGGTTAGGCATCGAATCGGACTGGGCTTGAATGACAAATACGGGCAAATCAGCCAATGATTCTTCAAGTCGATGCCACACTTCATCGATCGTAGGGACTGGTGTCTTAGTTTCTCAAAAAACAATGAACAGATGTTTTCAATGACGAAAGATCTAGAGAACGTACTGGCAAGGACAGTAGCTGAACACTGTCTGTGTCGAGGTATGCCAGGACACTACCAGCGATAATTTGTTGAAAAATGATATTTTCGAGGACTCGAAGATAGGAAAAAGTCATTGGCTTAAGATCTGAGAAATATAACAATGGTTGTTCAGATTACCGACGATGCAAAAAAATGCTTTTGTGTCATGTACTTATGGTACATGTACCAGATGTAGTACCCGTATAACAATATCGAATGCAAACAAGGCAAGTACGTTCTCCTCGGTGTTTCTAAACACGGATAAGTCTACCATGATGCTGCAGTCAGAACTGGAAAGATTGCTTGGGGTCACTCCTATATTCAGTTGTGTCATTGATCTTACTACTGCCACCATGCATATCAATCTGTAGTTTCTTGTTCTTGCTGTAGTGTGAAGGAAGTTGCAATAATGGTCGCCGTGCAGATAGTTCGAGCTGTTTCAGACGTCTTTCCACTGTTCGTGCTGTTATTTGTCGGGCTGCAAACAAGCCCATTTGTGATGTGGTTGTACGATCCCGCAAGATCGACCTGACAACATGTTAGTTCTCTCAGGCGTTCATGGCGGGAGGTAGTTCAGATCCTACATGGCGTTCAGTATGACCTTCCTAGCCCCACCGATTCCCTATTTGTATGACAATCGTTGTTCGACCAATGCGATTAACACTCTCGATCGACCCCAATCCTACCACTACCAAATTCAGAAACTTGATAGTAGCCATTTCTTCTTATACGATGGATAATACGATTTTCTTACAAGCAACCATAATTCAAATGTAATTCCCGAATAAAAAATTCGGTGCATAACTTTCCTTATATATGGATTTTGAAATGCCGTTACTCCCTTCTATACCAGAGCTTAAATGCTATCATTTGCATATCCCAGCATCTTCTTTCTTTCATGTAAATTTGACGATTGTATAATTCTTTCTACATGGTGTTACAATTTTAATGGCCAGTAGTGTAGTTTGAAGTCATTCATTTTCTTTTACCACACTTTTTGGCTTTAATTGTTGTTTAGTTCTAGTAATTTTAAAACAAACCTTTCCTCATAGTTATTCATCAACAGGATAGTTTCTATGAGCAATAAAGCTATCCAAGCAAACAGATTTTACCAACTTATGAATTCAGTAATAAAGTTAGCAAAATTTCGAGGGTTTGTCAAAAATCAGAAGGAAATAAGATAATATGCAATCTAATAAATATTCATTGAACATTTGTATGATTTATGGATACAAAAAATAGAATGTCGTATTTAAAGAAAAGTATGTAAAATAAATCCTTACGTGAAAGTCAATGCATATTGTTTGTACAAGGCATTGAAATGCAAAATTTTCATGAATAGGTGAATTTTTGTTCTTTTTTCCCAATTGTCTGTAGTTTGAAGAAATGCTAGTAAAAAAAGGTTAGAACAAAAAAGGAAATTTTATTGCATAATTTAACTATTGTCCTTTCAGAGGGTTAAAAAGGGGGAAAAGTCTAGCATTGAAGAATTTAAAAAATAAAATGGGAGAACACATATATATCAGCTGATTTCTTTTTCAGCGTTCAGGAATCAAGGTTAGCAGTTGAATGCGAGTAGGATGTCTTCTAAATACAATTTCGGCTATTAGCAGATGGAGATTGTAATTGAACAAGGACATCAAGTTTTCCGAAGGTCATATGAAATATTTTCTACTCTGAATCATTTTTCTTTCATCAATTATTTCATGATTTATTTCAAAACTGACTTGTCTATGATTATCATTAGATGGATATCAAATCTGTCATATGTATTTTCTTTTAGTAATAAAACCCGCAAATTTTTGAAACGCATTTGTTAACAAAATTACGCATGCTCTCTCTCTCTCTCTATTCTTATTATAAATGTAAACAATTAATTAAAATACCTGTTCACATAAATTTAAACGTGTGAAAACTAAAGTTATTCGAAAAATCATCACTAAATAAAAATGATTCTTTGAAAATGTAAATGAAGAAAAAGTTAATTGGATAAATAATTCCGAACAAATGTTTAAATATATGTCTCTGTATGAAACAAATGAAGACTCAACGTAAATACAAAAAATGTTCATAAGACGTGTGGAGTAAATACATTAAGATATTTATAGAATCAAAATACATACAAATATGTAAAAAATGTATTTATTGGTATTAGAATAAATATGAATCTAAACAGTTGTAGATATTCATAGTTACAGATAGTTAATACTTTATCATTTGTCCATTGTTTTTTTATATAATTTTTTGAATTCTTAATTATTTTCTTGATATTCACTAAAAAATTGAAAAATGTATTTATCTTACTGTTTCGTATAAATCTTAAATCTTTTGGCACAAATTGTTCTCCTCGTTAAGAAAATATTACTTGTTAGATATCACTCCATTTCATTAAAAATCTCTTTGATCAATGAATTTATATAAGTGGATTATTAAAGTAAATGTGTAACTGCTCTTGTTATAGTAACCGTAACTGACTGTCTCAACCAGCAAAGCACCTCCTACCGACCACCAATCTACAGTAGAGGCAAGATGAGGAGACAACGTGATTGCTATGAAAAAATCTCCATGTTCTTTGCCCAATAATGACATGTGTTTTCTTTGTGTAATCTAACAAATTAATAAATAGTTACACAAAATGAGACTTCATTGAACCCAACCTCAAATTTATCTCTTTTAGTTCAATCGTTAACGTCCAACGCATTGCAAATGAATATTTGTTTTTTTTTCTAAAACATCTCTATGATGTCTTTTAAATTTTGAAGTTAAACAGGCAAAAAACAGATAACAGCTAAATAATATGTCAAATCCATTTTTTTTGTAGATAAAATAAACAGTGGAATGTTTTCCAAACAGTTTTAAAAGTGCTACATGAGAGCTAGTACTGGAAAAAACAATGTTGGAGAGGTCATGCTCTAATTACAGTATTGCTTAAAAATCTTTTCATTGTTTAACCGAAGGATAAACGTTAACACATAATGAGAATGTAGTTCCTTTCACGTGTTTTTCTGACTTTCATTGAAATGCATAAACCAGAACGAGCGGTGATAATTCGTGAATATTAATGTGTCGAACTTCGCAAGGAAAAAATGGAGGATTCTACTTTTACTTTTAGATTTTGCCAGACAAAGAAATCCACAAAGCGTGAAATGTGGGTTGAATTCTGAGAAAAGGAAAAACTTTGGAAAGTGAACACACGATTTAAAATGTCGTAGCGTTATATTGTTATATTCTATGCGAGTTTATCTTAGATACTAAAAATACATTTTTAGAAGCTCTGAGTTATATATTTAGGTGGATAATTATCTTAGCTATACACGGATGATACAGTATTCACTTTACATCGCAAATCTTATAATTGATTTTATGAAACAATTTCAAAAATAGATTTTCTTACATTTAATAATAGTTAACTTGGATTAACTTTTGTATCATGACTCTGATAATTGGTTTTCGATAATTTATTGCAACAACATTTTTTTAATGCATAATATTTTTAAGGGCATTTACTATGTTCGAAACCGTGATTTATATAAAAGAATAAATTTTTATGCTTAGCTTCCCTTGAATTAGAATATATAAACAATTTTTTAAGAATACTATTACAATAAAATATATCTAATATATAAAATTCTCGTGTCACAGTGTTTGTAACCAAACTCCTCCGAAACAGTGTGGCCGATTCTTATGAAATTTTGTGCGTATATTCAGTAGGTCTGAGAATAGGACGTAAACTATTTTTCATTCCGATATTGTAATTAGTTAAAAAGATATTAATTAAAAACCTTAAAACGCTTAATTGTCTTAACCCTGCGCGTTATTTTTCCCGCCTAGCGTCGTGAATGAACAGAGGGTGAAATTTTTCGGTATTCTCGACGTTATTTAAACAGCCATCCGATTTTTGTTTTTTAAATCAGACAAAAAATAATTACAGAATCGGAAAGATCATTTCTTTCGCCACGATACAGTATAATTTTTTTTGCAAAATAATAATATTTTCAATTTTTTAAGATTTTTTAAAAAAATAGTTAAAATTGATGCGTTTTTATGAAAATTATTTCGAAATCGTTGCGTATGAATTTATTTTCGTGTTATGAAAACGATATTCTACACTAAATAACTTAAAGCCTTTTTCTTTTAGAACCAGTCATTTAAAAAATAAAATGCCCAAAAATTTTTTCAAGATTTTTCGAAAAATTGTCGAAATTTTTAACTTAACATTGGATAACTTCGTTATTTATTAAGGTTATCGTACGAAACTTTTGTTGCATTTGTAGAATAATGTCATCAAACTTCTGTGCGAAGATTGAAAAGATTGCTTAAAAGTTACGGATTTAAAAAAAAATTTGTGATTTTCGTAAAATAACGTTATTGCAAGAAATAATCTAAACAGTATATTTTGTACATTTTTTATTTAAAAGTCCTTTGTTTTCGAAATTAATGTGTGAAGTTTGAAAGCATTAACTTAAAAATTAAGCCCTAAAAAAATAAAAACTTTAATAAAAAAATACGCGATTTTACAGTTTGCCAAGCCTTGGAGTCAAAAAATGGTTTCGCGCCAAATAGCTTTCAACTGTTTCACCTGAAACTTCACATCTAACTCAAGGGTTACACCAAAAAGTTCTGACTTAAACATGCGAAAATCAGCAAATTGGCGAGTAAAAAAAATGCGAGTGAGAAAGTTATTTTTGCTTCAATTTTCATCATTTTCTCTTTATATAATTTTCAAAATTAAATCATTATTGATGTCAGATTAAAATGAAAGAATGTATTCATACATTTCTGCGATTCATTTAAAATATTTATCTGTATCAAATCAGTGATTTAAAAAATAAAAAGCCAAAAACCTTTTTGAACAAATTTAATAAAACACTCAAAATACTTAAATCAATCGTTTAGTGATTTCTTCTTTAAAAAAGATAATTGCATGAAACTTTATTCCCATGTGTCGAACATTTCAAAAAATCCTCACAAAATTACTTCAAGATTTAAAATAGTAGTGAAATTTTGTAATTTGAAAAATTTCTACTTTTCTGTCTTTTTTCAACATACAACTATTTTTAAAAAGGCTACATTTTCGTTTCCGAGGACTAAAAAACTGCAACGAAAGAATTGGAAAGTGGGTGAGTGATTTATAGATTCACACTGTTCACCTACTTGAGAGTTTTTGGCGAAGGATTTCGAAATTTTAAGCCACGGTCAAGCGATGAGGACGACATATGAGCTTTCACCCATCTCTCCTAATTACCACACCAACTTAAGAACACATTTCGAAAAAGGGAGTTTTTATGACATAGTTAAAGAAATCACTCACATCGCGCGCATACACACACATAAGTGCTGTCGTCCTAAGGGAAACAGGAAATTCCCATGTGGATGAAGTTATTCACTCGGTAAAAGCCCGTGCAACCCCGGGGTAAGCGGAGAGGAAAGAAACAAAGAAGTCAAAGTAATTTCGAAAAATAATATTGGAAGTGCTGATTTTGTCAAGAGAAGGAAAAATGTTAAACGAGAAAGCCATGATACGCACTCACGGGCCATGCACTCACATCGTACGTGTCACACCCACACAGAAGTGCTGGCGTCAGAAATAAAGGAGGAAATTAACATGTGGATTAAGTTATACCCTCGGTAAAAGCCCGTGCAACGCCGGGCCGGGTCAGCTAGTATATATATATATATATATATATATATATATATATATATATAAATATATATTTATATATATATATATATTTAAATATATATAAATATATATATATATATATATAATATATATATATATATATATATATATATATAAATTCAATTTTTTGGCAAAAAATGAAGAAAAAACAGCATATTTTCAAAACGTTCTCCTTTTATGAAAAATACTTCTATAATAATAATATAACAGTAATATTTTTCTTATATATAACTAAGAGTTTTCTACAGAATTTGAACTAGGAGTTTTGAAAAATTCGCATTATTTTCAGAGTTACTATCAATTGAAATAGTAACCAGTGAAATAAAAACCTCTATACGCTGTGATTTATCAAAATATGAATAAATCAACTTTTAAATTATGTATTTCAGAAATCCTAGTTCAGGCTCTGTTCTGAAGTCTTTACAAAAAATATTGGCTAAATATTATTATTATAGAGGCATTTTTCATAAAAGGAAAATGTTTTGAAAATAAGTATTTTTTTTCTTCATTTTTTGACCAAAAAAATTGCATTTAAATAATTTTTATTGTAAGAATATTCTTAAAACAATTTTATATGTATATTTTAATTGATGTGACACGAAATATACAAAAAACTATTCATTTATACGATTTTTCAATATAATTCAATATATTTTCAATATATTTCCTATTTTTAATTCATTTATACGATTTTTCAATTCACGGTTCAGAACGTAGTAAAAAATATACCTTAATTCACAAAACAATGTATTCAAGACACCGCATCGATTATGAATCGTATCGTATTTCGTATTTCCACCACTAAGACGCGTGTTTCCGGATTTTAATAAAGTTAATTCTTAGAAAAATTTGTTGAGAATGATTTAAGCATCACGGCTTTGAGAAAATTTATTTAGGATAAAATTTCAAAATCGAAGCTTTAGTAGAATTATTTTTTATAAAATAATTAAAACTTCTTTGCACATTTTTCAAATGATTGACAGAAACGATAGTTCCAGAGCAATAAAATATTACTTTTCTATGTTATCCAATTTCCAAGTATTAAAAAATCATAAAAACAAATAATCATTGGATGATATACACACATTCAGTCTGCACGAAACTTATAATCAAAAGTGGGAAAATACTTACTGTCTGTATTGAATTCGTGATGACAATACTGCCATTGTAAATCGGAACGAAAAGAATCCACAAAATAAAACAAAGTCCACCCAATGATCATATTATAATAGATGGAAACCAAAGACGCTGAAATCACCATAGCGTATCCTACACCTACACAGAGAAAGCACATACATTAATTAAAAACTCCAAGTGGTAACTTATATATATATATTACTTATTTTTTTACCTTTATATTTTATGGAATCAATGAAAGATTTATTTTTTGTTGCTAATATGATAAAAAGGATAGAAAATTAATAAAAAATGGCAGAAAAAGGCATTGTTTTATGTACTATCGAATATAAAAATCTTAACATTATTTTACTATAATATTAAAAAATAGTTACGCTTTTCTCTTCAAGTTTTACTTTTAATGAAAACTTAAGTATAAAGAAAAGTTTTTTATTACCAGCTATTGGTATATTGGAGAAGGAACATATTAAGAGATAGAGAGAAAAAATTATGTCTCCTTAAAAAACAATATTGCTTTATTTTTGCAATTCATCAGTTAAACAACTTTATAAAACTATTAAAAAATAAGTAAAGTTCCCCGAACGCTATAATTTTATATTCCACAAAATTTCGTTATCTTTTTTTGATTCCTTGAAATCAAGAAGGGGGGGGGCGATAATGTTTTGAAATCTTTGAAAATTTCTTTTCAGAATATCAAAAAATAAGACCTTTATTTCAAACGGCTAAATTTAAATTCTATGCACAGTTTAAAAATGCAAATATTTCTAATGTACTTAATTATTTTTATTTCGTTGCGTTTTGTTTTATATGTATTCAATTGAGTTATAATTATAATCAAATTATACATTGCAAATTAATCCACAGTAAAATACTTACAATTCATTATATAATTCATAACACGTAATCAATTTACAATATGTTTCGAGATGATATCAATGTTTCTTACCTTTAAATATAGGTGCTATGGAGCTAAAGAGTTTCGATGGTCCAAAAGCACTGTACTGACCCATAGTTAATTCCAACAGAAAAACTGGCATTCCAATGAGAAAAACCATTACAACATAGGCAAGAACAAATGCTCCTATAGTGAAATCAAATTAATTAAAATATATTATATGCAAACATGCACGTATTTGTTAATACGAAAAAATATTTTATTACATTGAATATCAAGGTGATAATGGTAGATAATCTTGCTAATATATAGAAATACTTGACAAAACATATATGAATCAAATGTATTAGAGCTAAATGTGAAGCAAATATATCTTAGAATTTGTTATATGAAGTTACTAGAGAAGCACAAGAGGGCTACTGGCAACGAATTTCGAATTCGAGACCGACTCTGGAACTTACTTATAACTTTCTTCCATCACCATCATTTGTGAAAGCTTCAAGGCCCAATTGACTTCAACATACAACCCTTACTATTCTACTTGATGTAACTGTGGTGGAATCTAGTCTTGAACTAGTGACTCGACTTTACTGTCCCCGGCCACTAAGATTGCGCAAACGACTATTGAGCTTCTACGGCTCCTCTTGTAAATTCCAATTACATTGTAAATAATTATCACTCACTAACAAAAGAGTGAGAAAGATGGATCGAAATTTAAAGAGGGGTAATTAGCTTAGTTAATAAAAAACAAAATCAGTTTTTTTTAAGTTATCTTAAGTTTACAAATTAGAAAAATCAGTTCGAATCACGATGAAAAATAATTCGTATAAGGAAGCTTCAAGGGGAAAAAAGGGAAACGAACTGTTCTTAAAAAACATTTTAGGATATAACAGTTGTTATTAACTTAAATGCACATTATTCATAAAAAAATGAAGAGAAGGAAGCAAAAAGAAAAGCTTCAGACGGAAATCCTTTTAATAAAACTTATACACTGCTGGCTACCCCGTAAATGCAACACCAAGAAAGACAAGAGATAGCACAACAAAATTTATTTTGTAGACGAATTTTAATAGTTTAAGATAACATGTTGACCAAGTATGAAATGATTAAATTTATAGACTTCTGTGAAGTGTGGTTCCTGCCAGAATCAGTAGCCAGAGTAGCCGCCATTGTTGGAGATCACCGCTGCCACACGCCTCGACATTGATTCAAAGAGACTTTGGATGTGTTCTTGGGGTACAGCAGACCAAGCAGCTTCCACACGTTGCCAAAGTTGATCTGGTGTGGCAGCGGGGGGTGTAATCTGAGTCAATCGTTAAGCAACCATGGACCACATGTTTTCTATCGGTGAAAGATCCGGAGAGAGAGCCGGCCAGGGAAGCCATTCAATCTGGTGATTGACGAAGAACCTCTGGACAATACGTGCCACGTGTGGTCGTGCATTATCCTATTGAAATATGGCTGTGGCCAATCGCTGAAGGTAAGGAAGGACAACTGGCTCCAACACCTCGGAGATGTAGCGCTGGCTGTTTAAAGTACCGGCAATGCGTACTAGAGGAGTGCGAGAGTGATATCCAATACCGCCCCATACCATAATACCCGGTGCAGGACCAGAATGGTGGTGGATAACGCAGCTGTTCAGCATCCTCTCTTCACGGTATCTCCAGACTCGAATCCGACCATCGTGGTGTTGCATACAGATGCGTGACTCGTCAGTAAAGACAACTTCATTCCATTATGTCGCCCACATCCTGCTTTCATCGCACCATTGGCGGCGGAAACGTCTTTGGTTCTACGTCAAGGGTAGACCAAGCAATGGACGTCTTGCGGACAGACCACTCTGCTGTAAACGGCGTCGAATGGTATGCGCAGACACTGAATGATGCGTCAGAGACTCAATGTGCTGTGCTATGGTTCGTGATGTGACTAAGCGATCCGTCACTGCCATGCGCACAATTTGCCTGTCCTCACGTGAAGTGGTGCACTGAGGTGGATGCGATCGACCACTTCGGTTCGTCGTACCCTCCTACATCTAACGGTTACATATCCGCATTACAGTTGTTTGGTTTTGTCCAACACGACTACCGATTTCTCTGAAAGATAACCCACAATCTCGGTAGACCACTATCCTTCCTCAATCGAACTCGGATACTTGATCAAAAGCTGATCGCTGTTTTTTACGAGACATAACTGGTCGTTTTTTGAAAAATCATAAGAAAAATACAATTGCCGAACTTGAAATCGTCGAAATCTCCAAGCCTTAAATAGCGCTTTGAGGTGGCGCCACAGGCGTGCGTGATGTGTGTCTGCGCTGAAATTCTAATCATTTGCATATCTCACCTCCGCTAAAACATGTTGTAAATGTCATGTTATTTGCGTGCTTCCTTCAGGGTGTTACATGTACGGTGTCCAGCAGTGTAATTTGCAAAATATGATTGAGATTTCCATGGATCTATCTATTAACCGGCCTTGGATCAATATATTTTCTTATAACTAATTCCTAAGTTTTTAGAATAAAGGCATAAAAATGAATGTATATTTAAAATAAATTCAATTGTATAAATCAGGGGTGGCCAACCTGAAACACGCGTGCCACAATGTGGTATGGTGGAGTTGTAACAGTGGCACTCGAAGACTTAATAAAATTTTTTAATAATTTGAAAAAATAATTATAGATAACATATTAATAATTTTATTGAAATGTGATTATCTAGGACAAAAAAAAAATCTCGAAATTTATTTTAAATAAACAAAATTGAGATTCAGTAGAAATTTATCGTGTAGAGAATGCACCTGCATTGCTGTGCGAGTTGGCTTTCCAAATCTTTTTTCACTAGCGAGATTTTGGAATTTGTGAGGGAGTGTATTTTAAAATATCTGGAAGAAAACATTGGACTGCCCAGTGAGTATATTCTAGAATGAAGCCAGACTATGTGATTTAGCTTTTCTTACCGGTATTAAGAGACATTAAAACAATTTAAATTTAAGATTACAGAGAAAGGATTGTATTTTTTCTAAACTAGTTGGCAAAATACCTTCTTTTGTGGACAAACTTTTGCTTTATTTTATCTTGATTTTGGAGGGGGGGGGGAGTAACATATTTCTAATTAATCCAGGAACTATCTACCAACGTTGATAGTGCCCCAGCTGTGATAATTTTAAAAATCTAATATCCATTTTTGTACGATTCTTTCAATGCTAAGTTTGTGTTTTTCAAGATGATAAAAAAATGCAGATATTTTCACAAATCCGCCCTGTCAGATATTGTTGTAGATTTGAATCAACATACGTTTGTGAACAAATGTTTTCTCTTATGAACATAACAAAATCAAAATATCGTTCAAAATTTACTGAATTGATTAACAATAAAATTTAAGTTTGTACTTTGGTCTCATTTATTATATTGTTTTAAAATTCCCACTACTTATAGACTTGAGCTTTAAAAATGTGCTCTTTACGTAAAAGTTACATAATAAACCCATAATTAACATTTTTTCACCTTTTAATTTGCTCCAAAAGCTGGAAGTGGCATGCTTAATTTTTCTTTTGTGTCTGAAAGTGGCTCTCTTCCTAAAAAGGTTGGCCAACCCTGGTATAAATCCTCAACAAACCCATAAAAAATGCGCTCACACCAAAGCTGAATGATTTTTTCTTCTCTAATCAGTAAAACTGCGAATCTTTAATTTTAAAACTAGTTATAAGGTGTGACAATTCGTTTAATTATTACTCTATTTTTAGATATTTTTTTGCTCTTAAGAACTCTCTCAGAAGAAAGAAATGGTATACTGCATTTCTATGTCATATGAGATAAAGTGATTGTTAATATTTATAAGTTCTGCAATATATCCCCCGCATATCTTTCGAAGAAAAACACAATACTACTTATCTAATATATATATAATGCCTGTGTTTTCTGAATTAATGACTACGAGTTCCTCAAAACATCCTTACAAGCAACTATAAGAACGGTTATCATAAATAAATCCTTGTGAAATATCATATTCTACTTTGCTGCTAATGTATGTTGCTATGAAAAATATTTCCAATGAAAAAATAAACAAAATGGAAATCCTTTCACTTTCAAGTGAAAGGAATATTTATTTTGAAATGATGCGTATGCCCTGCACGTTTTTCGAAAACAATTATATGTAATATGGCAACATCCCTACGCTCTTCCTCTCAGCACAAACAAAACAAGGTTCAGTAGAAAGAGAGATCATTGAGAACAAAGGTTTTTTTTTAACCAGGGGTGGACAGCTTCTATCTTTTTCCATATTAATTCCGTTTTGTATTTTGTAAGACAAATTACGGTTAATTCTGAAAACAAATTAATTGTTTAAAATTATATTACATTTTCATTATTGTAGTGGAAAATATATTACACAAATGTTCTAATACAAACGCATTTTTCTTTAAATATTTATGAAATGATCCTTAGAAAATTATATTCGCTATAAAAAGTATATTCCTTATAATATTTGGTGGTATAATTTATTTATGCATGTTGTTGCTGAATTCGGACAGTTTATTTGAAAGATAGTTTGAAAACGCTGGTTTCTGTCCGTATTCCGTAATAAAGAAACATCGCACATAAAATTATTCAAACTTTTAGAAGCTGATAAAAATGGATGACAAAAAAGTGGCTGACAAAATGTGCGTAGCCAATTTTTATCAACAATAGAGCCCAACTGCTATGATTAATTTTAAATAACCCGAAAAAGATATTGTTTACAAGTATAATCCATTTGTATTAATTTCCGAAACTCTGTAAATTTTTTTTTAAAAAAGCATTATACTAGGTAATAAATGCTATAAAGACGCAATTAACACTGATTTATTAACTTTGGGCTCAAGGATACAGAAATTTGCTTAGAAATTTTTTTCAGTTCTTTCCAAACGTTTTTTATTCTCTTTCCACATTTAAAAATGTAGATAAAAGTTTGATTATTCAGGTTCCTTAACTATATATTTATAAAAAAAAATACTGTTGAAGTTAGGTTCTAGAGAATCAATTCTCCATTTGCTAAGAATTAAAAAAAACCACGTCTTTTCTTGGAAGATAAGCCCTCGCCCTGCTTGAAGATAAGCTTAATGCCCTCGCGTTGGTAAACTTTAAGAGTGAGGTGCTGGCTCAGGTGTCATCTTTGTCGCTTAACCACTTAACTGGTTTGCCCGTACTACGTACGGGCTACCGAAAGCTGGTCACAACTGGTTTTCCCGTACACTGTACAGGCATTGATATTTTCTTTGATCTATCTTTGATTTATATATATTTTTAATTATTATAGTGAGATCATTAGTGCAAGTATTTTTAAGAGATGCAGTTTGTTCATAGTACTGAAATACTTCTCATCCGGGATTTTGTTTGCGGTGAAGGCGGGAATTTTTCACTGAAGGCAGAAATTTAGATTCTGGAAAATTTTAGTTAAAGGACAGGGATTGGTAAGGCACTATGCAATTTGCTGCTTGAGAGGAAATGGAAATGAAAGGTTAATCTAAAAAACAAAAACGATATAATCTCTAATCCTATTGCAATGAAAGATTTAGGATTACATCACGCTTCAAATTGTGTGTGCATATATTGTATATATAGGCCCCTACACAAAATCCTCAGCCATTTGAAAGAGAGGTAAGAACATGAAATTTTTTTGTAAGTATGAGAGAAATCCTTTTAGGATATATGAAACATTCTTCATAGCATGCAAAGTGTACTTATAAAAAGCAAACCTTTAGGGGAGGAAGGGGGTGTTCCACAATTATAAAATAAAAAATAGTGCGAAAACTTCAAAAAAATTGAAAATTAAAATAAATTCCTTCCATTTTCGCATTCTGTTAAGTATTATGCTTAGCTATTTGAAATAAAAAGTTTGCCTTTTTTGGAACATTTTGGGGTAAAAAACTGACCGTTTAAGGGGTTAACCACAGTTCAAAATTACGTTAACAAACAGTCAATGAATTAATAGATTACTGATGGGTCATACTTTCAATATTCGTAGCAGAAGACTCAAATGTAATGTATAATACACACTAAAATCATTAAGTTCTTTATACTCCTAAGAAGTGATAAAGAAGCTCTGGTAACCCATTACCAACTGAAGTTTTGGTCTCGTTATCTGATTGTGAGAAAAGATTACGTGATTCTTCGTTAATCACTCTTTGTGTATCTTAACTACAATTTAAATCCTTTGAAAAAAGCTGAACTGTGTTAATGAGAAACTGAAAGTGAACAGAAGCAGGTCGATTTCGATTTTATAGTAAATTAAAAAGCAGCGTGATTTCTGTGGTTGAAGATGTATGCATAAACAATTAACTCGCGGCAGTTGACAACGTTAATCAGGTCATATCACCATAAAAAGGGTCATTTTTTAAATTCTTTTATTGACTAATGCTTACATACATTTCTGTCAAAGTAAACAGAATTCAGGTTGAAAAAATCAATCTTGTATATTTGAACTTTAAAACTGTTTATTAAAAATTAGAACATCAATGTAGTTTAGAATTAAAATTTGAACGCCTTTGAAGTATAACAAATATACATCCAAGTTCATCAACGATTGTTGCCTTGTTAAAATTTTCAATTATTTAATTTTCTTTTTTATGATATCAATACAAACAATTATTTTTATTGCATCATAAAATAAATTTCCCCTGTCGACTGTGGTCAGAGTTGAGTATGAAAGTCAAAGCATAGAAGGAGATATTAAAGATAAGACATAACTTTATTTTTCCGCATAAGTATTAAGTACATTGAGACATTTGTTATACCGCTTGATAAGCTTCAAAAAACCCTGCAGGAAAACTCAAGTCTTTGCATACGGAAAAAGCATTTATTTTTGCGTGGACTTTTTGTAGGTTGGAACCATCAATTCTACGCTGTACAGTGGCACCCTGTTCGAAATTGAAAGAGGCGATTCGGAAAAATCTGCCTGGGCTTCTTAAATCTGGTGTTTTGTTGTTGGATGACAATGCGAGACCATACTCGGCGACGGCAACACAAAACCATATCGCACCTCTTGGTTGGAAACGCCTGCACCATACACCATACAGTCTAGATTTCGTACCAAGTGATTTTCATTTGGTTCCGGCTTTGTAGAAGAATCTTACCTGAAGTCGCTTTGGAAGCAATGCTGAAGTCAAACAAGCCGTTAAACGCTTCTTCCGTATACAAAGCCCTGAGTTTTTCTTGGAGGGCTTTTTGACGCTTATCAAGCGGCATGACAAATGTCTCAATGTACTTGGTATGTGGAAAAATAAAGTTATGTCTTATCTTTAATTTCTCCTTCTATGTTTTGACTTTCATGCACAAGAAGAATATTAAAATCAGAACCTGTACGCTTAACCTTATTTGTCGCAGGGCATTCATCTTTCGCAACAGTAATAAAAATATTTATTTGCAAGTTTAATGTCGTGTTATGAATTACCAATATACTATTTAATAGTTTCATGGAGTTTTTAACTAACGCAATCAGTCTGAAGCTCTGAGACATTTATTGTTCGTAACTAACTCATTCAGCAGGGTTTTTAGCGTATATGTTGCTAAGCTAAGCCAAATTATTCAACTAGAATTTCGTGCTCTATTTTCCCCCACTCATCAACACGTAATTGATTCTTATTAATTATACAGACATTATATATATCAACTAAAATAATATAGTACAGAATAAATATATTTTTATGGGATTATGGAGGGGGGGGTGTACATTTTTTTTGCACAACAATCCTTAAAAATGTTCATTCTGAATTAAAAAAAAATATTTTATTATAAAAGTGTTTCTAAATAAATTTTGGCGAATTTAGAACTTTCATAAAAAAGCAACTCTCTGATTGGCTTAAAACTTGATAATATCGTAAGAGTGTGTGCTTGTCACATCTATCAAATATAAACTAATTATTTCAGGTCACAGAAAAAATTTAATTAATCATTGAAAAAACGTTTATTTTATATTAATTACCTCTTTCATTTATTTAACATGGAACTCATCTTTAAAAATATTTAATTTTTAATGAAGAATAAGATTAATTTCAAATAGCAGGGGGGAAAAACAGAAAATGAAGATTTATTCAAACCACCTGAAAAAAAACTAATTTGGCAGATAAAGTAATTGCGCTATTTTAAAAATTACTGTGATTCTCTCTCTCTTAATTGCTTGTTTTGATAAATACTATTCCTCGTTTTTTAAAGTCTTCGAATCGTATTAAATTTAGTATTTTTTGGTGTTTATAGCAAATTGAAGACGGTATGCAGTGAAAATCTAAATCTGAATTTTTTGTAAATAGGAATATTTTGAAGACGGGAGACGTGAATTCCTGTCTTTCATTTTTCAACTGTTGTCGGCAGATGATGGAAATTTACGTCACATATGCTGCCAACCATTACAGAATATGTTAAACACTTTTTGTAAACGGATTTCTTAGTAAATCTTTTTATTCTAAATAATAACTACTTATTACATTAAGCTCAGAAATTTTGCTACACTGTAAGGCAAAAATGACTGCTTACTGAAAACACCCAGAAAACTTTTTATATGTTATAATAAGAAAAAGAAAAAAAATCTTAATCCAATTTTTGCCGGAATATAAATGCATATTAATTGTAGTAATATTCAATTAATTATTTAGTTACATTATGTATGCATACATCTCATGATACAAAATGCGTAAAACTATAAATTTTCGCATCAAAATTCAGAAAACTGTTATTGTAATTCAACATCCAGAACTAGATTGAAGAATAAAAAATCTTTAGCTCTTTTTTGAAATGTTCTTTTTTTACATTGAATGCAATACCCGTTATGATTTTTGGATATGAAAAAAATTACATAATCGTATTTGTCTACTACTCACAAAAAATATGTTCTAAGACAGTTACCTATTTAACTTTTGATTTACAAAAGCTCTTAGAGGGTTCAATGAACGTCATGGTAGATGTCAAACATTGCATTTATTTTTGAGGACAGTAGTACGAATTCTGCTAAGATATGGAGAAAATTGAAAGGAGAATAAGACAATTTTTTTTTAGCTTAGATCAATATAGAATCTGTAATACGATTATGAATCTTTTTGTATACAATATATATATACTTATTTTTGTTGTTGTTTTCCGAGATTAATTTTCATTGAATTAAAATTTATTTTGAAGGAAAAACTGAAGAAATTTACAATTACAAAGTGATTTGGGAGATAATAATGTTCATTCAAATTATGAAATAGATGTTAGTTCACCTTTATTTTCTTAGATGTTTTCCATTTTAATTTCGATAACACAAATGAGCTTAAGTCCTCACATTTCGTTAAGAAATATATACACTGAAGAGCCAAAAAATCTGGTACACCTGCCTTATATCGTGTAGGGCCCCCACGAGCACTCAGAAGTGCCACAGCACGACGTGACATGGATTCGATTAATGCCTGAAGTAGTGCTGGAGGTAATTGTCACCATGAACCCTATAGGCTGTTCATAAATCAGTAGGAGAAGGAGGGGGTGGAGATCTGTCTATATCTCTTCTGAACAGCACGTTGCAAGGCATCTCAGATATGTTCAATAATGTTCATGTCTTGGGATTTTGGTGGCCAGCGGAAGTGTCTAAATTCAGAAGAGTGCTCCTGGAGTCGCTCTGTAGCGATTCTGGACGTGTGGGGTGTCGCATTGTCCTGCTGAAATTCCCCAAGTCCGTCGGAATTCACAATGGACATGAATGGGTGCATGTGATCAGACAGACTGCTTACGTACCTCTCACGTGTCAGAATCGTATCAGACGCATCAGGGGCCATCACAGAGCCTCCATCAACTTGAACAGTCCACTGTTGACATGTAGGGTCCATCGATTCATGAGGTTGTGTTCATACCCGTACGCGTCCATCAGCTCGATTCAATTGGAAACGATACTCGTCAGACCAGGCAACGTGTTTCCAGTCCTCATCTGTCCTAAGTCTGTGTTGACGGACCCAGGCGAGGCGTAAGACTTTGTGTCGTGCAGTCAACAAGGGTATACTAGTGGGTCTTCGGCTCCGAAAGCCCATATCGATGATGTTTCGTTGAATGGTTCACACGGTGACACTTCTTGATGGCCTTGCATTAAAAACTGCAGCAATTTGCGGGAGGGCTGCACGTCTGTCACACTTAATGATTTTCGTCAGTCGTCGTTAGTCCCTTTCTTGCATGATCTTTTTCCGGCCGCAGCGATGTCATAGATTTGATGTTTTACCGGATTCTCCATATGCATGGTACACTCGTGAAATGGTCGTACATGAAAATCCAAATTTCATCGCTACCTCGGAGATACTATGTTCCATCTCTCGAACGCCGACTATAGCATGACGTTCAAACTGACTTAAATCTTGATAGCCTACCATTGTAACAGCAGTAACCTATCTAACAATTGTGCCAAAAACTCGTTGTCTTATATAGGCTTTGCCGACCGCAGCGCCTTATTGGTTCCATATCTCTTTATTTGCATATACATACCTGTACCAATTTTTTTGGCTCTTCAGTGTATATTCACTAACGTTTCAAATCATTTCCGGTCATTCTAGGGCAACAAAGTATTAATTAAAAAATTATACAAATGACAGCTACTGAATTGTTTTAAAGTATTATAAAAAGGTCTTTTGGATTCTTTATTGAGTTGAATACAATTAAACATCATAAGATAAAGTACTAAATTAAGGTTAAATTATTGTAACCTTTTTCTGATTTCTGTATTTGAAAATATTTTTATGAAGATTGTGTACAAGAATCGAGAGTTGTCTTGCAAGGTTTCTGTCTTGAAACTAATGATATGTTTGTTTCTTTAATGTTTTGCAAGTTTATTATCTGCCATCTTCTTGCAGAAGAAGCGTGATATGTTAATGATACCTATTGTATAAAGCAATTTGAAGTTATGAATATAGTAATAGTGATTAGTTAATACCAGAAAAACAGTAAAAGTCAACAATGGGTGACCTTATTTTAGCTCAGATTACTTATTCTAGTGTTCAGCTACAAGAAGGACTCTAGTGACTAGTTAAGTTAAAAAACTTCAATATGTCTACTATCCAGTTGACCTGTATTGTTGTGAGTAACGGTAGACAAGAATATTTTGACTCATTGTAACAAAATAGGGTGAGTGAGTGAGAGTAATATTATATAAAGAAATAAACGCGAGGGAAAAAACGCTACAAAGGAACGTGAGGGTAAAGGGTGTGACTTGTTCCAGACAAAGATTTAGTTGATAATCAGTGAGATAAAAAAATTGAGATTAGTTAGTTCTTGTGTTTCTGTGTTTTGTTATGGCTACACACACACACAACTCCAACAACTGCGTTGAGTTCGATTGTAGGTTTTTCAGAAATGGAATCTTCGTAATTACCAACACAGGTCTCGGGTTTTCCGTTATAAGTTTAATTCAGGAAAACTAAAAATGCTGAATCTTTGTAGATGAGAATATCTCCCCTCCCCCCTCCCGCTTTCTCATAAAATATGACAAAAATATAGTTCTTACCATTTTTTATGTAATTTTTGAAAACCACTAACTTTTTTTCACATGTCACATTGTAACTCCTTTTCTTCATTTTGTAAATATTATTTTGGAATTTATTCTTGATAATTTATTTTTGCAGTAGCTTCTGTAACTATATAAATTGTAAAATTTTTATGAAATATGTACAGAATGCTCTATTTATTTAAGACATTGAAACGCTTTACATACAAATATAATTATAAGCTTCGATTGAAAGATCATGTTGAGGTTGATTCTTAATTTCACTAAAGTTACGTGAGCTTGAGAAATTAATTTTATTAATTATTATTGTACAGAATGATTGTGGATTGCTGCTCATTCAATAGAACTATTCCTCACAGTCCTCACTTAGAATTCTGTTGAAGCTTGCGAGCGAAATACGAGCTTAGTATTTGCTCTTATTTGATTTTATTCAAACTTATAAGACCTTCAACGGCTCAGCTCAGTATATCAAGTACATAATTTGGATCTTATATTGTGTGTTCAATTGAAATATTTTGTCTCGTTTTCCACCCCTTCCTCCTTCCCCCCCCCATTTTTGCATCAACTTTTTAGAATAAAATGGGACTTGTACTGTGATAGATCTGTACGCGACCTTCTCATTAATCCTCTAGGGGAAACTTTGGGGCTAGCATTCGCGTTAATTTACTGCCATCCCTCAAGAAGAAACCCTGATATGGAGATTAGTTTGGCTATATAAAGTCAAGGTTTTTTTTGTAATTGTAATATAGAAGGAGCAGAGGACTTGCTGTTGCGATACGTAGGTGAGATTTAATTCGTTATCACAACTTGAGTTAAAAACGGAGTTTACCACTATAATAAATTAGGGAATTAATAATCTAAGATAGATTAGATTAAACAGATTACTTGGCTTGATTACTTAGAGTAGATTGCTTTCTTTACATCACTCCTAGGATCTCCTCTTGTAGTTTCACTTGTGGTTGATCAGTGTGCTTAAATAGTAATAAAATAATAATTATTACGGAAGTTTCTAGTGAAGCTCCCCCTCACACACACACCCTTAAGTAGGCGGGATGATGAAGGAGCGACTTCAAATAGAAGTCGCTCACAGTACTAAATCATTTTATTCAATTGGATGTGCAGAGGATTCGATTAAAGTAAAATCATGGTAATCGCAAATTCAAATTCCTTACCTCCTCCGTTTTTATAACAAAGATATGGAAACCTCCACACATTTCCAAGTCCTACAGCTGTTCCCAAACAAGCTAGTAAGAAATCGAAGCGACCAGTCCAGTGTCCACGTTCTGGAACATCAGCAGGAAATTCTTCAGTTGCCGTCGATTCCGAATCCATAGCCATAACGGCCTTTTCCTTGCCCGCCGTCATTATGTTGCGAATAACTAGAAAAGAAAAGGAAGAAATTATAAAAAATGTTTAATTACCCACATTTAAATAAAATTAATGTAGTCCTACCTAACTAAAATATATTACAATTTTAAAAAGGGTTTGCAAAATTCAAGTGTCTCAAGGGTTCAGCAATAATACTTATAAGACCCTGCTTAAAATCATCAAATACATAAGACAGAAAGCTAAGGGCTTTTAAAACTATCAAGTAAAATGTTAAAAATCGTATGCTAATAAAACACATTTTTAAAATACGGTATTCATTTTCTGTTTTCATAAAACCTTTATACCATGTCTAGTGAGGATTTCAATCCGTCACGTAGCTCGCTGTGTAACCTCAGCTCAAAGGCAATTTCTTTGTTCAGGTTTCTGTTAAGTAAAATTATTTGCTCAGATGAATTAAAACAAATCTGTGATATAATCGCAGATCCAAAATAATTTTTAAGGGCAACTTTTCAGGTAAAATTTATAATAAAAAGATTTATCTTTTACAACGTCACCTACATTACTTCCTCGCTGAAATGTTCCTGAATTTCCAATAATTTATTTCGATACCTCTCTAGCGGCAATTCCGGAGAAAAGCTTATATATTTACATAAAGCTGTTTAAGTAGACAATACGCAATATATTATACTTGAAAAATAAAACTCTTGATAAATTAATGTGTTTAGCATTTAAAAAGGTTCTAGATAATTTGTATGCTCCTCGTATTTAAAAGTCTAGCCTATTAAAATGAGACAAAACTTTTTGCTTTTTAGTCGCCAGTTTCCTCTCACTTATGATATTTCTTCTTGTTCCTGAAAGCAGAATACAATTTCCAATAACAATCATTATTATTGTCTGAATCCCTCTTGAAAGCTTTCATTCACATTCAAAATTACAGCTGCGTGCTAAATTACTGTGTTCAATCACATATGATTTCTCATTCTATTCTTTTAAGTCATCAATTCCAGATTTCCTCTTTCCTGAAATCCTATTTGACATTAATAATTTATCTTTTGCACCTGAGTCACTCGTTTTGCTTTAAATTTAGTCCAAATGATAAGCTCATCAATTAAAATATACAACAGTGGGAAAAAAGATCAGCGTATTGTTCCAAGTTTTTTTTAAAAAAAATTTCTCTCATTATATCAGATCCCTGAACAAAAACAAATTTAAGATTTAAGATCAACTAAAGAATTTGAAGTGTTTTTTGTTAAAATTTCTCTATTTTGATATAATAAAATATAAATAAACTCAGTACTGAATAATATATTTCGAAAATCTTAGTTCAACCCCGGTATAGAAATCTTGCCTATATATAAGCAAATTATTATAATTATTGTTGTTGTTATTATTATAGAAGTATTTTTCATAGAAGGAGAATGTTTTGGAAATGTGTTATTAATTTTTATCAAAAAATTCCATTTAAATAATCTTCTTCTTTTAACAATATTCTTAAAATAATTTCATATGTGCATTCTAATTCAACTGCCCCTAAATATCAAAAATGAAATTATTCATTTATACACTTTTTCAAAATTACAATTCTCCGAATGAAGTCAGTCGACTTATAAAAAGAACGCCCACCAAAAAAAAAAAAACTTGCAGTTACATTTTCAATATTTTAATGAGGTGAACTACTTTTTCTTATATAACCATAACGACATTTAAAAAATAATAAAGACAGCGATGAAATCATATTATTTTATCGTTAGTTTTTGTAATATAAGTTTATTTAAATACTTTTCATGAAAAAGTCTCACACTGATCACTTGTAAATGCATCACATTCATTGTCTACGTGTGTTTGTGCGAGAGAGAATCTCAAACATATATATATATACAGTGTCGGTTAGTTCTTTTCCCCTCCTTCTTTTTTATTTAAGGTATCCGACTACCCTAAAATTGGGAGTTTTGTGCCAAAGTGTTTTATTAAAAGCAGAGAGATGCTATTACTTTAAGTAAAATATATATCAAACTTTAAAACGCGTTTTACTCAAAATGTGTTTTTTTTTTTTTTTTTTTTTTGAAAATGCTGAAATGGGGACAGTGATTGCTAAAAAAAAACTTTGAAAATAATTTGCTCCAATTTTTTGTGTATGTTCAGTATAATAGTAGAAGTGTTTTAACCTTCAGATTTTTCAATCCCTGTTTTATTACAAAATTTACAGTCCCTTATGTGAATATAATCACTGTTTTTGTAAAAATTAAAATATCTCTTATCCTGCAGGTCATTTCAAACATGAATAACATAGCAACACATCAAAATTGAAAATTTGTCCATAAGCTTTTGATACAGAATGGGCCGCGTTTATGTTATTTTTTTGTACATTTTTACCCACATTTTTTCCCATTTTAGCAATAATAATTTCTTTTTTTCTTCTTAATTTTAGAATATTTTTCTTAAAATGTTCTGAACAAATCTAAAAACCACAAAAAAATCCCCATATCTGCATTTTTTTAAAAAAAAGCTGTCGCAAGTAGTCGGATACCTTAAAAATAGTGCTTAAGCATCAAGAACGTTTTTTTATGTATTCTGTATTATACACTTACGTTACCACGGGTTAGTGAACATAATACTCAGATCCGTTGAACACTTCAGCAAAAATATATATTTCATACTGTGGAATACAAGAAGTGATTGATCCAAGTCAACTTTCTTTCCTTTGCTTTTTCTTTCACGCAATCCTTGACACGATAATGATGATTTAAGTGTGACTATTTTTCTCTCCCTACTTCGTAAGAAATAGTCCGAAAGATATTCTTTTATTCTAATAGCTGAGTCCTTCTCGTTTGGAATCTAATATCCGAACGAAAAAAAAGCTGTTGTTGTCATATTTCCTAAATCCTTTTATTCCATTGGTCAGTTAGACGATTATATCCATTATATTTTTATGTTAATTCAATGATTCAGTCGATCCTTTTAGATATTTTGATTTATTTTCTTAGACCAGACAGAAGACATTATACAGTACAAAGAACATTACATAACTGATTCTACAACAGGGGTCGGCAGCCTTTTAGCAGTGGCGTGCCAAACCAATCTACCAATAGGATTCAGTGTGCCGCACAGTAGGACATTTTTTAAACAATTCGATTCCCTGGATATTGCACCAAGATTTAGAGAATAGGGTCAATAATATAGATTTAAAGTTTTGCTACATATTAATTTTTCATCATTTAAATATATTTCTTAAAATAAAAATAAACAGCATAAAATATAACTGTTCCTGTAACAAAAACAGAAAAATTAAAATTGTACATATATATTTTTAAACATATTTATGTAAGTAAGAAATAGACAACATAAAATAGAAGCATTTCCTTTCATTATAATTAAATAAAAAGATAAATACACATTTTAATGCGAACCTAATGCTTGCACCGCTCTACTTTCATACAGAAAAATCAGGGGTATGATTTGTGGCTTTCAATTTGAAACGATTCTGGGCATCCAGTTACAAAACAATTTCTTTGCGGACTCGAAATATTTTTCATATGAGGAAAAAATTTTATTTAGATATGTGTATAGTCAAAAGAGGAAAGCAGAGAACATGCAATTTTTTCTTTCAAACAATTAAAACTCTCCAGAAATGATATTCAATAATTTACAAAATAGCTGTAAATTTGTCTTTGAAATTATCTGTCAAGAAGATCCATTACAAATTTATCAACTTTCAACCACTCACAAATCGACAAATTTGTAGAGTAGTGCAGAGAACCACTGAGAATTGTACCACGTGCCACATGTGGCACGCGTGCCATAGGTTGCCGACCCCTATTCTACAACAAGCTAAAAAAAGTAAAACTCTCAGATGACTTGTAGCGCCATCTATTTATTTTACATTTAATTTGCAACAGTTGTGTTTGCCATTGGGTATATAATATAACACATACATATCGGGGATAGATATAACACCTCTTTAAAGATCTTTAACTCCTAAACACTTAAAGAATGATACAGTAATAAAAAAAATATTTTTTATATATTACAACAAATAGCGTGTTTGCTCGAATCTAAGCCGCCATCGATTCTATGCTTCACCCAAACTTCTCGACACGTTTTTGTGAAAGAAAAAGGAAAACAAAAATAACAGTGAAAATGGTTCATCGATATCCAATATATACGAAATTTTAAAAAATTTTTATGTGAACTAATAATAGATGAATAATAAATTTATTTTACAATAAAAATTTTTAATTTATTCAAGAGTCTGAAATTATTCTAACAGTCAGTTTAATGTTCAATTTCCCCCATTCAATGAATTTTCCAGCCTTCGATTCTAAGCCATATCCGATTTTCTGTATCATTAACATTGAGAAAAAAAGTGTGGCTTAGATTCGAATAAATATGGTACTTAATAGCGTAATAAATCCATTGTTTCTTCAAAATCTTTATAAGAATTACGTATTTACTTTGTTTAAATCACTTGAAATCATTTTCTAAATCTTTATTTAATTTAATCAGTTTTATAATTTATAAAGGATAAAATAAATCGAATTAATAAATAATTTGTTTGTTGTTTATTTTAATATTGTTACGTTAATATTAAACAATTGTTATACGTCAAACTTGCTTACATAAATATTTTTCAAATTGAATTAATAAACTACATTATTTTTATTATTATTTAAATTTAGTTTAAATATTTTATATCAATAACTCTTAAGAATTTAGTCAAAAAATAAATTCATTTGATTACATATACGAGGATAGATATATTCTAATGAAAATTGATGACGAAATCAAATGCAAACATCGTATACACTTTACGTTGAATATCTTATTTCTTGTTAGAACAGCACTTTGAATTAGCATCCGAAATACATTATTTATCCAGCGTGTTATGGAATTTTTTTCTTTAAACAGTGGCGTTTTAGTTCATAATTCCAATTAATAGTATCTTTATGTGCTATATTTCAAGACTACTTATTCAGATTAACCATGTTGAAAATTGTATGTGTTCTTAGGATTAAAACTTTATTTTATGAGAAGCACTTGGATAAAGCATATAATTCAAGGTTGAAATTTGAAGAGAATGCGGATGTGGGATAATTAAATCCTATTAAAAATGTCAAACAAATAAATCCTTGTGTATATGAAACGAGAAGAAGATAGATACAAAATTTTTGTAGAAATCAGGAAGGAGAAAGTTTACAGCGACTTTCTTTATTTTTTATTCATTTTGTCATGTAATTCTGATGAACCACGATATTGTTCTTTTTTTTCCTTTGCACTTAGCAAGATTATGTTTCCTGCCGTGAATGTGGTAACTGATTCTTAAGCAATTTTCTAAGAAATTTCGTCGATACGTGCGTGTAATACAGATTGACCCAACTTTCTCACGGTTTTCATGGTATAAATTGTAGTGATTTGGATTCTTCTAAAGAAATAAAATAAGGTGTGATGCAATTCTTAAAACCTGAAGTTTTTTTGTGATGGTGGTTTATTTCAAATATAACAATGCCGAAAATATCAACGAAAAGAAATATAAAAAGAAATTGTAACGAGATTTTTCAAACAATTTATAGTTGACTGAATACATTACATTAATAAAAATTTACTACATATATGCTATATGGCGTGAAAGAACTTTCGGTAAAAAAAAAAATTTCGCTATTAAAACATAACTAATCTATGTTAATAAATAATTTTCTCTTTTGAGACGTAAAAAATTTACTTAACACTTTGTTATATATATATAAATCTTTATATATTTGAACGCTATTATTGAATTTTTCCTGACTGACATAGTAGACATTATAAACATGAGGTGGCGCGCTTATCCAGTAGGATAGAACCAGGTATCTTTGGATCTGAAGCCGAGTAACTTATCCACTACACCAAAATGATCACCGTGGTGCGGAGGTAGTTACTGGCTTATATAGATGGTACCGCTACATACACCCCACCAGTGAGTCGGTGGAGGGCGAACGAACGATGTATTTGTTTAATCAAGCGTGTTTTTGCTGCTGCGTCATGAGTTGTGACGGCTTTGTTGATTGCGTCATATGTGAGACGACTTTGCGGCGCCGAGTGGGTGCGGCGACTTTGCTGCGCCGATGGCGCGCTTATCCAGTAGGATAGAACCAGGTATCTTTGGATCCGAAGCCGAGTAACTTATCCACTACACCAAAATGATCACCGTGGTGCGGACGTAGTTACAGGCTTATATAGATGGTACCGCTACAAATATATGAGAAAATCAGTAAAAATAGCTCAGAATCTAGAGTTTTCTCAAAATAGTTTCATCATGGTTGTTATGCCTGAATATGTATGCAATTATACTAAATATAATTTCTGTTGTAAATTAAGGTGAAATATTGCTTTAAAGTGCGACTTAAAGTAAAAATTAAAGGAAAAACAAATTGAAAACTATTAAACTACAAATAACTTTCGACACAAGGTAAGAATAATGTTTGACGATGCTACTCAAATTTTAGTTCAAAGTTCAACGTTATTCATCCTTAACATTCTTAATATATTTACGATATAAATATTATCGTTATACATAAAGAAAAGCGACTCATTCGCTCATTATGTAATCCTCTGAAATATTAGACCAACAGACTTAAAAATTTGCAGGAATATTTCTTTTATTGAGTACAGGTCCACTAAAAACGGATTTTGCGAAAATCCACTTTGGTATAGTGTGGCTTTTTTCCACCTGATGGTTTACAGTTTACTTAAGTTTTTTTCAAAATATAATTTTAAAAAAACTTTTTTTTTATTCTACCATTTTAATTGTTATTTTTCTTCAATTCCCCCGTGCGAAGAACGAGTATACCAACCAGTACAAGTATATAATAGATTCACCCGCATACAAAGTTTTAAGTGAATTTATGTGTAGAATTAGCGAAGGATAGAAATTAAGAAAGTACTCTTTAGTTTTGTTATTCAGAATCAAATCCTTACTTTTCGTAAAAATAGTTATGTAAAAGTTTAAGAGAAAACAATTTTTATATTTGTCATTTTTCATCGTTTTTTATTTTTAAATTTTATGTAAAAAAATAGTTATATCAATCATTTTGTCTCTAGTGATAAAGAAAGTTAATAAAAAGAGAAATTGAAGTTGTGTACCTTCATGTAATGAAATTAGAACAACTATAAAGTTATATTTATTTGTTTTTAATTATATATTATTAAGAAAGTTTTTTTTTCCAAAATGTGCTTGCTCTGTAACTAATCAAACATATATCATGTTACGTATGGCAACACATCTAAAAGAACACCTTGCCACTTTTGAATGCTAAATAAAAGCCAGCATACATTACAAGGACAGTTTGCTCTTGTTAAAAAGAATAAGCATTTAAAAATTTTTTACTAAAACAGCATGGTTCTCTAATTTCTCTATATTTTGTTACAGTTCGATAGGAAATGATTTGTTGGACGAATTCTTAGCAAGCATGAACAATGAACCTTAAACAAAGTGAGCGGTATTCTCTGACCCATGTCAAATGCTTTTTATCGAGGTTAAATAAACACGAACTGTTACATATCCACACGTGTGGGTTGATCTTTCACAAAACATCCTTCACTACAGGAATCAGAAAAAAGTCGATTGGGGTACGTTGCACTATAATAACACGGAAATACAGTTGTTAAAATGTTTATCATTTCGGAATGTTTTGAAATCTTTTGGAAAGTGAACAAAGAAAATGCATAAATGCAAATACTTTATAACAACTTTCAAAATGAAAACACTTTTTAAAAAGCAAAACTAGTTGTGATGGAGAGATATGAGAGTAACATTTTTGTACGTTTTAATTCTATTTTTGAAAGAAAAAAACTACATTGGGGAAATTTTGTTCAAAATCAAATTAGCACGTTTGTTTTACAACAAGATTATAATGATTTATATTCGCATGACAAATTACAGCTAATGTGATGTACTGAGACAGATTCAGAAATTTTCTTTTAAAAAAGAGCATATAGTACATCATAGTTAAATTTATAATAGCAATCAGTTAAATATATTTGTGTTTACGTTTGCTTATGAATTTTTCTATACAGTGCATGATTTTTTTTTAATAAAATAAATATCTGAAAAGCATATTTATATGTTTTGAGAAGATTATGTTTCCTTGTATGATCGAGCCTTTTGAAAAATCACATTTATACAATTTCACATCTTGGTGGTTAGTGTTACATATGAGAATTAGAGTGAGAAGTTCTAAAATGATATCCCAATTTTTCGACTTTCAAAAAAATATTCTATATTAATTTTAAAATAATTAAAAAATGACTAGGAATTTGGAAGATAAAAATAAAAATTTTAAACTATATAAATAAAAGGTATACTAAAGGTGTAACCAATAAAGGTGATAATAAGGAAAGTCAATAAATATTGAGACGGTGTCTCAATAATTATTTAATTTAATTTTTGTAATTCAATGGAAAAAACAGTTATTTTTGCTTGAACAGTTTTCATAACAATTATTCGCTTTGTTTGAAGCATTGTATCAAATAGAGATTATAAATTTCTGGTTATTTCCCATTCAAGAGCAGTATAAACTCTTTTCTTCAAAATTAGTCTTCCTCTTTTCAATACATTCCATTTACATTTTTTATACTTGAGGGTTTAGTTAGGAAATTCCAGCTAAATAGATTATACTGACAATACTACTATAACCGTAGACAATTATTTACAAAACTCTACATATGCCCTTCATATATATTGATTTTAAAAATTTAACAAAATTTAACAAATTTGCACAAAATTTTTCCAATTTTATATGGAATTTTATTTTATCCATCATATCTTGAGCAACTTAAAAGAAAAAGAAAGGGAAAATTTTGAATTCCCTGCAATTGTGTGAATCATTTTTGCTACTTTTTCTGTAGCTAGAGAAGGTACAGCAGCGTTTTTCAAACTGTGGGGAGGCGTGATAACTCGTCAAGGGGGGCTCGAGCATATTGAAAAGTTAAAAACAAAAGATCATTTAAAAAAATTATTAATTTACGGAGCGTAAACAAACAAAATACATTCTTGCATAATAAAAAACAAATTACACATTTACGCTCATGTAATATGCAAATGTTTCAGCACTGCACAATGTACTTTATAGTTAATTTAACAATACTAAGTTCAGAACAAGTTTAATAATTACCAGTGACCCCATGGGCTTGTCATCTATAAAATTATGTACAAAAATTAACACTTATGTTGATAATTTGTACGGTTTATAATTAATCCCTTTACTACCGATTAAAAGCTACGCGATTCGCTCCCTAATCCCACCGTTTTTTTACACGTACGCGAGCGCATGTGTTGTATTGGGGGGGGGGGAGAAAGGAATAAATAAGCAAATCCTCTGTAATAAGTAAATCCCTTGAAAACACTGCCGAGGTCCTTTTCTTGCATTCCAAAGCCTTCGGAATAATTATTGTATAGCAATGCACAGAAAACATTTTACTTCGGAAAGGTTTATATATACGTCCAAGGCAATTAACGCTTTGGCTGAGCAAGACTTTTATACACGCCGGTGGCACTTCAGAGGTTAAAGTCTTATTGTAGCTTTAGCGTCGAAGTATAGTATTATTGAATTTAATGCATAGTTTTTGTATGGAGGGGGGATGAAAATTATGATTGAATATTGGGTCGCAAATATTCAAAGTTTGAGATGCACTGATTTACAGTGCATAATATTTCGCACATTGGGAATAAAATTGCTTTCGTATGTGTTATCTTCGGATTAATTTTCTGGCAAAGTACTGAAGAACACTTATTATATAACCAATATCATAAATGTCGTTAAAATAGAACAATGATTTCTTAAGCCAGTTAAATGATTTTTTGTTCTTAACCCATAATATGATCTTCAAAACAAAAATATGGAACTAATTGTCATATATTATTGCCTCGAAAAAGTTTATCTTCGAATTTCGAAAGAGTCAAATAGAAATAACATAAATGTTTAAAACAATACCTGATTTCCTAATAGATAGGACAGGAATGTATCAAATTTTGCTGCATCAACCAATACATAATACGCCGAAGTCTCGCCACTGTTAAGTGATGACAGTAAATTGTCGACATTCACTTCATTTCTATGTTCTATAATGTTGATACAAGTGAAAATAACTTTATGCAACCGACTGAATCCGTGTCAGGAGACTCAATAGGTTGTTCAACCAAGCACAAATGACAGCAACCTTGGTAATTACCGAAATGAAACAAGGTAAAAGTCTTTTTGGTGCGATCGCTTTCAAGTGTAAATGGACTCGTTTTCTTCAAGATTGATTTTATAAGCATTTTAATGGTAGACTTAGAAACAATTTGTTCTACAAATTGAGAATGTTCCAAGAATTAATACGAAATGGAATTTACTTGCTCCAAATGATAAGATGTTAAAACAGATTTTATATCTTGTAAATGACGGTAAAGTAAAAAAGATCAAGAAAGAGAACAGTTGTAAATCATATAGTAGTCTGTCATATGCAAAAAAAGGCAATTCTTTTGTTTGTAGGATTGTATGTTATAATGTTATGAATAAATCGTACAAAGTGGGAAAAGTTCAAAATTAGAGCAATGCTATTCAAGACAGGGGGAGCAATTTTTTTTATGTACAATAAGACTTAAATCAAAGAAACGAGCGTTTCAAAATGGAATGTTCATAATTCTAGTTTTCGTGTTTAAGTTCAAAAAAATTTGTACTCTTTTCTTCAAAGAATACAAAAATTAATAAAATAAAAAACTTGAGAATTTTGAGATTTCACTTATTTTGAAATTTTTGTATAAGTATTAAACTATTCGTGAGCAATTCTTAGCTTATGAATATTTATTGATCGTCAGAAAATAATGAATTTGATCATGTTTTCTTGAATTAAGCTTAATGTTTTAAAAATTCAAATACTAGAACGTTTTGTTGAACCTTAAGTTTGTAGAAGAAAGTTCCGTGTTTTAGTCTGACATAATGCTTACACAGAGGTGTAACGGAGAATATTAGGGCCCCCTGCAAAGTCAGGTTTTGGGCCCAAAGTTGGATCTTACAAAGGATTGTAAAACTATAACCCTTGGGACCCCATAGAATCCAGAATCCCCCATCCCCCGATTTTTCCACTATTCTTTCTGATAATATTTTTGCTATCCTTCTTCTATTACTTTCCAGAGTCCAGTAGGTTTGCACTTAGTATTGTCAAGGAAGAATATTGAAGAAAACGTGGGGTGAAACGATGGGGACATGGAACAAATATATTAAAAAGTTTTTCCAGGTTCCCCTTTTTCTATTTTTAAGAAATGTTTATGGTCTCAGAATCAGGTTTGGACATCTTTTACTCGCATTTTCGATAGCAAAAAAAGCATCTCTTTCTTTGAAGTCATTTCAGCAAGCTCATATCAAGGGGAAACCTTTATCTCCTGTTAAATAGTCATACAAGGCTTTACAAAATCTCTTGTTTTGAGTCACATTACTCGGCAAAACACAGTAAACATTATAAGTCATAGTTTTTTAAGCTGTAAATTTAGGTTTCTTATTTTGCTTATTGTTTCTATATATGTTCATATTTGATTTGCAGTTGATTTCTGCATCTCTGCGTTTTTTCTTTTGTCACTATTTTTTTTCTTGCTTTGTTCTATAAACATAACATTATGTATCTTTTTCTGGTATTTATTTGAAATTTTCTTTGTAGATGTAGTGATTGACAGCTTTTTTTTCTTTTTTATTAATCGTGTAGCTTATTTTGCACTTATTTTTTAACTAATAAGAAAATTCTTTTTCGGGTAATAGAAAAACCCCTCCGAAAATCCCAAAAGTGTATCCTTCGATCCCCATCTTGCTTACATCCCCATTTTGAAAGAAGAATAAATTTTAAAATATCAGATGATAATTTTAGTTTAAAATAATAAAATGTTGTGAGAAATAACTCCTCAAAATATTTACATTTGTTCAAATCCTTTATCGAAATCATTTTAAAAATGAGTTAACCCCTTTTTATTTCTTTTTATTTTAAACATCAGCAACAAACAAATTAGATAATGATTTTTACATAATATTTTCTGCATTACATTATTTCTACGAAAATTTTCTAATGTTCTCAGAGTGAATAACAATTAATATTTATTTCTAAAGAAAGAGATTTTGCACATTTCATCATTTTCATTATAGATGTTTGTACAAAAATATTTTTTAGCTCAGTAATTAAAAATGGTTTAGAGTATATATATTTCAGCATGTAAATATAAATGGAATAGCAAGCATGAATAATTCGCAAAAAAAGTTTGGAACAATAGGTTACAAAACTTTTTTGTACTTCAAAATAAAATTATCTCATTCTTCAAACTTTAAGAATATCACAGATAATATTCATCAATTTTCTAATTGTTTTAATTGCTTTGTTGTTAAGTTAATTTACATGAGAAAGATCTTTAAAGAGCTAATCAAAATTACAATCTTGGTTTTAAACAAAGAGAAATCTATTTGCTGTCATTTTATGGTAATTCCAACTACCAATCATTGCACAAAACGTTTTGGAAACTATTTTTTTTCTTCTTTGCATGTTCATAACTTTGGAATTTAATTTTATGAAGGTCGTATGTAAACGTTCTTACTTCGTGTTGAAAAATTTAGCAAGATTGTATTTGTGTATATATCTAATTATAAAATAGACATATGAGAAAGCTCTAATACTCTAAAGAGAGAGTATTAGAGCTTAGTGACTTTAAAGAGAACTACAAAACAGGATTAATTAAATACTTTATGTTTGATTTGAAGATGTAATAAATACAAAGAATACATTGAGAGGATTATACCATCAACATGTGATAACGAGTGACCTTAAGAGTTAGAGATGAACTATTAAGTAAATTTATGTATAAAGGTATTGGCTTCAGGCTGATAAACATCACTAATAGCAATTCAATCCTTTTGAAGCAGATTCCAAATGAAATGCCTATTGAGGCTTTTAATCAATTCAGATTCCGTGTGTTGAGAGAGGTAAGGAATTTGAATTCCAGGGTTGAAAATGTGATTAAATATAGATATCTAAGACTTTCTATAGAAAATTTACAGAGGGATTTTGTGTTTACATATGTTGATAGCCTACCTGAAAATCATGCACTTATTTGTAAATACTATTATAGTAAACTGCTAAATGAACATACTTTAAATGGTAATGTATTTTAAAAATCAAGTTATAGTAATAACGAAACTAATAACAGTCTTTTAGCGTTGAATAAAAACTGATTATTCATTTGACAAATCCCATTTCTTAAAACCTAAATTTCACAAAAGTTCTTCTGAATTCCGTAGCATTACTAATGTCTACAATACGAATATTACGAAATCTGGAAGGATTGTACAATCTATTCTTTGAAATACCATCAATAATTTTAAACATGCAGCTTTAATTAAAAAACAGCTTAGAAACTATTAAAGCATGAAGGACAAGAAAATTTTCCTTACGCTCATGGTTTTGACTTCGAAGATCTTTTTATCTCCATAGATGTTAATGCTATGGTTAGAGTACTTAGGCTTATATGATAAATATCAATTACATAATTTAATGAATTTTGAAACATTTAATATTTTTTTAACTTTTTTTATTTCAAGAAAACTTTAATGCTCTTGATCAAAATCTTTATAATCAGGTTAAGGGCTTTCCTGAAGGTAATCCTACTGGTAATAACCACTATTTACACCTTTTTGAAATAGAACGTATAGACAAAGTATAACATTTCATTCCGACTACCAAACTAAAATTAGATTTCTCGAACTCCAACGGAAATTGCTTATTTCCAGTAAACAAACTTAACTTATTAAAGCTAACTTTAATTCTAACAAGGTTGAATTTTGATATTTTGACCTGCAACTAATTAACAATAAAGTAGTTAGAAAATAAAAGGGAGGCTTGGCAGCCGTACACTAGTGTTCATGGTCCCAAACTCGTGGCCGGTGTGTCAAGAATTCGAACCCTTGTGCAATTGAAGACCTTTCGTGTCGAGGATTAGGTTCATAACCAATAACCCTCGTTTTGATTTGCAGCGTGATCTTAAGAAGCACTCACTCATAAATTGGATGCATTCGCATTCTAAATCATTTAAATACCTTTTTAAAGCAGCATTTTGAATATATAAATTTATAGAAATAGTATATTGAATTTTTTACTTCGAAGTAATAACTTAAATACGAAAACATAATAGACAAATTCAACAATACTAAGATATTCTTTCATTACTGTTTGGCTCAAGATTATCACACATACATCTTATATATATGTATAACCATGTGACGGCTCTATCTGCGATCTTTTCACTAACAGTCCTCTTGGGGAATTCTTGGTCCTTAAAAATTACTTTATTAAAATGTTTCCTCCGAAAAGAGAACGTGAACATGCAAATTAAGACTGCCACATATAGTCTATGCTTTCAGGTGAGAGGGGAGAGACAGGATAGACTGCTAGCGGAGCAGTGATTAATCAAATTGAATGCGAAGCGTGGATATTTAGTAATTGATAATTTTATTACTTAAGGTGACGATCTGTCACTTGAGATTGAATCTAGATTAGACAGCTTAGAAGTCAGAGCTATTGAATTAAGTAAGTGTATTAAGTATTTAAAGTCTTCTCATATCTTGCATACCTCGTTAATTTTCCTCATATTTATTAATTGGGTGCATCTCTAGAATTGTTATTAAGTTTTTTGTGTTGCAAACTAATATCAATAAATTGATATTAGTTTGAAATATGGCTAGTCTTCCTTCCGACCCCCCCCCACACACACACTGAGGGATGAAAGAGCGCTTCGCTCACAAACTCACACACACATATATCATACATACATTAATCATCTTGTAACTTTTGACTCCAAAACATCCCACAGCACTGGGATCACAGAGTTCGGCATGTTAATGGTCTGGATATAGAAAGTAAAAAATAATTTTCTCATGGTTTATACCAGAGGTTCCCAAACTTTTCTGACTCATAGACCCCTTGTCAGGTTTTTCGTCTTCGAGTTGACCCCCTGCTTACCTAATATTAAATTTTTGCACATTGATCAACTTAAATGCCTTTTTGACAGCTGGTACAGAGCTACTTACTTCAAAAGATTAAAATTCTTAACTGTAGTGAAGTATAGTGTTTAAAACTTTAAAAAAACATATTAATTTTAAATTTAAATTTAATAATACGTAAAATGAAATTAAGACGCAAATAAAAATGCTTTTAATATGATGGATGAATTTGGCTCTTCAATATAGTAAAATTTCAACATTTGACATCAATCTTGTCGAGTTTAACCCTGAATTTCTTCGGTTAATAATGTTCAATCTTTTTTTTTTTGTGTCTACCATTGTCGCAGCATTTTCAAACCTAGATTCAAGATCTGAATAGAATGTATTAAAATAAACGTAGGTTCAAAAAACATTATTTTGACAGGTTATCTGTGGCAAAATGAGAAACTGGGAAAATTTGTTACGTCCAATATTATATTCTTTTAGCTTAATTCTGGAAGAAAAGCTGAAATGATGGTTCTTATTTTAATAAAAAATATGCTGTCACCATCTAACTGTGCAAATTAACCTCATTAAAATTTCGTTAGTAAATTTGTTAAATAAATAAAATCTGTTTTCCCCTTGATTACATTTTCTTTTAAAGTTAAAGTCAAGATGTGTGGTTTAATGAGAGCCTCTATGGTAGATCCCCATTTACACTTCATGGACCCCTAAATTATTTTTTTACTGACGTAGACCCCTTGCAAGTCGCCATAGACCCCTGGGGGTCTATATAGACCACTTTGGGAATCACTGGTTTACACTTTCTAAAACATCTTATCCATGTACAAATTTCAGCACTGTACACAATCAACCAACTTATGACCAACCAAGTACCCTTAGCACGCATCTTTTTTGGCATGCTGGTGAAGATGAAGCGTTATTATATAATTAAACTACAATGATTTTCCAACCATTTCAACATTTTCATTTCTATAAATTCTATTGTAAACACAATTTTTTAAAATTCTTTCTTTATAAAAGAATGGTATTTTATATATAAACCTTAAAAAAAATTAATTAATTTCCAATAAATTTATTTTGCTCTTTGTTTTCTTTTTTGTTTGGGTTTTTCCTTATTATCTTACCGAGTCGCAACGGGAGACGGTTGGTACTATCAAACTAGTTTAACCCAGTCGTTTTATTCGGCCCCAAGTCCAATTGCTATTTAACTTGTCAGGCATTATTTTTACTTTTTGTATTTCTTTGTATTTTCTACTTCCTTTTACATATTTATTTTGTAGTTGTGCTGTTTTTGAATTTATCCTTTATTTTTCCATGCTTTTAAATGTATATATATATACATATTTCAAGTTTTCCTTCCAATATATATATACAAATACACGCACATATATTTCTATATTATTTGGGGATTCAGTGGGACATTTTAAACCTTTATTGTTGAGTGAGGATTTCCTAAGTAATTTGTGCAGCTGGTACTCACGCACATTTCTCTTAACTAAACTCTGAGGTTGCTTTGTGACAATGCGTGATACTAGAGTTTCGCCTTGTGAAAGAACCGTGATATGTGCTAGGCACTATGAAACGTATCTGAAGAGAGATTATGAGATTATTCCAAAAGTCCAAAAGTATTTCAGTGGTTGTTAGTAAAACGACTAGTGCAGGCTCTGAAGCTATTAATAGTTTAATAGAGGAGTTGATTTGGCAAGAGGTCCTGGATGCACCTCATTGAAGGTGGCTGTGCACATTCTAGATAAATAATATTACAAATTTTTCTTCAAGATTAAGTTCATTAAATCACTCCACACATTATATGCATGGATTGTTTTAATTCACATGATGATTATTTTTCACATGAGGAGATTATGTTTTACATTGGATCAAGAAATGTAACATATATTAAGCTTCCAGTATATCTGTTATTCCTTTGATTCAATGCTTTTTATGAATCTTAAGAAGTTCTAATAATAACAATAATCTATTAAATTACCGAAACGTGTACGAATAATTAGCAAACTGAAACATTTTATTCAATTTATTCATCTTCGTTCTATCGTTGAAAGAATGAAAATAAAAATGTAATAGATTATTTTTCAAAAATTAAACAGCATATAATCAAAAATATTTCATGTGTAGCTTTATATGTAATACCAAATATAAAGCAACATTGAATATAAATATATTAGATATTAAATATAAACGATTGTATTTAATACCAAAACACAATTAAATGTAAAATTAAATTTTCAGTTTCGCACAGATTTGTGTTTGGCTTAAAAAATTAGATTTTTAGCAATGACACTTTTGTCACGAATTTCTGCAGTAATTTGAAAAATTATCTAAATTTCAAAATTGTCCCTAATTTTGTCTTTTAGATATATTTGATGTCGTGTGATGGAAGATTTATTTATCAGCTTTTTTTCAATATATTATTATTATTATTGTCTGATTATTATTATTATTGTTGTTATATCGGCTCGGTGGCTTAGAGATAGCGTGCCTGCTTTGTACACCCAAGATTGCGGGTTTGATCTCGGCTGAAGTCGATAGATTTTTCTGGATGCGAAAACCGTAAGCACACATGTCATACGATTATGTGGCATGTAAAAGTTTCCTGAGTTTCAATTTCGTTATGATACTGTCGGAAAAATTAAATCACGGTGATACTTAGCATCCAACGAGAGCTTGAATTAGAGCGTTGAAATGGGGTAGCGATGTCCGCCATTAGATAGTGCCACTATGAAATGGCTCTCACATTCGGGGACTTGTTGTGTCTGCAAAGGCTTAGTTGCCAATATGCAACCCCTTAGGGGAAAAAGAACAAATTATTTTTATCGATATTAATTAAGAAAACAAAATTAATTTTTGGTACAAATGCTTTAAATTATATTGATTAAGTGTATTATATCAAAATATATGCGACACATTAACATAGCCCAAAAAATATATTATTTGCGCTAGTATGCTAAATGTATGTCTCAATACAAATACTTCTAAGAAAATACAAGATATTACTTTTTGTCCCCTTAGCATCACTGAAATGCTAATACACAAATTATCTCCATCTTTTTTTAATGGGAATTTTATCCGCCCACTATCGTAACATTGCCATTAATTTAAAAATGCAAACATTTGAAAGCTTTCCTTCAGGTGCGTGATATGATTGTGAAGTGTCTGGGACCACTTATTTTCTTACACGAGAACACAGGAACATGCTAATTTAAGTGCCGTTTGGTTGAAGCGCTCCAGTGACTTAGTTCTTACTAACCGTGAAATTCATATGTTTTATTCTTACATATTATTTTGATTGTGAAGTCATTCTTTTATAATGCCAAGGCTGGTTTCGTTACAGCTTATGCTTTGCTAAATTGGTGTATTTCTATGAACTGTAGAAAGATGTTACTCCGAAATACTGGAATGAAAGACTAAATAACCATCTTCGTTTGTTTCGTTCAGCAAAGCTTCCAACAAACGTTTTTTAAAAAAGTGACCTTTTCATGTTATTGACATATTCCTCATTGTGTTCTTCAGATTACTGAACTTTTTGTGCTGACCACTTGTGTAAGCTGTATGTTGACTCATTGATATTCAATTGAAATAATTTAATCTCCGTAATTTGATCGATTGAACCTATTATCATACCGAGAAGTTAAAGGTTCGGATGGATTACGTTCTTCAATCGTGTTATTTTATTATTTTGTTACGAATTCTTCCTTCGTGCTTTGCTATTGACATGGATAGATTATAGCTAACGTTTTCATTATTCCTCTTGATTTGATATTTTTTCAAGATAAATAAATTCTTTTAATTGTAATCCCATTCTACAGTTACTTACTATTCTACACAATTCATCCCATTCTATAGTTACTTACTATTCTACAGCATCTCATTCTGCAGTTACTATTCTACAATTCATCCTATTCTACAGTTCATCCCCTTCTACAATTACTTACTATTTTACAGTTCATCACATTCTACAATTAATTACTACATTCTACAGTTCATTCCATTCTATAGTTCTTTATATTCTACAGTTCATCCCATTCTACAGTTACTTACCATTCTACAATTACTTACTATTTTACAGTTCTTCCCATTCTACAGTTACTTACTATTCTACAGTTCTTCCCTTCTACGGTTACTTACTATTCTACAGTTCATCCCATTCTACAGTCACTTACTATTTTATAGTTCTTCCCATTCTACAAATATATTATGCAAGTTAATTAAAATTTAGTAAATTAAAAAGAATTTAAATTTTTTCAAATAATTATTAAAAACTCAAACTGTATTTGCGTATTGTGCACCTGGCATTGTAGCTTAAGACATTTGCTAAAGGAAGATATTTAGTAATACATTCTACATATATACAATCTATTTCTCCTTTTTATTACAATTCTAATAAAAAGTAGAAATGGGTCCAATATACATTATGCCCTATTTTTAATGGCTACAAGAATTATTAAATTGTGACAATATATTTGAAACCGATTAATTTAAATGTTTTAAGTAAGGATAAAAAACATTTAGTAAGAAAAAAAAACTATGATAATTCAAAAAATTTCAATTTTTCTGTCAAAATGCGTCTAAAAGTTGTTTCTATTGGATCGAAGGAAAGAGGGAGGGAATAAAAAGGCATTTTAGCAAAATTGACACTGGGAAACTCACAAGAACACCGCTCCCCAAAATTTCGAATGCAGAGTTCAATAAACGAAAATATAGCTGATAAAAACATTTAAAAGAAATCACCTGCAGTTAAAATAATAGTAAGCATTAATTAGAAAAATGTATGTAATACCGAACACTACACTGAATGGTATATCCGTATCTATATACAAGCAAGCACATTATAGCATATGAACATGTATATTTATAAAAATCAAATTTTGATTTTTAATATGTTAAAATTCTCCTTGTAAAACAGTTATACTAAGAGTTTAGGTTGCTGTTTTTGTATACTCAGATAGGAATTTACTATTACGATTCCCATTTTGATTCAAAAAGGCTTTAAATTGCGAAGAAAATCTGGTAAAATAATTCCGTACAAACTCGCAAAGCAAATGTCTTGAATTTCTAATTGGAAAAATTGAGAGAACTAATATAGGAAGATTTTTCTCTCTTTCTTTATGAAATAAACTAATTGATTCATGCTCGAGGACAAACTGGCGGTTTGGGCGAGTTCTAGGCGTAGCTTAATGACCTCAAATTAACATACACATTTCCGGATGTATTTTCTGTAATTCTTCACCCAATAATTATGTGAATGAATATATGTCATCATTGATATAATAGCTTCTTGATGTTAACGTGATACCCACGCTAAAAATGCATGCTTTCTTCTGATTATCCGTTTATTTTCACAACTTTCATCCATTTCCGTAAAACTTGTATCTTTACTTAATCGAGAGATGAAATGGAGAACGGAAGCTCATTATGTAAAGCTCTTTCGCTTGAAAAATATTTTTCTATAAATTTCGTTTTTTTTTTTTACTCATTAACATTCTTGGAACTTGGTAAATTTTATTATTCCACATCTCAAATTCTGTAAAAGTAAAGAGATTTCAATATGATGTTTTTAAGTCAGTATTCAAATCAGTACACAAGCAATTTAAGAAATTTTATGACTTGTAAATCCTTTGTTTCTCAAACTATTACTCTAGCATAAATTCTCGAATTATCCAATTTCCAAGAAAATTGACTACCCATATTGCATATAAATGCTTTGTTTCTACTAAAACTCTATAAAAACGAGTGTCTCACTCATATTTTTATCTAACATCTTTTAAAATTACCACCTTCCGATGTAATCTTTTAAACTAATACTTCTTTGGAAAATTGATGTGGTTTTCCTCAAGTTAACTGAAGATGGAAAAAAGGAAAAAAAAGAAAGATTAAAAAAAAAAACAGGAAAACAAAACGAAACGAAAAGGAAGTAGAAAGCAGAAAAAGAGGGGGGGGGGCGAATCTCGTGTCAAGGTAAACAAAAAGAAAAGCAATAATTGAAACGTTTATTGAATTGCAGAAATCTCACCAGGGTCATCGCATTATAAGAGATCATCACCTACTGATAGTCTTTAGGGAGTTGTGGATATCGTCAGATGGGCGCATTGCTTCCTTTGCTTTAACCTTACTGACTGCTACTACTGCTAAGGCCTTAGGAGCTAAATCGTCCTCATTACGCGTGGTTTGAAAGAGGGTAGATATTGAGAGAGAATGTTATATCTGTGTAGAGAATGTTTTTATTTCTCAGATTCGTCCTTATAGATTCTTAAATAAACGTTTTGAAATCACACAGTCGGAAATTTAAGCAAGTGATTTGAAAAATTTAAAAATCGAAAGAATAGGACATTTTTAAGATTTTTAAGTTTGTAATAACCCTCCTTCCGTCTACTCTGTGACCCAGCTAAAGGTGTGGAAGGAAGTGAAGGATGATTCGACATGATAATTTCCAATTATTTTATTTAGCACTTTAATCGACTCAAAAAAAAAAAAACAATTGAATGCAACACAATAAATAGGATGTTCCAATCAGTCAACAGAGGGAGGGGGCGAGAGTCGCGTTTTGGGAGAATACATCTAATAAATCAACCACTTTAAAATAATCGAGTCGCCCATCCGGTATAGTGGTTAGCGACTCTGACTGCTGTGCCATAGGGCCTGGGTTCGAATCCCGGAAAAGACACGGATGTTTGTAAATGTATAGCGCATTCTCGGCATGGGGGTACTCTAAATAGCCGTCGAGCCGCAAGTCCTCTCGTGTGGTTGATGGAAGGGGAAGAGAGGTGGGAAAACCCTGACCACTCCCAGGGTGTTCTCCCTCAAAATTGGGGCGGAACCGAGCCAAATCGTACTGTCCCCTGCATGGTGCTCAAAGCTATGGCTAACGACAGGCGTACAATATAGCCCGATGCCATGATGAATTTCGTGGGACTTGATCTGACTACGTCAGACAGGTGGCATTAGCAACCACAAAATAATCGATCTACTACCTTAATATTAATTTCCACGGTAGATATTTAACTATTGGCGACTTAACCTCTTTAATACTTTAAATATCAAACGTAATATTAAGGTGACAATACCTAAACTGTAGACAGTCTTCTTATTAATTAAGGCTTAATCCTTCAAATATCACCTTCCTGTCTTTAAGCTCTCCCACGGACTTTCTAGCCTATTTTTCGGTATTCTCTTTGTATCTCACTTGCCACCTTTAGTTAACTAACTTTCTAACCATCTGACTTTCTAACTCACTCACCAACTTTCTACTATCTATCATTCTAATAAGCGAACCTGAACTACATATAATAAACTTAATTTGCACATATCACGTCTTCTTCTAAGAAGAAGATTGATAAATTTTAATAGCCCGAAAGATTTCCCAAGAGGGTTAGTGAAAGGACTCGAATAGATCCGTCACAAATTGAAATGTTTTCTTTTTCTTTAAAATAATTTAAACTTAAGTCTTATATGTGAAGTATAAAGTTTGGGTGGGAATGATTGTGGGTGTCTTTTAAGTCTGTTTTACCCAATCAAGAAATTAATTTTCAAAAATATATTGTAACAATGGAAAACTTTCCTTTGAGTTCTAATTCAATTGAAAAGCAAAAATCCCATAAGATTTTTTTACTCATAGATCTAAGTATTAAATAAATTTGTATAATCAATAACCAAAAATTTTTAAAAAAAAACAAGTTTAAGACAAGTTATTAAAATTTTATTTTTAAAAAATTAATAACAGAACAAGATTTATTTATCGAAAGCGTTCAGTTTTGACGCAAAATGTTTTTTACTGCTAGCAAATAATAAACAAAAAGAAGAAAATTTTAAGAAAATGGTAATCAGCTTTAAAAAACAAAGTTTGTTAGCGTCTCTTTATGGATGTATTATGTACTGGTAATGGAATTTCATTTTATACTTCGGTTAAAAAATAACAATCACAAAATAATTTAATGAAAATTCATTAACTATGCATGCTATTAATTATGAAGATTCATATGATTTTTTTTCCATATATTTATTTATTGGTCATTTATAAGGTTAGAAGAAGATTAAACTCTGATAAATAAAGGTCAATAAGGAGGAATAAGTATGTTATACATATTATGTAGATTAAATATTCTCATAATAAAGCAAATATTCTCGTTTTAACATGTTAGAGAATGAAAATATTAATTTTTCATAACTTTCAACAGACATTTTTTACTATGCGAATAACAAGCTTAATTATTTAGAAAGAAAACTGAAAAAAAATTTAAATACTCATTTCATCAAAAACATTTCGTTATTTAGTTAGTTAAACTGGAGTATATACTGTGGTATGTAGAATAAGTCAAGGCAGTGACGAAAACAAACTATGAAAAGTCAGTGCATCTTACAAAATGTTTATTTATGTGCTAAGCAAAAATATTTAAAAATATTTAGAGTAGACCAGAGCAATTATTTACAAGAAATACAAGGCTAGTTGTCATATAAACAAGTGTGTCTATTTAAATCTGTAACATACATATAAAATGAAATGAATTTTAATTAAGTTTTTAGAAGAAAAGTTCTCTACGTGTTTTTAAGGAATCTCATTTCCTGAGCAAAACGCTTAGGTATTAATATTGACCTAGAAATTTAAAAGCAAGTTTAAAAAGGTATCAATTAGGTCATCTTAAGTTATTTAACTCCCTTCCATTTAAGGTTATTCTCAATTTGTGTAGAATTTAAAAGAATCCTCACGGTCATATTTAATATTCATCCCGACAACTATTTCAGTTAATCCAAGGGTGTCAAAATTCCACTTAAAATTAAACTACAAATGTCTAGAAATGAGTCAAGAAGCTTATCTTGTGAAACATGTTGTTCAGTTGGAGATTAAATAACAAAATTGTTGTGTAATATTGAAATTGTTAAAAGTAATTTAAAAACTGTTTCTGAGTGCTTAAAGATATTTATGTAATTGGGGAATATTACCGTATTTTTTGAGATTATGTTTGTCGGTGTTGAAACTCAAAAAACAAAAACTTTCAATGTTCTGATTTATGTATTTTTTACCTTAAAATATTTGCTTACTTAATATATTTGAAAATAGATTTTCATTAAGTGCATCATTTTAAAAATGTTCTCTTACTTTCTCAAACGTTAATATTCACTCAACGTTGAGTGAATATTTACGAAATCAAAATATTCTTCACCAAATATGTTTATAACGAGGAAACTCATCAAATTTCTTTTCTTTGAGTTGAATTAATGGCTTGGGATTAATCTAAAGAGAAGACAGCAAATTTGTTTTAAAAAAAGGCTAAAACTACTCTTTAGGCTGGCTTTTGAAAGAATTTTAGATACCTTTTATTATACGAAGTATATCAGGCATTATGCAAAACCATTATACAAAATATCTGTTTTATACAGCATATCTAAAATTATTTAAATATTGTTTAATATTTACATAACAAAAAAGTTTTTAACAGAATAATCATAAAAAAGATCTACTAATAGTTTTGATTCATTATTTATTTTGAGTATTCCTCCATATATTAAATATTGCATGTCTTTTGCATACTATACTTTCACAAAATATTTACATTAACAAAAGAAAGTGTGTAATAGATTAGTGAATAACAATAATTAAAAATTTTAATTCAAAGAAGTTAAATATGTTTTAATATATCATTTCAATGGTTTTGTCACACATTTATTGTCCTAAAATGAGAAAAAGTCTTTTAGGTAATTATTAGTTAAAGTAGGCATTTTTTCATCAAGAACAATACCAAATATTGTTATAATGAAGACATGTACTTAATGAGTGCTAATTAATAAAAAAATCGATAGATATACAATTTTTTATAAGTTAAGTATTTAGAGTGTTTTGAGTATAAATAATTGAGAACATATACTCATATTTTCACTATGATACAAGAAGGCCGGAAAAAGGCAAACGCAGTGTCATCTTTTCGAGCTTTTTTCTCAAGTTTAAATGTTTGTGTACCTATCTGTGCTTGTATTTCAAGTCTTTTTTTTTCATTTGAAACTTAGAAACTTCTTTTATCTCAGACCTTTGCTATCTTCATTGCTTTGTTACAAGTTTATTTTTTGTGATGTCGTGAAAGACACGGTTGACAAATTTGGAAAAATGACTCAAATTTCCACTTTTAAAAAGACATTAGAACGTTTTCATCATATGTCCTTCGCATCTATAATGCTCTCGAGACACGAACAAGATTCTTCATTGTGTAAAAGACAGACTTTCGCTAAAACGTGAATATTCTCAAGGATTCTAAGGAAACGAAACAATACCTTGTTTCCTTTCGTGTCGTAAGGATGAGGTCGTTTTGCTCTGACCGGCATGTGCCGGCTTAAAGTATTTCACCTTTATTTGAATTTTTTTATTTAATATTTAGGACATGAAATACTATATAAAACTTGAGCTGTGAATATATTACATAGAAATATCATAAAACAGCTGCTTTCAAGATTCAAAGTTTAGAATGTAACACCGATATGGTTTTGTTTGCCTGCCTATAAGATAGACAAATACTTTCAAGATCTAATAATAATCAAAGATCTTAATGCTAATAATCACATATAATAATCCTGTGTTGTCTTTTTTATTTAAATGGTTAATTTTTTAATATAACTTCAATGGTTAGGTCTATGTGAATAATTTTCAGTTACTATTAATGAACACATACTTTAATTTTATAAACCTGCTTGTCGTATTTTTTTTAAATAGAAACAGAAAATTGTGTTTAAAAAAGTTTTTATTTGAAAACTTGGTTAAAGCAATAGATTTATTGCCATTTTTACATATAAATATTTCAAATAGCTCAAAATTTGTCAGTAAAGCCAGAAATGGAGCACTATTTAAATTCATGGGTACTTAAATAAATTCAAGACAGTAGAGAAGCTATTTGATGCATTTTCTTGTCCGAACTCACCAAAAAGGAAGTTGTGTTAAGTGGGAAAGGGAATTGAAAAGTTTTTGGAGAATGCATGATGAGCCGAGAGTAATTTGCAACTCACAATCAATTTTGATTCCAACAAAATCGGGAGAAAAATTTCATTTTAAAAAATTGGCCTTTTGAATGCATAAATGATGTTGTCAACTGAGTACAAGAATTATAATGCATTTCATCAAAATAGTACCAGCAAGAATAGAATGTTTAAAAAAACAATTTTCATGCAATTCTGATGATCGTGTAATCTCTTTTCATTATAATTCCCTAATTTGTACTGTATTTAAAACTTAGAATTTTATTCTGTACATATATCGCATTATTATTGTTTGAACTTCGGTTATAAAAAGTATGAGCAAAGCTTAGTACTTTCATACACGTTTCAAGAACCAATAAGATTCAACCAGTTGAAGATAAAAGCTTGCATTCAAGTTGAGTAAAATGAACATAAAACAGATAAAAATTACTTGAAAGGTGGAATTGCTTTCCTTAATTAGTTAAACATACTTGAGAATTCCCCACACGAATAAGTAATTTTGAAAATCAGTTATATATTTAATTCCTTATTATTAATCTTTCTTTGATGTCAAAATTTGAAATTTTCTTAATGGTTTTATGTACATGTGAATGACATAAAATTAACTAGCTTGTAAAAACTTATTTGAAAAAAATACAATTTATTTCCTTTCTACTTTTAACCATTTTTAAAAGGAATGATATATTATACAACTAGTTGAAGAAAGTGAAAAAAGTTATTTCCACTTTTCATATAAATGGGTGACGTAACAGGAAAATCTAGAATCAACATATTAAGTAACAAAAAGAAAGAACTAAGAGTATGTACTTGTATATGATATGAATTTAATTTATAACGAGTTTAAGAAACAATGCCGTCTAAAAATAGAATATTGCAAAACGCACTAGCCATTCCTTTTCTTAACTATTTTCTATATCCTTGTTGTAATCGTTAACAATTTTAAAGGTCGGCACGTTTTATCTTGAAGATTTCCTTATTTAAACCGAAATATTTTATATTTGCGTAATTCTTGCTGGCTTCTTGCAACTATGAAATGGATGATAAAAACTTCAAAGTAAAATACCAGTGACAATTATTGCAGGCTACATTATTGTCAAATTGTCAAACCATTGTTCATTAGCTATTTATGAACTATTCAGCTTTTCATAACGATTAAGTTACGCATTTTAACTAAATATGAAGAATAAAAATACAGGAAATCCTTTTGAGACTTGTGTTGTATTTGTAAATCGATTAAATTATTGCTTGAATTTGGGGTCCTTGGTTTACTAAAATCACTGATATGTGTATCCAAAAATGGGTTCTTTTCCATTTCGCCGACGCAAATCTCACCAAACAGGTTTTATTGGCGACAGCTCACAATATACATATTAACAAAAATGAAACTAAACTCAGAGGTGCAACAGCTCACAGAGGCTTAAGGCATACTGTGCCCATCTCAGTTTTCGTGACCTTTGGGCCCTGAGGTGCATGAGCAGGTGTTTCGAGCAAGTGGTCAGTCTGAATGTAAACTCCCAGAGTTTAGTTCCCAAGAAAGCTTGGTACCCATTTACCGACCCACTGAAGGTATGAAAGGATGAATCGACCTTGCCCAGACCGTGTTTTGAACCCAGGCCTGTGGCATGGAAGCGTGATACGCTACCACTCAGCCACTTTGCTTTATACACATACAAAAATGCTTATAAATTTTAGTTCTCATTGGTTTTTCATCCATTTTTGTTGTATTATGAAAAAGACATTTCTAATGAGAAAAGACCGTGACTAGTTTTGAAAATGTGGTGGTAAAAGGCTACCAGCGGGAATATTCCATTCGACTTCGGTTGTATCATTCTTGGCGACTTTATCGCCTCCACTGGTGAAACGGAAATGTACTCAAAAATGTTGATGGGCAATTAAATACTATATTCCTTCTTAAAACTATAATTTAGAACAGAAAGTTTCCTATTTAATTCATATACCTGAATATCTTTAATTAAAATGTTTAAATCGTAATACAGATATAATTTCCAGCGCTTTTACAGACACTATCAGAATATAATACATAAGTTATTATTTTCTGCAACAGTTTACTATAAATATATGTTTGCTAACAAGCAATTTTTCTTTTGAAAAAAAATCTCTTTAAAAGACTTAATTTGATATAAATACAACTAATGTAAGGCAAATTAGGCATTATTTATATATTTATTCTATTTTTTGACGAATTATCAATACTGTATTTCTACAAAAACACAAATATTTAAATAAAAGCAAGATTAAAACTAGGTACAGTTTTGAATTTATTATTTTTGTCCAACCGTCTTGAAACTAGTTTTTTATGTATCCTTAGTTGGTTTTTCAAATGATTAGAGAGAAATATCGAGCTAAAATTGGTGTTATTAATTCTAATTTTCAGTTTATACGCCTTTTATTTCTTAAATTAGTCTTATTTTTGTGATACAATCTACACATATTACATTAAATCTTTGGGGGAAAAAAATTGTTTTTTTATTAGGCTTTCAATAAACATTTGGGTTTTTTTTAATTTCCTAATTCCTAATTTTCCTCAATTTTTTTAGATTACTTGATAATTAACTCTCTTAAGCATGAAATAATTTGAATAATATGATACAATTTAGTTCAAATAATTTAGTGTGAAGACAAAGATTGGAATTTTAATAAATGTGTTAAAAATTTCTCTAAAAAATACTGTATATATTTATGGTGGATTTAAGTGTGTTGTTTTGAGCGTAAAAACATGATTTTTTTCTTAATTCTTAAATCCAATTAATTGAATGATTAGAAATGCATGTGAAATAACAAAATTGTTGCGCATTCTTTGCTTCACAAAAGGGAATATATTCTCCAATTTCTTTTTCTTCTCGGTAACGGAGAACAAAAACGAACACGCTGAAATTAAATTATGAAACTCTTAAATTTCTGAAAACAAAAGCGAATGAATAAAATATCAATCAACTAAGAAACACGTGCAATTTATCATAACAACAAAGGTTAAAAACACGTTTTTTCTCAAAGCTCCTGAAGGTCAAATGGATTAAAATAAAACAACACATACTGCTAAGTAAATGAGTAATGCATAAGATGAAATGAGTAATACATGAGATAATTTAAATATTTTTCATGTTTATCCATAAACATTTCTATGTTTCTCCTACTATTTGAAAACTTCGTTTAAGCAGCAATTCCATTGTTAATAGTTTTTCTTTGCTGTTATTTGACTATAACTATAAACAAAGGAATTAGAACTTCAATGTACAGTGAATAAATGAAGAAAAACATCTAACTAAATAGTTTTAGAGTATTGATATTAAATGAAGCTTTTTGAAATGGGTATTTTAAAGTTTGAGCAAATTCATTTCTAGGTAATCTTTAAACTACAAGTTATTGGGGGGGAAAACAATGAATACGTGTGTGTTATCATACGAATTGAAAATTAGCATATACGGAATAATTTTATTAATAATGTTAAAACATTTATAAATAACATTTATAAATAACGTTTTAAAAATTAATCAGTATACTGCCTAGTCATATTAGTCAATCAGTGCTCCAGGATTATTGGGAAAAACTTCAAGGGGAGGTAGAGGTCATCCCAAGGATTCAAATTTGCCAGAAATCCATGTTCGGAAACGTCAAGGGAAAGTAGTATGACATGTAGGCTATGGGTAGCCTAGTGGTTAGAGCGTCGGATTCCAGACCGGAAAGCCTGGGTTCGATGCCCGATGCCACCAAATACTCGCCGAATACCCGCGGAGAACGTGCTCGTTAAATCAGTGGGTCCGAACGGTGTCGCCATCTATCGTGTTGTGTGAGCAAAGTCGTACTGTCACCTTCTTGGGGGCTCAAAGCTTAGGCTAACGACAGGTGTAGATCTAGCCCGATGGCAGGATGAATTTCGTGGGCCTCTATCTGACTATGTCAGACAGGTGGCATTAGTAACAACAACAACAGTATGACATGTACAAGAAACAAGATACTAAGACTGAAATATTTATTGGTCAGAGATATTACATGTGCAGTGGTATACAATATGTGAAAATGTCGCAAAAGATGATCAAAGCGTAGATATAAAACATAAGAGAAATTCATCGAGAAACCACCATGCAAAACGCACCGGATGGGAGCAGTGACAGTACTCTTTGAAGATAGTTTGGATGTAAGCCCTCACGTTGTAAAACACGATGAACACTACCCCAAAATCCTCCTACGGCAGCTGCGATAGCTCGTACACTGGTACTCGAATTCCGGTCTCCAACCCCTTTTTTTCCCATGCTGGGAGCTCGAGTCACTCGTGGCCCACCCTCACTATGCCTATTATAATGTAATTATCCATATTCACATAAATTGTGATGCAAATTAGTAATCATCTACCGGTTCGGTGCATATCTCTGTTAGTACCTTTTGCTATGCAATCTTTCTTCTGCTCGTGCATTCTCTTCTGCCAATCCGTAATTCAGGTGCATATCTGCCAGCTCAGTGTTCGTAAAAAGTTCCATACTCTTCTGAGGGCGATAACACCTGTTTCCTTCAATGCTCCAATGTTGTGAACACCACCACCTAGCGCCGAACGAAGACGTTTCCCATCATGGGTTGCTATGCAAATTTGATTCCTTGTGATGTTCCCTTACCTTCCCATAAAATTTGTCCCAATAATCCTGGGACACCCTGTATATATATATGTATATATAATTTTATGCGATATATTTTTCCATTTGGTTTGTGAATTTTTTAAAAAAATTCTGAAAAACACAATAAAAATCTGTTTCGAAAAATAAACTCAAATAGAATTCTTAAACTGGATAGAAAAACACGGTTAGAAAGCGGATGAACAATATTTTCTCTCACAGTAAAAATTATAATAATAATAAATTCAATTTCAAATCTGTGGCTAACGTTTCAGATAAATAGCCGAAGTGCAATGCAGGATAATTTTACTGAATTAATCTAATGTTTACTTGGTCCATTTACAATTTAGAAAAAAAAAAATGTAGTTAGGAAACTGGAGCATATTCAGTTGACACTAATACGACTAATCACTTCGTATTAAGAATGTTTTTTATCACAAGACAGGAACTGATTGGTATTTTTTTTTATATCTATTGGATTTCACAGATGTACATAAAGAATGAGAATAAATTATTTTGTGCTTATGAAAATATTTTATGCAGATATTTGTAATTATAAATAAAGTAACTGATTTAAATAAATATTTTCCTCTTAACACTAATAGCCTATGTTTAATATTATTTTCAACGTATTATATGCTTTTACGCGCATATGTTCTCGGAAGGAAATTAAAATAATTTAAGTTTTTTTTAAGGACCTGCTGATGGTGTAGTTGGTTACGCGCTGACCTTGCACGCTCAAATTTGCGGGTTCACCTCGGCCTAAGTCGGTGTATTTTCACGATGCAAAAAATGGACAACATCCTTGTCGTATGATTAAGAAGCTTGTTAAAGATCCCTAGAGTGCCTGTTCGGCTTGGTTGCTCTCGGCAAAACTTTGCTTCTAAAACAGTTTTCGCATCGTTAGAGCTCAGGTGCTTCTATCTAGGGAGGAAACTGGGTGTTAAAATTAAATTGCGGCAATTGGTAACCACCAATATGGTGCCACACTAAAAGTGATATCAACTCCCGGAGAATGTACTAGGTCTGCAATGGTGATTACCACACACAATCCACTGCCCCATTTGAAAAAGAAAAAAAAAACGTACTTTAGTAGACTTAAAAAGCTAATAATTCAAGACATAAATGACATTTGAAAAATAAGCTCATGTGGTTTTTGTTCCACTTTTATTATTTTATCGGGATTTAACATTTCATTTTTAAATCTTAAGAAGTGTTATTATTGGAGTCTGTTGAATAATTCGAAATGCAGCCATACATTAAGATATTTAATTATATTATAAATATCTTATATGCTTTTGTACGCAAGTAATGAATGAATTATTTTTCTTTTTATCAAAATAATTTTAAGGCTAAAATTAAACATATAGGCATATAATAAAAAAAAAATTATTCAAATTCGTTTTTTAATCAGAATTTTTTCAAAAAATTATGCTTTTCTCAAAGGCATTATAGAGTTTTTACTTAAGAAAGCTGCAAATTCTTGTAACAAACATCGCATTTTATAAGAACCCTTTCCTTCAAAAAAATTTCAAAGCATTACCTTTTTACTTTCGCTTTTAAATATATCGTATAGAGCGACGAAAGGTTTAAATGGTTTTGCAGTACTTGCAGGGAACTTAAAATTTATCATTCAGATTTGCTCTTGAATTTACACTAACGTACAATTGTATATGTTGCTCGGAACACTTCCTTTGTTTTATATTTAACAGGATCCCTAACCCTAGAACAAACATCAATTATCAGTAATTTGCCATAAATGCTGAATATAAAAGGCAGCTTAAATCCAAAGAAATAACAAAGAGTTACTATTTCTATTGCCATAAGGATACACTACCCATAAGCAATATGCCTCATAATTTAGAAACGTGGCCAGATGACGTAGTCAACACACTCATTAGCATCCCTCTCTCCACGTGTATAATTCAATATGAATAAATAAGTGTTGTCAAACCAACATAACAGTGTCAAATTATTTCCCAGGGCCCTATCAAGGTAAATAAAAGAGAATAAGTTTTTTCAGCGGCAAAATATATATTATAGGCTCCAAGCGATCATTATTCATATATTAAATTATCATAAATCTATAATCGTATAAATAGAAGTATATTAAGACTGCATAGATCGAAGTGTTAAATGGCCATTAGTAAACTCTTAGTCTTAGGAACTAAAATTATTGGGTTAAATAAAATATGATTTTGTTTTAAAATGTATATTTTTAAGAAAATAATTTCAATCACTCACTTTTTCTAACGTTTTACATATGTTCTAAGAAAAAGAAATGTTGGCTTTACACGTCGTAAAATATATATAATTCCATTACACCTAGCCTTCTATATCTCGATTTTGCAATAATTATTCAGCGAAGAAAAATTATACAGCTGGCATTAAGGTTGCTTAATTTATTCAGTTTTGTAATTTCGCTAATAAATGCATTTGCACCTGCACTGTTTTATTCTCGAAGGGGAAAAAAACGAGTACGTTGTTTTGTATCCACACGATGCAATTTTATTTCAAAGTTCTTTGCTCGTTCAAAAAAATCAGACTGAATTTAATTACACACATTTTTCAGTTACTTAATTAGATAAATCAAATCAACAAAATGCACAAAATGTTTTTAAAAATGAATACAGTGGTACGGAAATGTATCTCTGTGCATTTCGTATATATTAAAGTATCTATTAAGATCTCGATATATTAATCGTCTTATAAAAAATTTTAAAAAATATATCATGATTTGTTATAAAAATTTTAAAAAGTATTTATTTATTGAAACTACTATCACCAATACTTGAAAATGTTTTCTTTCTTACTTACAATGAAAATATTTTTAATTTAAGTGCAAATATATAAAATAAAATGCATTTAAAATAAAAATAATAAATGATCCTCAATAAAATCCTGTAAATTAAAAATATATAGGAGGTATATCTTTTCACACAAAAACGAAGGGAAAGTTTAAATTAAAGGAAAAAGGGATTTATTCTCGGGGGAAGGTATATTTTACGTTGGAACTTTATGGTATTATTTTAGTACTGTTACAAAATATTTTCAATATATATACTCACTCAAAATCTTATGGTAATACGACTTTTTTTTGTAAAATTACGCTTACATGAAACTTCAATACAAGAATATGAATCTATACCTATTAATAAATTATATCATCTTATTCACTTAAAATAATTCGTAACGAATAATAAAGTAAGGTTAGAAAGGACATTTACGTTAAATTCAGCCTAGAAATTATTTAAAATTCATCGCAAGTGATTTAATCAAATCATTTGCTAATATTTCAGCAACAGTAACTAAAGAAAATTGAGTTTTGTAAGATAAATATGTATTTCTTTAGTATCATTATAATTGTTTAAAATACATACGTGGATATATGAATTTGGAACATTTTAGATGTTTTGATTCAATAGTTATTATTACACGCGAAATAATATATTTTTTCTTTAATTTAAATACAAATCTTATCATGATTCTTTTATTTTACGGGATTGTAAAATGAAATACAAAATAATTTTCTTAAGCTGTAAAATAAAATTTTTGTTAAATTCCACAACAGTGACGTGTTAAATTGAATATTATACTGAAATGTCCTTCGAAATTTCTTAATAGTTAAGTAACTACACTTTTAATTAAAATGATAAAGAAATGATGAATGACAAAGAAATGATATCTAAAAGTAACTGGCATTTCTATTATTAACAAAAATGAAATTTATAACATGGATTTTTGCTCAATACAATCATATGAAATATTGGATACAATCAAAACATAATATTCAAAAAATATCTCAGCAAATTGATCACCTTTTTCATATATAAAAGAAAAGTGACGCATTAAGTCATCATGAGATCTCCGGAACTATTAGATCTATAGACTTGAAATTTAGTAAGCGTGATTCTTTTGTTGAACAGAGATTCACAAAGAATGAATTTCGTATAATTAGATTCTCAAAATGCTTATCGGGGTATTTTTGACAAAAATTCCCGTCTTTGAACATTTAGACCAACAGACCTGAAATTTGATAAGCATGTTTCTTTTGTTGAGCAGAGATACACTAAAAATGGGTATTTCAAAAATTGACTCGGGGGAGCTGCGGTGGTGCAAAATATAATTGTACTTTAGTATTAGAAATTTAAGATCGACAATTTTTTAAATCAAATGGCACGAGAACCATAGGAATTTTTTTCATTGCAATCGAAAGCTAATTGCTAGGACTTAGATATCAATAAATGTTTAAAAAGGTTATTTATAGTCATACAATAGCATGAAATACCCAGTTAAGTGGGTGGATAATAGCTAATTCGGCTATAATAGCATTTAATATGTTCCGAAATTCCTCCAACAGAACTCATCGTTATATTAAAATTTGAAACAATGTCAATAGAAGCATTTTATATTCTCAGATACACAACAAATTCTCTAAATATACTTTCAAAGTAAAAAAAGACGAATTTTAAAAATGTAATAAATTTAGTTTCCAACAAAATAAGTTTTTTCATAAAAAAGAGATTCTGCAAAAACGTCGTGATGGAGAGAAAGAAAATGAAAAGGACGGAAAGATCATTACAAAAGCGATACAGAAGAGACGGCAACAAATCTCTTCTGGGTCGAATGTATGTCAACAATTGAATAAGAGACAACGCTTTACGAGGACAAAGTAGGCCAAACAAATGTACGAAAAGAACTATACGCCTCAAGGTTTTTTCTCGCTTTTTTTTTTTTTGTCACGATTCTGACCTTTTTGAACTTTGCGGCTTTGAATTTTACAAATGTGACTCAAAAAACTACATGCCATTTGGGATGTCATCACTAAAAATTTCCGTTTTTCTTTGTTTCCCCCTTGAATAGGAAGCTAGTATATAGGGTAATTTCCTAGATATAGCTAAAATGTTTCCTCAGAGGGGAAAAAATAATTCCAGCCTATTTGTGAATTAATTATGTGTTAATTGTGTAAAAAAAAATATGAAAAATGTGGGTTGAAAAGCAATGCAGAGTAAGAAAGGTATTTTTTCTTCAAAAATTCAAAGATTTTTGAAAGATTTTGAGTTAATTTTTTAAAAAGATTGATCTATGCAGAAGCACCAGTCTCTTTAAAAAAATCAATTGTATGATATTAAACTCAAACATTTTCATTGGATTCGATTCATCTGACGTCAAAATCATATGACAATACGCTTAATAAATTCCCACATGTTTCATTCGACTGTGTATTTAGTCGGCATTTTCGGAATTGCATCTACTATCTTATAGCGAAATGAAATACTGTAGTGTATTAAATTGTCATAATGCAAAGGGGGGCGGGGAATCTGACTGTTGGAGACGAAAAGTTTTTTCGATTTCCACTGAAGAATCCATATATTTATTAAAAAAATAGATACAAAACTTAGATCAAACGAACTTCAAACCATCTACCTATCTATCAGTATGCTCCGATCATTTTGAAGAAGTATGCTTTATGTATTAGCTTTACCCAACAGAAGAATATTAAAATCAAATTCACCTCCTACAAAATTTTGTTTTTCCGAGCCCATTGAATTTTGGATATTTACGTATTATCGCAACAATCGCCAACTCTATTAATAACTCGCCAAATTGGCAACCACGATTTCCTACGTGTCGTTCGCGCTGAATTGGCAAAAATGTGTTTCGTTTCATATAATATCGCCAATAGGTTGCGATATACCAAGCTATGTATATATTTAATAACTATACGAAAAGCACAATGACTAGAAAATATATTAAGAATAATTAGAGTACTAAAAAAATTTAAAGAATATAAAACTAGAATGCCAGCAAAATTAACCGTTAGCACATAACCACAAGTGTAATACAATTAGTTGTTATTGTTTACTTGATAATCACGTTACAGTCGGCAAACGATCACAGTGCCCTCTGGAGATGAATCGACACCATATCTCTTTAAATGAATTTAAAATTCGTAAAATTATAATTCAATAAACTCAAATATATCTTCCTAAGAATTTGTATCACAAGCTCAATTTTTAATTTATTGAACATTTCAGCGTGGTCCCTTCTGCATGATACACAAAAAACTTTATCAATCCTCCTCAGAATTCTGAACAAGGGTTATTGACTCTAAGTTAACGCCTAAATTGGCACTCCAATTACCATACCACACTATATTGGTGTGATTTTTGTTAGTCATATTTAACGCACGTGAGCCCTAACTGCGCGATGGTTTTCTTTTAATTATAAGAATTTACTGTATAATTTGAAGAATTACTGTAAAAGGAGTGAAAAATACTCATCCGATAGGTTATCATTTTGCATCCTATTTGAATATTTTCGTAATAAATATGATAAAACGATATTAACACACATTATAAAAAAATTCACTTACCATTAAGATATTTATTAGTTGTTAATTCACTACATAAGTAAGTCATCGTCAAATTTTCCTTTCTTTTTTAGTAATTTGACTTTTATTGGAAAATCCTTTGAAAAATTGGAATATAACATATTGAGATTTATTCCGAAATATGTTTAACTTATTCAATGATTTAAATCTGTATTTATTCACCTTTGAATATTCATAAAAATTCATCATAGTATTTGAGGTTAACGTAACAGACTGAGATTATCAAGTATCGTATTTACTCGAAGTTAAGCCGCTCTATTTTTTTTCAGAGGTAATTCTACAGAAAATCGGGTGCGGCTTAGAATCGAAGGTAAACATTTATTGGAGGGTGGAAATACAGTTTCTACTCCTTTCAAAAGGACAAATGCAACCCCACCCGTTCTGGCCACATGCATCTCTCTCGATGACTTATCCTATTTCACATTTATCTCCAGTATTCAGTCTACCCTTAACAATGTTGCCTGCTCTGATTTAGGATTTTTTCTTCTTTTTTGCATACCCTTTTTTCTAATCATCTAAAAATCAAAGATATCGGTAATAGCATCAAGACGAGAGTTCACTATGACGCAAGTATGAAAAGGGAGGCAATTTTGTACGCTGAAAAAAAGGGAAACAGAGCAGAGGCCACTGAAAATTTGACACGGATGAAACAAATGTACATCGGTGGCATAAATAAATAACATAATTTTGTGTTGTAAATGTTCAAGGAAAAGAACTAAACTCAGTGGCCAAGGCCTACTGTGCCTATTTCAGTTTTCGTGATCTTACGTGCATGCATGTGTTCCGGTCAGGAGGTCAGTCTGACGTGAAATCCACAGTGTTTAGTTCCCAACCAAGCTACGTACTCCTTTATCGACCCACTGAAGGGATGAAAGGCTAAGTCTCTACCTTGCTCAGCTGGAGATTTGAACCCCGGTCATATGGTGTGGAAGCGCGATATGCTACCCCTTAACCAAATGTTCAACAGTCTTCAATAACTCTTTTATATTCTTTTATACATTCTTTTAAAAAAGGTTACAAAACAAATGCATTAGGGATGACACGGAAGACGACACCATGTGGGAAAATATCGACGCCGGCACCAATTCCGAAGTCGGCTGTGACATCAGGAATGACCAATCATTTTTAAACATGATACTGATGGTTACAGTAATTTTTGGTTGGTGTATGTATTTTAAAGTTGTATTAATAGTGGTAAAATAAATTAGTTGTTTACTTCTTATAATTTCTCCCTAAATTCTTTTAAATTTCTTACGCATCGGATATTGATAAACCTTTTACACAATTTTCTATTTCTTTCTCAAACACGTGAAAAAAACTTAGGTGCGGCTTCGAATCGATGACAACATTTTTTCACAAAAATATTTTGTGAATTGGGGGTGCAGCTTAAAATTGATGGCGGCTTAGACGTTTTTTACCGTATGTATGAGAAATAGTTTCCGTATCTCTTTTGAAAATTGATGGTTTTAATTAATAGTTTACATGAGTGGTGCATACAAGGGGGGGGGAGCGGCAATGGCGTAACGAAGAATATTACGGCCTGCTGCAAGGTCAAGTTTTGGGACCCAAGCCAGATCTTACAAAGGGTGCGTATTTGGCGTCTGTCAGGCTTTGGGTTCCCTAGAATCCTGCCCCTTCACAATGCTGGGTGTGCGTTACGCCACTGAGGGAGGAGAGTCCACGAATCCAGACACCATCCCCCATTGATTTTAATCCTATGCATATAGTACGTAAAATTTTAAAAAATATTTGTTATTAATAATTTATTTTATTGGTTAATGCTAATTATTTGTTGAACAATTTATTTTTTACAGTTTTTCATTCCCGACAATCAGCAAAATTAACGGAACATGTTTGGTGGTGTATTGGGGTATTAAAGGAGAATGGTGAACTTTAGATGTAGACTTTTGAAGCTGGACACTTTCCTCTTGAAAAATTCTTGTGTGAGTCACTGGTTTACATGTATAACAAAAAGAAAAAATTTATACTGTTATCCTAGATAATTTTACTATCTATTTGAACAGTAATACAGCGTTTTGTTAAAAAAAATACACCTGATTCTAAAAGCATTGCAGAGTGATGTATATTACAATAGTATTTAAAAGTCCATTGTTTTTGAAAAATATTCATTAGAGTTTTTCCCATAACAAAACCTATTTTAGACTTATTTAAATACATTTAACTTAGGAAGAGATTGCAGTGACACATTCAATTATTTAATTCTAGTTCCATTTAGAGTTATATAATTCTAGTTTTAAAATGTAATATAGTAAAATTTACACATAAAAGATTTTCTTTTTCACCAACATGAAAATATATTAATGTAATTATCTAATTTTATCATTGTAAATATTGTATTGGTTCTTCGTAATTATAACTATTCATTTGAATATTGTAAAAGTACTAATTCATTTCGAAGAGAAATGCTATTTTAAGCAAGATGTCTTAGCAAAAAAAAAGAATGTTTTAAGGAATTATTCAAGAAAAACTGACCTAAATATTTATATCATCCCAGGCTGGAAGTCAAAAAGAATTTCTTAAACAGCTAATTTGAATGCAACTGATCGTCATTTCAGAAGGAATCAGGTTATTTTTATGAAACAGAACTTCTTCAGGAGCAATGAATAATGTTCAAGCCTCTCTTCGAAAAGCCACTCCAATGATTATTTAATTCACTTTAATATGGCTGAATGATTTTAATGAAAATATTTTATGCATTTAAAACCCCAGTTATGAATGTCAAAATATTCTAAATTCCAAAAGTCACGAGAAAAATCAAATTAAATAATTTAAAATAAAAATTTAATCAATTCTTGAATATTAAATAAATGATTTTTTTAAGGAAAAGAATTAGAAGAATTTAAAACGTGTCATCAATCTTTACACTCGATAGTTAATTTTTCACATTATTATAATAGCAAGGAAATTTAAATAATTATATTCATGCGAATCCAAAAAGTAGCATATTATATTGAAAAAATTCAATATTTTTGCTTATATTTTTGCTTTATTGCAGTGTTTACAATTTTCTATTCTTAGTTTAGTTTCACAAAGCATACTTAAGTTAATTCTAATATAAATAACTGTAAAATAATGGTTAAATATATTACGTAATTTAATCCACTACATTGCTCCATCTTTGGTTTTATATATATAAGTCAGTTTTTTTTTTAATTCCTTTATCCCGAAAATGTCAAAAGATAAATAATTTATTAAAAACAGATTAAGTACAATAAAAAAGATTTAAAATTGCTCAAGAATCAGCATTATTAATGGACAAAATACCTTCAATGAATAAAATGCATTCAATATCTCGACATCCTAATGAAATAAGAGAGAGAGAGAGAGTGTGTGTGTAGGAACTAATATAAAACCAATTCTTTTGCACGATTGAATTTCTGCGGTTAATCAGCTACCCGGAAGAAATACCTAACTGAAGATTGCGACGAATACGATCTGCATATCCCGTCACTAACAAAACCTATCTGTATTTTTATGTTTTTCGTATGATACAAAATCAGTGACCTCAGTAATAATTTCTGGGAACCTGCTTTGACCTGAAATGTTATTCTTAACTTAACCACTAATTCACCGGATGAACAAGTTTTTAGTAGATTTTAGAATAATTTATTCTTGTATAAACTCTGATATTTTTGTTACAGTTAATGTATACTCTCATGTGGTCACAAGCGGTTATTCTACAGTAGAGTAAATTCACAAGACTCTAAAGTAGAACAACTTCTCAGTGGACTGTATAAACTCTCTACGTTACATATTGTTCTCTCTCTTCTAAGCCTCTTTCATCTCCTCTGTCCCTTTTTGGTCAGTGACCTCGTACTTCCTGTGGGTGGAGGGACTATCCATTGGAGTCCCACTCAAGAATGGGGAGAGCGTTAGAAAAAAAGTTTAGGCCTCTACTTGTTATGACAACACTAAAGTACATCATTAAAAAAACTTTCATTGAGTTAACACTTTAAGCTGTAGTGTAATATATATGTCAATTATATTTAATACTCACAAACAAAAATCTCATAAAACGATTTGTCGGTCTGTTAAAAATAAGAATATTTTGTTATTATTATCTGCAACCTTTTATTTAAAATTATACAGTCAAGATCTCCTGTTGGCCTGCATGAAAATTAACAATTAAAGTTTTATATATTTCAATAAAAAGAAAAAAAGGTTTTTGAATTAAGCTGACGTGAGACAAAATGTTTGGTTAGAATAAACAATAAATATAGTTAAATAAATTATTTAAAACACACACATATATTTATATAACAACAATTATTGTTAAAAAGTTCAGCTACAATAGATAAAGCAACTAATAATCAATTTAAAATATCTTTTCTAAATATACAGTTGCTTATATAAAGCGTACGCTCAAAACTTTAATAGTATCCTTTTTTTCAATCTTATAACTGTACATAGTTATTTTCACTATACATCCACCTTCATTGCATAATAGATATGATAATTAATTCAATATTTTAGAAAGCTGTTGGATAATATGTTTAAAAATTTATACCTAAATAATATCTTTGTAGAAATAAAGTTCGTGAAATTTTCATAAAAAACACGTTTTATTAAGATCCATTTAGAAAAGTTTTAAAAAATCATACTGCTCTCAGTGAGTGACTATTAGCGTCACACTATTCAACTACTAGAGGGCTTTTGGCGACAGGCCTCGTAATTATGAACCATAACTGCTCCCAGAACGAACAAAAATTAAAACCACTGCGGCTAAAACTTTCTTGATTTCTATAGCTGTTATTTGTTTATTTTGTATTTCAAATGGCAAAGCTGCAATTTTTCATAGTTATAAGTAAATATTTTACAATTAAATTGCAAAGATTTATACAGACATGAAACACTAATTTTTACCAGAAATACATGTAAATACTAATTTTTAAGAGTTTTTGGAAATATTAACCTACAATGTTTTTTGGAGCTTGTCATTGCTTTAGATGATAGGTTCCCAACCTTTTTTGAACTGGCGCCCCCTTTTCTAATAAATATTTCGATATCACCCCCTTTTCTAGTGAATATTTCGACATCACCCCCTTTTCTAGTGAATATTTCTGTATAACGCCCCCTCCCACTCTAAAGAAATAAGAGTGTACATAATACATGGTGAAAACAAGAGTTAAGTTTTAAAAAACATCCTATTACTAAAAGAATATATTTTTTAATTTAATCTTTTTTCTTAAGTCCGAGTTTTTTTACTTGCGAATCTGAAATATCTATTGCCACAAATATAATTAAATGTGTAAAATTATATATTTTAGTCATAGATAGGATATCGTTGGAATTGAAACGCTACTGAATTTCTTCTTCATTTAAAAGAGTGGAATAAAAGAATTTTAGATTTCCTGTTATAAAGACAGGTAGGGGTTTGATGATACGAAGTATTTCATAATAAACTATTACTTTCCAAATAAATATAAATTGACAGTTTCAGCCTTTAAAGAATCACGTTAATTCCTGGTTAACATATATAATTATCTTTCTTTGATAATATACGTAATAAAATGCGGTGGACAAAAACATGTTTCCTACTGCTCACAGACAAAGACAACACGTGCACTACAGAAATTAAAATGCACTATTTCATTCAATTTAATGTACATCTGAATGTAATGTAATCTTTTAAGTTTTTCATCCACTTCCCGTACTACCGAAATATGTGAATTTTCGTACATGTGATATGGAATGATTTAAATACATACAATCAACATAAGTAAACACTATTAAAGTTTACTTTTGTTAGTACATAATCAGTGTGTTTTTTTAGTCTTTTTTGGTTAATCTGCCGAAGCCGCTCCGTGCCATCTCAACGCCCCTCCGGAAAGCCTCAAACACCCACAAGGGGGCGTTATCGCCCACGTTGAGAACCTATGCTTTAGATTCTTTTATAATTCTAAACAGGTCCGCGTAGCCCTCATTCTTGTCTCAAGATCGGACTCAAAATTGCAAGATAGATTCCAATAATTAATGATTTATATTCTTCAGTATCATAAAAATACTTCTTAAATGAAAATAATTTCTGTTAAAACGACCAGTGTTGTGACAAACAATATTTTTTATAGTAAAATTTTATTGTATGTTAAAATGTGTCACTTATCAAATGCTATGATGCTTTTTGAAAGCTTTAAAAAAGCCATAACATAATTCTTTGTCACTGATTCGATGAAGATATAAAAATTACTAAGAAAAACGTATTACATATTTTCTCTTTTAATTTAATGTAAACAGTTCAAATTCTGCAAAATGTATTCATGTAACATTTTTTATTCTTTAAACTTTGTATTTCATTTGTATGTGCAAGTCAATCTTTACAATTGTATGAAATTCAAATTGAGAAAACTTATCTAAAAATTCTTATGAGACATTTAAAACAAAAACAGAGTTAAATATTTTTTTAAACAAAATTATTTATAGTTCTTGAATGCCGAATGTACTCAAAGCGCATTTCTTTTAGAATAACTAAGGACAGCTGCCAACAGCACGAAAATTTTATTTTAAAACCATGTAAAATGTTGCCATTATGCTTATAATACGCACAAATAGTACTTAGTTCCATTAAGTTTCTCCCGGATACGATTTGTATTAAACTAGATTAACTTTAAATTAAATAATTTAGTTTCGATTCATTTTATTTTTGCAGTTTTATTGATTATTTTGGCATTATAAAGCTTCAAATAATTATAGTTTAGCAACTTACTCTCTCATTATCCCTAACTAAACTTCAAATAAGTCAACATATTTATTTGGCTCTGTGGATTTGGTATGGTGCGGAAGTAAGAAGTGGGGGTGCTAGCTCAGGTGTCGTCCTCGTCACTTGGCCACAGTTCAAAATTACGATGTCCATCTTCAATAACCCTCGTATTTCTTCTGAGTGGGGCGTAAATTAAAATCAAGCAAGCATTTGATCTTGTTGGGCATGAAACAACAAGGACTATTATCCACGCAATTTGTTCTTGTAGATTTCAAACTAATTTTGTGAAGTTAAGTTCTCAGTTTAATGATCAGGTCATTTGATTTAATCACGTTATTTAAATAGATAAAAATAACTATATACCAAAAATTTATGCGTTTTAAAGCACGCACTCTGCTGAGATTTCTTGAAATATGATAATTTATTGTATGTGAAAGCAGCACACACATCTGCGTTGTTTCTTTTAAAATAACAAATCTAAATTGTTTTGAAGTCTATGAAGATAAGGTATATTTAAATTCATTCTCAATACGCTTATTTTTCAAAATTATTTTTCTGCTGAATTTCTGCATTATTTAATATATTATCACTGTTACTTTTTGACATTATGGTTTCAATTTTTACTTGCCGTTTTAGGGGACTCTTTTCATAACTAATTAATATCTTTGTATCACGTATATAAAGACATTTCAATATAAGGTCCAAATAGATCGCCTTAAAATCATTTAAAATGAAAAATAATAATAACATTTCTATATAATATTAAGAATTTAAGTGTGCTGAACGTTTTTTTTAAATTTGTAATAGCTTAATAGAATATATATATATATATATATTTGCATGTTTCTAGATCGTAGTAGAAGGTATATATGTAGTGCATTAAAAAGTTTTCTAAAACAAATACTGTTTTTTTCCTTAACTCAGAAATTTTTTTTTTCAAAAAACACATTTTATAATTTAAAATTCATCTTGAGGTAATTAATAAAGTTTTGATACAGTTACTGTATCAAAACCTAATTAATTAGGTAAGGCTGCTTAAATATAAATATATGTCTAATGTTAGAGTTTTATGGTTATTAGAGTTAAAAACCCTTTGAGACTAATATATCGTTAATATTTATTTAATTTTTTGAGTAACAACGTTTGAACTTTATATTAATTAATCTTAATAATCAAGTAATTTTTTTGAAATTTTCTCTAGAATTTATTTATTGAACATATTGCAAAGCCACCAAAAATGAAACTGAAAGAAAATAAATCGTTTTTACACTACACGTGTTCAGATAATTTTTTGTATGAATTATTAATATATATTCATCGTCTGACATCCTGCCAAAATTTCGTTTCATGTATTTTGAAACGTATTTTTGACGAACGATTTCTTAATTCAAACAAGGTTATCAGGAAGATACACACATCTTAATAAACACTCGCTAAATCCAAAAAGTCGCTAATGAAGGATTACAGGATATTTATGCCGTATTATCATTTTCCATATCCAACTAGAGCACAGCATTAAATACTTTTTCACGCGTGAAAATATTTTTCCATAAAAAAAATAATAAGTTTTGTCACTTGGCTTTGCTACGTACTGTTTTTGGAGCTTATAATATATATACATACACTCGTGTCCAAAATTAAGGTCACAAACATAAAATCTGTGAAAACTTATGAACTATTCACTGTATTGCCATGCAATTTGACAAAGAGACATATTACAATGTCAGAAAGAATATTGCAACATAACAATATCGAAAAGATTTTAATTGTGAATTAAGATAAAAGTCATATTAAAAAATATAAAATCATGAATCAGAGAGAAAGCATTTACCTCGGAAAAAGTCTATCTAATACGGAATGTGAACTGCTGTACAAGCCTCACAACGAGCTTCTTTACTGTTTATGAGGGAATTAATAACTATTTGTGGCAACAAAGCCCATTTTTCTAAAAGCGAAACCTAAAGGATCCTCGGAATGGATCTACGCTGAGAAATGGCTTTTCCTAGACTATTCCAAACATATTCAATAGAATTGTGATGCGGGGACTTCAAGGCTCAATTCATACGGCAAATATCCGCTCCTTCATGAAATTCATCAACAAATGAGTTCTATGTGGCCGCACATTATCATCCATGAAACTGTAGCCACATCAGAAAAACCTCACATAGGCTTCCAAGATCTCATTCCTGTAGCCCTGTGAGTTGAAAGTACCCAAATAGAAAACGTACAGTGGTGTACGACGAACCAACATTATGCCACCACACAAGGATTCTTTTGCCAACAAATCTGTCGATTTTTGCTACATCGGACAGCGAGCTCCTTTTTCTCTCCAGGTAAAGACTCGATGAGAATCACTTTGTCTTTTACATTTCGACTTCTCGCTGAAAAGAACTCGCCATTGTTTTTGCGACCGCAACCGATGTTTTCAGTTCCACAATATCCGGTCTTTCCTCCTAGATGCTGTTAAAAGGACGCACCAGACTGGAAGCCGGGCGCAAAGGCCAGACTATAGACTGTCTGCCTGGAAACTCTTCTTCCAGGCACAGCAGCAAGGTCACGAGCAAACTGAACAGCCTTTGTCCGCCTATGTCATCGTACGCTTAATGCCGAGTAGCGATCCTGTGCAGATGTCGGTATTCTATATCGACCTTGGTCGACCTTCCTGGGGACAGTACCACTTGTCTAAAATTGATTTCATAACCAGGTAACCAATTTCGGGACACTTAAAGCCATCGAATCACCTCCACTTGAGACTAGACAGCTTCAAGCTTGACATCGGCTCTACATCTCAAGGAATCATCTAAACGATTATGATAAGTTATTCTCACTGCAAACAGACTAACTTGTTTCCTTTAATGCAATATTCACAAAACTGGAGAGCAAATTCCCATTTGCTTTAAAGATCTCAGTCCAATAGTTCTGCAAAAACTAACGTTAAACAACATCGCTTCCTAAACTGAAATATGATATTGTATTACCCGTTCTTCAAAATATATAAAATGCAAATCTACCAGTTTTACTGGAGGCATTTTAAAATTATGACGAAAAACATGTTTGTGACCTTAATTTTGGATATTAGTGTATATATATATATGAAGACAGAATTATGAATTATATAAATACTATTGGAAACAGTGTGCAGTTTTATTCTCTTGAATAAAAAATTAAGTAGATTGAAATTTTAACAAATGTGAATAGGAAACATAATTGAAACTTCTAATTGTGAAAATGCATAAACAATTGATCTTTCTCTCGATACATTTGTATCTTTTCCTCAACAAAATTAACGCAAATATTTATATACAATGTAGAATTTAGAATCTGTGAAGAAAACAAGCAAAGATCTCGAATTATGACTGAACAAAAAGGAATAATTAACACTGAAAATAAAGGAAGGGGAGATGGATTAGAAGACAGTTTGGATGGACCAGACCATTTTAAATCCATGAAGCGGCTCCAGAAAGAATTAGTTGAGATTACTCGTAACCCTCCTCCTTTATGCACTGCGGGACTAAAGGATAACCATCTGTATGAATGGACGGCAACTATCATAGGACCTCCAGATTCTGTGTATGAAGGCGGGGTATTCACACTTGATATTAAATTCACGAAACATTACCCTTTTAAACCACCCAAAGTAAGCTGGGAAAATTCCTTTTTTTTTAATTCGTAATGCTCAGTATATAAGATGCTCACTAATCCTTGTAGAAAACGGAAAGGTGACAGGACATAGCAAGAAAAACAATGTTTATTACATAGGGCTGCAATCCCTTTTTATTGGCATAAAAAGGAAATTTTATGCATCCATTTTACTGCATTGTCTCAGAACAAATGAGATACAGAAAAAAGTAAGGCTTAGTAGAAATGTTTTACAGAAACCACACACATTAAAATTTGCAGCCGTAGAATTTTTTGTGTAACCCACACTGATAAAGAAAGGACCTATCGTCCATTAACTTTATGAAGACTATTGGCGCACGAAGTATTGTTTTTTTCCTATAATAGTAAAGATTACAAAAAAACACACAAATGTCTCGTACACCAGTTGCTCCATGTGTATCCTCAGAAAACCAGTAGATTCAGATCTAAAGGTAATGGAGGTTACATCAAATGTCCATTCATCAAAGTCATTATTGATATGTTGTATTTAAAAAGTGTCGAAAGTCCAAAATTACCAGAGAGCTCTTAGTTTTGTTTTGGACTAATAATTATACCATTTCAATACGATTTCTGCATTGTATGTTGGGTTTCTAGTATCATAAATGGATTACAATTCTAGTTATGTTGTAAATGTTGTTCTTCTGACTGTGAATTGTCATGTTTTATTGTAAAGTCTGAAAACCATTATAGGTGAAATTTTTTATGTCTCATATTGTTTTCCTAAATGTATTTTTGACCATATTTTTTTCAAAAACAATTTTAACATTTTCCAAAGCAGAGTAATTATACACTGAAGTGCCATTGAACTAGGGATACCTACCTAGTAACGAGTTGGGCCTTCTCTGGCCTTGATAACGCCTGCCACACGGCGAGGCATAGATTCAGCAACTTTCTGGGCTTCTAGGTGGCCAATTTATGACAAAAAAAGTAAGAAGAATGCTCATCCAACCAGACAGTAGCCAGCCGGGACTTGTGAGATATACGGTTGTCTTGCTGGAAAACTCCATTACTGTGCAGATAACAGAACAGCATAAACGGTTGGAAGTAATAATCCAGCAACTCTACGTACCGAATTGCATTGAGGGAGGTTGGTACAAACACCAAAGATCTCAAACAGTGCCACTAAAAAACACCCTAGACCATGATTGAGCCACCATGCTCTTGTAAAGTTCCAACCTGGCATGCAGGATCCTTGGCTTCATGAGCCTGACGCCATATTCTCAGCTTCCTATCACCATGAAGTTGTCATAATCTAGTCTCATCACTTCATGCTGCATGTTTCCAATCCTGTTCACTCTCTATGTTTTCTTTCCCGGACAAGATGTGCAGGCTAATAACATGCTTTTATGATGCTCCCAGCTTCTATGGCTTCTGAAGCCCATATGGCGAAACAAGCATTGCATGGTTCATTTATTGGTTGTATGACTGGCATACTGATTCAGCTGGGTGGTAATTTGAGCTAATGTTTAGTCTACGTACAATACGCCTGAGCCGTCTCCCACCAAGCACTGCCAGGGCTAATTGTCCTTTTCAGTTTGTCCGACCGCTAGTTTTTTGTCCACTATCCATGTATTCTTGGTAAACTTTTGACACTGTCGACCTTGAAAATCCTAGCTGTCTGACGATTTCAGAATGGCCCATGCGTAGCACATCTACGATTTGTCCACGATCGAAGGCGTCTAAATCAGGCAGTTTACCCATTCTGGCAATTCCAACTAATTCAGAACAACCACATTACGCGCTATATCCCTTACAAGCGCGTAAATAATGCGCAGCGCTACACAATTTGCATATCCCTTGCTATCCCTAATTCAATAGCACTTCAGTGTACATTTGATCAACTTTTTTTTTATCATGAAATAAAAATAGGCTTAGTGTAGAAGGAGACTGAACTTCGGCAAAAATGTTTAGTATTTTTAATCCACAACTATTCTTTTTAATACGTATAAATAAACTAATTATAAAAGCTGTCATCTACTTAGACACATTAAATTTAGCTAAAAATAATTAATGATTTCTTACCAAAATGGATGAATATCAAGCCAGTGAAAAATACCTTTATTTTTCTATAAAGCATAACTTTCTAGATAAAAAAATGAACTAAATAGGAACAATATAATTGCCATTTCAAAGATTTCAGCTTGTTTCCTTCTCTCTCTATTTTGATATCATTAGTATGGATATTCAGATTAGAATCAAAGGTACCGTTGACCAATTTACTCAAATCAAAAGACTTAGCCGAACGTCGTGATATACAGCCAAAAGTGGAATCCATTCCCATTCAAGTTCAAACACAGCAATAATAACGTGGCAGCATTTGGTGGCATGCTTTGAACTGGCGATGTCTTTTCGTTTGGCGAAATCGATAGACGATATAATACGAAAGAACTGAATCCAAAATGTAGTAATAAAAACTAAAGAGATCTGAAATTGATTATGTATTTTCTTTTGCAGATAAAATTTTTGACAAGGATATACCATTGCAATGTAAGTCGCTCTGGATACATTTGTTTAGATATACTGAATGAGAACTGGACACCAGCTCTAACTGTTCGCTCCCTACTTCTGTCTATATGTTCTTTGATGTCCGATTGTAATCCGGGAGATCCGTTAGTTCCACCTATCGCTTCACTTTACCTAACAAATCGTGAAGAACATGACCGACGTGCAAGGGAATATACTCATAAGTATGCGTTTCAGTAGCACTGCACGCTCAAGTGTTTTTATTGAGTACTAACTTAAAAGCTTGTATTCAATATTGATTTCTCAAATTAAAGATTATGTACTTACTTTAGAACAGAAAAACATGCAGAAATATAAGAAAAGATTCATGAAATATAAAATTTGATATTGTTCAAACTAAAAAGTACTTTTTAAAAAAAAAAGAGGACCACGAATTTTTATTTAAAATTGATCGTCTGTTATTTAGACATTCATAAATCTATACAAATAAATAAGGTAGGTAGCGCGCGCGCGTGTGTGTATGCATACCAAAATACAAAAACGGGAAAACTCAGACGCGTGAAATTTGGAACACTGAAACTATGGGTGATATGATGATGAACACTATTTTGAAAAGGTTTTTTTCAAATTTTAGTTTAGATTTTTTTAAATTTAATTTTGAAGCGATTTTTCGTAGCTCTGGTAATATAATGACACGTCTATCTCTGAATGCGATATTTCATATTCTTCATTAAAGATATTACATATTTTTCTTATTATTATGTTTATTTATCGTTGTATTTATTGGAGTTTACTCCTTAAGAATCAATTTTTTATTTATTTGTACTTCAAGTCAGGTTTAAAATTTCTTTTTAAATGAATTATTGTAAAAAAATATTCTTTTAACAACTGGTTTTTAATTTTGGAAAGATGGTTTGTGTCTGCACTCTGCTTTTGCCCCTTTAATATGGAAACTAAACCTATTTTATCTTTGTCCGCAATCCTAAGTTAAATTTTGATTTGATTAATCTGTTTTAGATAATTTCTAACTTAAGTTAATGTTGATATAGTAATTTCTTTCTCTGTTTATGCCTTCCTGCTTTTAATCATTAGTTTAAATAGGCATAGGTCTAATCATTTAAATAAGCATAGGTTTAAATAAACCTATACCTATTTTATCTGTAAAGTGGGTATCATCTCAGGTGTCAACCTCGTCACTTTATCGTGGTTCAAAATTACAAGATTCGTCCCCCAAACCAATGTGAGATTTTAATAAACAATCAAACAATTGATCCCAATTAATGGAAAATGTATAAAAAAGACAGTGAATGAGAATAAATTTGTCGAACAAGCATACATTTTATTATGTCATTGGCTAAATATAAATGGCAACTTAAGTGAAAGAACATATAATTTTTTGTGATATTACGGATAAAGTGGGACTTCTTACCACAGTATACCGAGAGTCTACTGTAATTTTTACAACTTCCATACTGTGATCAGTCTTATACAGCTATTTCTCATGCCTGTCACATCTTTGTTTGTCAAACTCCTTCTTTAGCAGTAGTTAATATCATCCAAGACCAATGAAAGGCGTGTCAAAGCTCCATATCCCCAGAGAACAATCACGGTTAAATTATAACAATGAAGAGTCATGATCCAAGGATCAATACAGTTTCCATCTCTTTACACAAAGGCTATTTCGATTCTCCATGAAAACAAAGGCCACCAAAAGGGGAAATTCCTTCCCCTTCCAAAACAGACAGGTCTCTTTTTTGATAATTCTTTAGTTTTTAAAATAATTTTGCACCATTTTTATTATTTTTTTTATCTTATACAAGATTTTTTGTTGTTGTTGTTCAGTGTCTCTAGTTCTTTCTCAATGCTGCAAGCTCTTTGTCTGATTACATGCAGCAGTCTGTCTGTTACCAAGATTTGAAAGCTTCTTTACAACTCTTAACGCATAGTATATAATAAGACACTTGGAATCTCGGAAGGTTATTAAACATTACATAGTTCAGATGTTTTATTAGAGCATTTTTATTAAATATTATTTTTTACTATACATCCTCTGATGTTTTATAATTGATTTTTCAACTTTACGCATTTTTGAAGTAAAAAATAACTCAGAATTTGTACTTTTATTACCATTTGGAATATTTTCATCTTTTGTTGCGCGCAACATGGTCACACAAGTTGACCCTTGCACCAAAAAACATCAAACTCAAACCCCATCCTTTCTCTTTGTTTGCAAAAATGTAAAATGTGCTGAGCCTCTTTTCAACTCCTTAAATCTGTTTAGCTAATTCTTAAGCGCTCTTAAAGTGTATTTTCTTACTTAAAAAATTAATTAAAATCAAGTTAAGCTCTAAAAATAATAAAATAATAATACTAAAATTAATGGTGAAGTCTGTCGTAATCAATTGCAGATAGGTAATCGATTATGGTCGACAGTCGGAGCACATTTCATAAATCAGACATTTGGCAAGATTACTTGTGCCAACGGGAAGAATCAACCTGAAGTTCATAGAGAAAGCTTCTTTATAGACAGGCTAATAGAAATAATCCGCACTACATAATCTTATGTTAACATTATGTTAATAATGTGTTGTAACATAAAAGATTTAAAAAAGGAACTAAACGTTTTTTTAACTTTTTTTGAGATGATGTGTGATGGATCGATAGAGATTATAAAAAAATAGATAATAACAACGTTTACAATAAAAAAAAATTATGATAGAACTTAAAATGGTTTTTTTTTTTTTCTTAGTTACATTCTTGTGTGTATAAAAAGGAGAACTTACCAATTGATCTCCCCATACTCTTTATGAAAATAGAAAAAAAATATTTATTGGTAAATTTTCTTGCCAAAATAGAAATTACTAAGATAAAATGTATACAGCTCATACCACAAAGCATTTTTTATGAAATCTTAATAATTAAAAGAGAAAAAAGTGATTTAATTTTACTCACAGATTAAATGAGGTTTTGTTATTGAGGTAACAAAAATTAATAAAAAAATATTATTTACATATTTGACACTTTAAAGAATTCGCGAGTGAGCAATTAGAAATTTTATGAACGTTATTTTTAAATTGAAACTTGAAATAAGAAATGCTCGCATGAAACACTTCCCAATATGACAGCTAACGGTCAACAGCTATAATTTTACGAGGTTCCTATCTTATTTTAAAAATTACCCCTTTTAACCAAAAATAAGATATCAAAATTCATGATTATTGCAAGTTTTTTTCCATAGCTAAATTAAAACTATTCTCAAAATTATAGCGACTTAAGTGCAAACGGTCGATACAATTATGAGAAAAATATCTTAGATATACTAAAAAAATATATTAGAATATCTGCTGCTTTTCTGTTTTGATTAGATAAAACAGTCAGAGAAGTAATAAAAGGAAACTTCACAAGTTTAAATCGTATTATTTTGTAATTTTGTTATCATTAAATCTTTTTTTTTCATTTATTTATCATTAATATATTTCTGCTAATTTCCAAAACTTAATACTGTACCTCAATTAAGCAATATTATGTACTAAGTTTCTAAAATACACAATTACTCACTGTTAAGTCTAATTTTAAGCAAACAAATTTACAATTAATCAAGTCTTCCAATTAACTTGAGTATCGAACATGATTCGCTGAATCGTTTTCTGTTTCTGCCATGACTAATTAAATGTACACATTAGGAAAGAATGAGTGCCCACATTAACTAAATAATTTTTAGAGTTCAAAATGAAGACATGAAAAATATTTCTCTGATAAGAGAAAAAATGAGACATTATTCACATTTAAAATAAAAAATTAGAATATTATAAGGAAGAGTAAAAAAAAAAATATTCAGAAATTTTATTAAATTTATCAGAAATATCAGATAAATCATTGGATAAATTCATTCTAAATGAATCACAGTTATCAATTTCGAATATTATTTACTGTACACATGCTTGCATTTTATTCTATATATTTTTAATTTTGCCTGGCCTACTGAATAGCATAAATACCGTATTATAGTCATTGATCTCTCTCACACACTTTCTTTCATTCATTTTATATATTATGTAAAGCTGCAATTTTTTATTACAATATTTTTTGTTATTTCGGAGTGTTTAAATTAGTAATTTCCAACTTACCTTTTTCTTCTAAGTAAAAATTTCTGGAATAACATTTTTACGATATAAATAACTTAGTAAAAAAAATTTTTTAATGGAGGTACGATTTGATCAATAATAAGTTTTTAAGCATAAAGTGAAAAAAATGGTTTTATCGCAAAAACTTCGGTTGTTATACATAACTAAAATTTCTGAAACTTTTTTTCAAAGCATATTTATCTTCCGAACTTTTTTTTTTATAAAAACAGCTAAATTCTTTTCCATCGGACTATGAATTCTAGTTAAGATTTGAGACTTTAATTTTGGTTCATTCTGAATTGTATACTTCTTCTGGTCATTTTTTCCCAAACAATTAATTATTTTCAAATTTTATTATTTTTTAATCCTTCAACAGTAATTAATTTGAAAAAACAATTATTAAACAGAACAAAAATTCAAATAAAAAAAAAACTTACCAAAGCGCTATGCAAATATTCAAATATCGAATAAAAACACTCGCGCCAGATGATTTCGCTGTCTTAAGATCGTCTAGTGAGTGATTCGATTAATAATAAACTTAAAAGATTGTTAAATTTATTAAATCTTTTCCATCGAACCATAAACTCTAGTTAGTTTTGAGACTATAATTTTGGTTCATTCTGAATTGTGAACTTTTTCTAGTTATTTTTTCCCCAAACAATTAATTATCATAAACATTTTATTATTTTTTTTAATCCTTCAACAGTAATTAATTTGAAAAAACAGTTATTAAACATAACAAAAATTCAAATAAAAAAAACTTACCAAAGCGCGCGCTCTGCGAATATTCAAATTTCGAATAAAAACACTCGCCAGATGATTTCGCTGTCTTAAGATCGTCTGCATTAAAAACTCAGGTGACTGTGATCAAATATTAAAAGTGGCATAACCAGTAAAGATGCCACAGACAGCCTGTCTCAGTATGGGGAATGAAAAAAGAAAAGAAGAATGATAGCTTAAAGGTGGGGAAAACCTATTATTTTTTTAAGATAACCGCAATGTTTGGGTTCGGGTTTTTTTTTTTTTTTTTTGGTACTTTTGGTACTATAAATGATCATGCACCAAACCATCATTAGCACGTGATAAAAAGGCAGTAACTTTAATTTAGAAAGCATATCCTTTAATCAAGTCGGGGCATGTTTGTTGTCGGTATTTTTTCCGGTTGATTTGTAATTTAACAGATTATTATTATTTACAGGATTTGCCAACTAATTTACGCATGCTTTTGTTCTGAAACGGAATTATCATTAATGCCATTTTACCAAATTTGAAATAAAAACAATTTACTTAAATATGAATTTTTTAAATTTATTATGAACATCTTTTTAGTTTAGGAATATCTTCATGTTGCCATCATCTAAAAGATTATTTAACTGAATATAATTCGATTTTTTTATTAAATTCGTATGAGATTGGATATCAGGTATTGTATGCAAGTACTTCGTAAATATAATTTAAAATAATGGAAAGTTTTAAATAATTTATTTAGAAATAAAAATCTATTAGGGCAGTATATATGAATAAAATTTTAGTAAAAAATGACCATTTTTTTTTTTTTGAATAAATCAGCATTTCTTTTTATTGTTTTTGTTCCATCTGTTGTGGAGTTTTTTTCATTTACCTTTTAACGCAAATTTCAATTCGATTCAAAAATTTCATTTTTCATAACAAAACTAGCTGAACAATAAACTTAAGTTAAAATAAAAACGAATCAGGGACGTGTTTTCAAACTTGGAAATCAAAAGTTTAGAGTATGAGGGAGAAAGTATCCTTATCGATCATTTAGACAGGGAAATTATCTAAGAATATTTGCGTAAAACAAAATTGCGATTGGAAAGAAATCTTACGTTATACCTGTTATTAACTCTGTGATATAAAAATATATTTTCCAATTGTTTAGTAATAATTTTTAAAAAAATGAAGGATAGTTATTAACGAATAACACACAAATGTGATGATTTTCAATATTATTTATAAATCGATGTGCTAAGATTAGTAATCATATTTATTTTGGTAATCAGTGAAAGGCTTTCATTTTTTTCTACAATAAGAAAAATCATATTTATTCATCGTTAGTTGACTATTCACTAATATTTGCTTTTAGTATTTTTCTTCAATAATGATCAGCATTTTTTTTTCTTCTTTATTCATAAAATGTTATAATTATTTATCTTACAATTATGTATTATTTCGTATTTTATTCAAATACATTGACGTAAAGCTCTAACTAACAATCATTTACTTAATTTTATTATCACAATATAGTTTTAATGACAACTATTAATAGTAACTAGGCTAGAAATCACTAAATTGGAATAGCCTCTGAATATTTATTAACCGTTTAAATGTATTAACTCGCAAACGGTTGAATTTCATTACATTAAAAAACACCTCAATGAATTCAGAATCAAAAAAAGCGCGCTCTCTCTCTCTCTCTCTCTCTCTCTCTATACTAGCAATTTATTTTCTTTCAATAAAGAAGTAATAGTTTATTTTCTTTTTATGATGATGTAGTAGTTTATTTTCTTTTAATAACGCGCGATGCAGTGATTTATTTTCTTTTAATACACGACTTAAGCAAATCAGAGGAAGATCATAAATATTAATCAAATCAAAGCACTCCCGTGCTGTAAAAATATTAATTTACATGAGAGAAAACAAGATATTTAAAAAAGTAAAAAACATTCTACACACATTACACTTCAAAATACTAAAAAATAAATATTTCATCGTTCATTTTTAATTAATACTCCTCGTTACTTTATAAACAGCCTACAATATTATTTATCAAAGAAATATCAATTGTTTTTTAATATCGAAAGTTTTCTCTGCACATTATTCATACTCATAACATGATTGATTATTTAATTTAAAAGCAAGCACAACATGCAATTCAGTTATATTATGGCATTAACGTGCTTAAATTTCAATGCAAAAAAAAATCCATTCTTTTCGACAACATCATAGGACCTCATTACGTGATTTCTATGCCAGGCACACATATCGTGTAAAAGTTCATGGAAAAAACAGTTTTCACACTGATAATAAAGATAGCAATTTTATAGTAAGATCACGTGCATATATTTTTTTTAGGTGTCTCACCGCTCTGAATGACGTCATGGCGTTAAAGAGGTCGCTAAATACGATAGAGGACACACAATCGCATCCACGTTCGAAAGGGTCAAGGGTTGAATGACAGTACAACATGCTCTTAACAAGAGAGCTGTAATTTGACTTAATTGTAGCGGCTGCTTGAAAGAAGTTAATGACTTGCTTAATTATCCGTAATTAAATGGTTTCTGACTGAAGATGTTCGGTCAGTGGTGTCTTCTACGATATTTGTGTGAATTTTTTCCACGTGTATTTTATTTGAGAGTTTTTAATTCTCAGATAAGGTATTCTCTTAAGAGAGCGCTGACTGAATATTTTACTTAAGTCAATGTAATATTTTAATTGCATTATATAATTGAAGATATATATATATATATATATAAATCGGGTTGTATTTTTTACTTCCTATATAGATTAAAACACCAAAATGACACGTCTGATTCAAGACCGTAGAATATTTTATATATATAAATAAATACATATTTAAATATAAATTTGATAATTAAAACTATTGCTTCAAAGTCTAATTTAATTCTGCCTAACTTAACAAAAACTATTTCATACATTTAGGCTTATTGATATTGATGCATTATATTTGTTCCATATTTAAATCCAGATTTTTAAAGTATATATATATATATATATATATGTGTGTGTGTGTGTGGCTTCTAAAAAAAGGTCCCCCCCCCTGGTTTAGAATAACAGGTTATTGAGCATTTAATTCAACTGAGACTTTAATTCATCAGACCATGATATACGGAAGATTATTAGACTATTAAAGCAGTGCTTCTCAAAGTTTCAATATTTGCGATCCAATATTCAATCATAATTTTCATCGCGCCCCCTCTCCATACAATAAAAATGTATTGAATTCAATAACACAACTCCGCCGTGCCACACTGTGGCACGTGTGCCGCGGGCTGGCTACCCCTGTTCTAAACGAATATATTAGTATATGTAATACAGGAATGGATTCACTTCGAATCTAAAGTTTTTGTTACCAAGGCTCTCAAAAACAGTATGGTAAAATTTAGATCCTCGCCCACTATCGAAGATTTCCAGATATCGAAGAATCGAATTCTAGAGCAGCAAAAATATAATATTTGATATTATATATTTTCTGGCTATTCTAATCCTAGTAGAAGAATGTTTCATTAACTTATTTTAATGAAGAGTATTCGTATAAATGGTTGGATCATTCATAGAAATTATACATTAGAGTCATAAAAATCTGTTTATCATCCCAAATATTTTAATAATTTTATCTGCTTTCAAGAAAGTATATGTGACATTTCAGTTCTTTGAGAAAGATCTGAGTAACCCTTTTCATTATATAAGTGAAGAAAACGTTAACTTTTACTTTTAAATTTAGTATAGCATGTGCCCTCAAAATAACTAAAATGAGTAGGAAACCATTTGTTTTGCGAATTCAGTAAAAAATAAAATATTTTCAAATGACTTATGGGTGTTTTATGTCTTTTTTGTTTAATGTTCTGAATATATAAATGATCGATCATACCATTAGCAGTCTCGCTAGGTTTATTTTATAAAAAAAACATCATATGAAATAATTTCAAAATGATAAAAAATCTTACACGCAGAACGGTTTTTTCAGCGAAGGTGTATATTTAAAAAAAAATATTTTTGTGTCAATTTTCTCAAATAATGCATGATAGAAAATATTTCCTTCTATTCGAAATAATAAAAGTCAGTAAGCAACGAGTGTTTCCTGGAGGGGGGTATTCTGTTATATCATTTAGATAGTATATCTTCTCAGTCAACAAAACCATAAGGAGAAGGAAGTGAGCACAGCATCTGATGGTCAAAAAGACTGGAACCCCTTGGGGTAAAGTCCAAGGGCAGAAGTCTACTTTACTTCTTTGCCTACAGGTCTTAGTTGAGCATAATGGAACGACTTTCACGCTTTGGGTGACCCATCCAGGAGATTACTCACCCGATGTACTTCACCCATTCTGCCCAGGTACACCCCCTCGCCAGCACTTTGAGGCGACCTGAAGGACTTGAGGGGGATGGATACCATCACACGTTAACATTAGAGGTAATGAGATTGCTGGTAGACTACTGGCGAAAGAGGGTAGTGAGAATGAAACGGCTATTGGCACTTCGCTCACTTATCAAGAGCTGTATTACAAATTTAATATGGCGTGTTCTACCTACATCGATTTTCCATTTTCCTTACGCATTTTGACCATCAGGGTATACAGGAACATCCCCTGGCTCTCTTCTCGAAATCAAATGTGACCGTGGCAGCCAGACTGCTCTGGCTAGACTAAGAAGTAGCCACTTAAAGTGTCTTTCCCCTGATAGTGTCAGAAAAATCCACACCACTTTTTAGAAATGCTATGACCTTCCAGCTTTACCGGATCACATTCTTAGAAGCATCGGATTTTCTAAAGGGGACTTAACATTCGATCCTGTTATTATTATAGATTTTTTGGTGGTCAACAACCTTCTCAGTAGGTTTCATTTGTTACATTTCTTGGAATTTTGTTATGCCATCCAATCACACGAATCGAGAAATTTCTATGATGCACAAAAAAGCAATAATCTAGAAATCCTAAAACCACATTTCTTTTTGCTGGGAAACAAGTTTCTTTCCGAGATAAAAACTCGCAGAATATGAATGCAATATCTATTTTATTTTCTAAATTTCCAAAATGTTTGCAATTAATAATACATATTTTTATTATACGAAATTCTGTAAATAACTTCTACAAAACTTTATTTCCTTTACTTAACTTAACTTTAAATCACTAAAATTGAAATAAAAAGATGTAAATTTCGTGAGTTGAGAAGGAAAATAAATATCATCATCTCAAGTTCATATAAACTCTATTTTCACCGCAACGTAGTTTCATGATAAAGCATACACGTATTTCCCATGTCAAAGTAAAATCTAAACGATTTCGGTTAGCATTTGTCTTCTGTGCCAGCTGTTATTTCCTTTTCAAACATTTCAAATGTTTGGGTGACTGAATTGTTTGATAAATGATTGGTAAAATATGTTATTCATTTTTTTCCCTGCTGTTAGAATTGATTTTGACTTTTTTCGGAGAAAAAATTGTTTTTTCTGTTGTAAATTACTTTCCATGGTATCATTAACAGCATTCGTCCAAATGCAAGCGACTTTAAAAAAACATATATAAATCCTTAAATTTTTTTCAATACGAATCATTTAAAAAAGTAAGTTAATGTTCTTATTTTACATAATTCCATGAATTTCTAAATATTGTTTACGTATAAATAATACGAAGAAAAAAAATGTTTGATGAGTACTTCCTTATTTTCAATTTCCTCGGATGCATATTAATACGATTTATTAAAAACTTATATATATATTTTATTCTAATCACTTTAATGAGAGTCTTAGATCCTTTGAGGGAAATATTTCTTTTGCACATGTGTGTGTATGGTATTAAAAGTTTTTAATTAAATCTATATTTTTTTTCAAAAAAATTATTTTTATTAGTTTTTACTTCTTAGTGTTAAAAACAATGCTTAAAAATGTGTAAATTATTCAGTCTTTTGTTTTGTACATTCATCGAGCATTATACTTTTTAAAAACATAATTGTTTTTATATTGTATCTGTTTTCTTCATCGAAATATTGTTGTCGTTGAATAATTTTACATGCAGAAAAGAAAAAAAAAAAATATTCAAGAACATAATCAATGGAACAAAATGACGCGTTCACAAAAGTCGAAGAAATTAAACTTACACCATGCAGCAGTACACTATATAAAACTTTCACTTGTTCACCGTCCTTTACTTCTTTTCTTAATAAAATTATATTTGATTTTTATTGTTATTATTAACTTTAATCCTATTTATAAGTCCCTATCTTACTACAAAAGATATTATTCAAAATTAATTCTCCATTAATAATTAAATTTCATTATAAGTATTTAGAGATTAAAATAATAGAAATAGTGCGCCTTCCCGTTTATACAATTTATTCTCTAAACACAAGTTAATATTTTCTTCAGAAGTAGAGGGGAAAATAAAACAAATATTTTGATTGGTTTTTTCAAAGTTTCTTTTATCTTTTTCAGATTCTTCCTTATTTCTTCCATTTCCTTGTTCAAATTCTTAAATAAATTTAAAATAATGTAAAAATAATAAATAAATTTCTACAGTTACATCATTTGAAGCTTTGATCATTCGCAATTAAAATTACTCCGTTTCTGAAAACTATTTCCAAATTACATAAAAATCTTTTTTAAATTTCTAGATAATAACATTTTACTTAAAGAATTGTTCATATGATTTTAATCAAATTTAAAAATTTTAACTCTTTTCGAAGTTTATCTAAATTATCATATCTTATATAAAAGTGTTCAGATTTAAACTTTTTTGCTTATATTCTCATTACTTATATATATATATATATTCTCTCGAAAAGTGAAAAAAAATGCTCTATGAACCATCAGAAATTCTAAGCAGCAGAATATTCATAAACTCCCACTATTTTTCCAAGTTTTTATTTAAAAACAATTTGTTACCAATAGCGAGACGAAGAAAATCAGTGACCTTTATATTAACAGAGAAATGAGAAAAAGAGAGGAAGTAACATCTGAGATTTTGATAGTAAATTGTTCCACTTTTATATGTTGCGGAAAAAATATCCAGGAAAATTTTTAAGAAGGGTTTTGTAGTTTAATGGCTTAGTATCTGTTTCAAAAAATAATTGCTACAATTAAACAGAGTGTAAAACTCCAACAGTAATTAATTGGGTGTTTTCTAATAGTATTTTTGTTCCGATAACGTCAGTACAATAAGTGTTCATCGATCCAGTTAACATTTTGCGCAGTTATGTTACGTCTGTAATATATAATCATATTAAAAATAAAAACAAAAGAGTTGTAAAAACTAAGATAAGTATATTAATACATATTTTTATCTTTCAAACTTTTTTGTTGATTGAATAGTCAACTGATTATTACAAGAGAAAAATACAAATTATGCAAAAATATTTTTAGGTTTTAAACCTTACTAAATACATCAGTAATCGTTGTATAGTTATTCATTAATCAACTGAGATCTCTAAAGCTTTTTATTAATTTTGTAGGTTAAAGCAACATGAAAATTGTTTTCTTAAAATAGGACTCTAGTAACAGAATTTCTTTAAAATTAGAGCATCACGCCTATTAAAAATAATTCAGCTTTAAGTGATCCAAAAAAATTCTCTTTTATTTTAAAAGTTTCCTAGCAATATACTGCAAAGTTTTAAATTTAAGTCATTAAAAAATTACTATCAAACTGTTTATTAAATACAATCAAAAATTTAAAAATCGCTTTTAATTTCATATTTTACGTTTTTTTAAACGACTTTTTCTAACAAAAAAATTAGCATTTATAAGAAAGCCTAAATGGACTAAAAATATTGGGTACAATCGTTGGATTAATATTATAGTTGGTTCTCACGCGCGTTTTCCTTAACTAAACTCTGGGTCTACTTTATAACAGTTGTTGTGTTGCTAATGCCACCTGTCTGACGAAGCCAGATCGAGGCCCACGAAATTCACCATGGCATCGGGCTATATAGTACGCCTGTCGTTAGCTGTAGCTTTGAACACCATGCAGGTGACAGTACGTTTTGGTTCCACCCCAATTTTGAGGGAGGACACCCTGGGAGTGGTCAGGGGTTTCCCACCTCTCTTCCCCTTCCACCAACCCCACGAGAGGACTTGCGGCTCGACGGCTATTTAGAGTATCCCCGTGCCGCGAAGGCACTATACATTTACAAACATCCATGTCTTCTCCGGGATTCGAACCCAGGCCCTACGGCACAGCATCCCTAACCACTATACCGGATGGGTGACACTTTATAACAGTGTTTCATATGAGCACCTCCCCTTATGAAAGAGCCTTGCTGTATACAAGCAGTCATTAATACATATAGTTAGAATTTGAAGACAACTTATTGAGAACACCACAAAGTGTCAGTGTACTTTAGCAAAACAATAAATGAAGGCTCTGAAATTATTAATAATTTAAAAGCGAGATTAAGACAAGGGAGAATCCTAAGTGAAAAAAATTTGATACATTAATTTAGAATCGTGTGTGTGACTTCCATCGCGTCTGTGCTTGATTCGAATCCAAACTTGTCTGTAAGTCCTAATATGCCACAATATGATTAAGAAAATCATTTTCTAACTCTTAATTTATGTTACAAATAATATCAAATATTTCATATGTAAAGTTATTTTCAAAGTTCAGCGTTTCAGTTGTTTTCTAAGAAAGATATTTTTACTTTTCTCGACCATGAATTCATTACGTTACTGAAAACAGATTGATTCAGAAGGCTTCTACAAATCCCTTTAACCTTGTAAGAATATTATTTTACTTATGTAATATAAGACTCTCTCATTTAAGCTTAATCTTCTGCGTAAACACAAAAAGAGATCATCATTCTATTTCTCAACTTTGACATGAATTCTTTCTTATTGCTAAACTGTGGCATCATATATTTCCTTTTTTACCTTGACTTAGAAACTAAGATTTAATGCAATGACATCCTTCTAATACCATTCAATTTTCTCTCTAAATCACTGAAGAAAGTTATATTTTGCGTGGAAACGAAGATTTTCCGAAAAGATTATATACATCAAAATCATCATTCGTGTCACGCGCACTTATATTGTATTGTGTTGTCGTATTTCCCCCCAAAATATCATAGAAAGTGAAGTTCTTAAGGCTACTTCCCACAAATATTTCACGACGCAAAAATTAATTTAAATGAAATGCTGCTCGCTTGAATTATTATTCAAAAAAAGTTCATATAATACATATGCTTCAAGTAATAGAGGTAATTATTCAAATGATGGTAAAAGTTCCCTCCTATTTTAGTTTCTTCATTTACTGTGTTTCTATCCTTTCAGCTTCTTCCAATGTTCCTTGCCCGAAGTTTTTCACGCAAATATATCAGAAGAGGAAATGAACTGCATTTCTTTTTACTGTTTCGTTAAAAATATGTGAATAAAGAGCTTACTGCTTAAAGAGCAATTCCTTTTTTAAAGGAAAATATCACTAATCACTATTATAGCTGACGCGAATTTAATACAATATACTTTTGGAGTGGTATCGTGCATATTTGGCCTGGTATCTCATGAACTGGAGTAGAGCTGTTTTCAGCAATGAGTTTCAATTCAAACTGAGCCCTGAAGACCAGCAAAGATGTGTCTCCAGACATCCAGGACACGGTGGAATATTCGCTTGAATGTCCTCCACCACACAGCTCAGAATCCATTAATTATGGTATGAGGTATCTTTTCATTGAATAGCCAGACTCTCTTTGGTTGTTATCCATGACACTCTTTAAATATGACAGTTTATCAACAAGGTTCAACGTCCCGTATTTTTCCCCTTCCATTTACGAATTCCAAGGCATGCGTTTCAACAACACAATGCCCGGTTACATACAACTTTCATTTATACTGTATGTCTTTGTGCTTCCCCTTGCCGCACGATCGTCAGATTACTCCCTAATAGTGCACATTTGGATTCTGATGAACAAGCATCTCTGACCTCCCCTTAACCACATCAATCTACATAACTTGCTGATTGGAGCCTGTACAGAAAGCAATATCTCAGATGGACATTGGTCATTCCTATGAATCAATACCCAGCCATATAACAGCTTGCATCAGTGAGAAAGGTGGACTAATGCATTAGCAATTTTTTTCCTCGTGAATAAACACTAAATTCCATTCCTATGATACTGTTAGTGTTTTATTTTCAATACACAACAACATTCGTACGACTCATAAAATTCCTTGTGTGTATATATATATATATATATATAATTTTATTCAAAGTATTGACCATTGCTTTCTATACGTTTTGACCACCTTTCTGGCAATTTGTGGATACCACGCCAGTAGAAATGTTCGTCTTTTGAAGCAAACCAATCAGACACCCAATTTTCGACTTCTTCGTAGGAATCGAAGTGCTGCTCTGCCAATGCGTGTCCCATCGATGAAAACAAATGGTAGTTGGAAGGGGCTAAGTCTGGTGAATACGGCAGGTGGGTTAGCAGCTCCCAGTCAAGTGCTTTGATTGTATTCTGGACCGGTTTTGTTTTATTTGCAGGTGCATTGTCGTGTAACAAAATTACTTTGCCGTGTTTTCTGGCCCATTCTGGTCATTTTTCGATCAATGCATGGTTCAAATTGAGCATTTGTTGTCTGTAGCGATTAGTATTAATAGTTTCACTAGAGTTCAGAAGCTCATGATACATCCCACCTTTCTGATCCCACTAAACACAGAACATTGCCTTCTTGCCGAATTTATCTGGTTTTGCAGTCGATGTTGATGGTTGTCTTGGATTAACTCATGATTATTTTCCATTTAGGATTCTTAAAATAAATCCATTTTTCATCACCAGTAACAATTCGATGCAAAACTGATTTTCTTTCGTGTCTTTGAAACAAATTTTCACAAGTGTTTCTTCGGTTTTCCATCTCTCTTTCATTCAATTCATGTGGCCCCCATTTTCCACACTTTTGGATCTTTCCCATAGCTTTTAAATGGTCAGAAATTGTTTGTTGTGCAACATTTAACATAGCTGCCATTTGCTTTTGACTCAAAGTATCATCTTCATCCAATATTGCTTGCAATTCGGCGTCTTCAAGCTTTTTTGGTGGTCTTCCACATTCTTCATTTCTCACATCAAAATCATTATCTCTGAACCGTTGAAACCATCTTTTTCATGTTGCTTCTGATAGAGCATGATCACCATATGCCTCGACAAGCATTCGATGCGACTCTGAAGCACTTTTCTTCAAATGAAAACAAAAAAAATAATGCTTTCCGCAAATCATCACTTTCTGGTAAAAAATTCGCCATTTTTAACACGATGAAAAAATATGATGTTGTTTGTTCAATGACTTAATGTATATCAAATATGTTTGACAGATGTCATACCAACCAAACAAAAAGAAATTAAGGCTCGTTCACAACAAATGTTCCCTATCCATAAATTTGTATCTTAACGCTCACTTCATACCGGTACGCCTGATATACATATATATATATATATATATGGGATATTCATAACTAGATGAAAGATAATGGCACAGAACCAAAATAATAGCTCTCCGCGAACAGATGCGGTAAAAAATTTTATTTTAACATAACAATTTAATATACCTTAGCTCTTTCTCGCACTAGTAAAATAAAAAATTTTAAAAAATGGATCCCACCTTCTTTTGGTTCGACCGTGCAGTTCTTCACACTGAATTAGTTTCTCGTTAGACAAGAAATTATGCGAATATTCTTGCTGACCTTGGAGAGTATATAGCAATGAAGTCCCTTTTCCTTTGTGTATGAGAAGTATTGAAGGCAGCAATTTAGATCAAGCGTAGGCTACGTTGGAACAAAGGAAAAGGGCACTAGGAACCAAAGAACCTGAGATCCAAGGAAGGAGATGCAATCTGTTAGACTGATCCTTTTGACACTGCTGAACTGGTATTAATGAGACAGTCGGAAACTAAAAGAGGAAAGCAAGGAATGTGTGTGAATGAAATTTACAAAGATCGCATGACAACCAGCTAGCAATCTAGGTAGTGGCGTTGCGTACACCCCCTCAATCCCCGCATCGCGGAGGGGGGGGCAGGATTCTTGGGGGCACAAAGCCTGTGTTATGTTATGGTTTTGCAATCCTTTGTAAGAGTCCTAAAACTTGACTTTGCAGAGGGGCCCTAATATTCTTCGTTGCGCCACTGAATCTAGGTAAGAGCGCAGTAGGGATTTTGAAGGGTGGAGTCATTTACTACAGAAGAGCTTATGAGTTTGTTTCATGTGTCACAACAAGAAGTTGTAAAGGAGAGTTTGTTTGAGGGTATATAAGATAACAAGCAAAGCCCCAATTTTTGCACAATATTAGAATTGCAAAAAGTATGAAAAACTGTTGCATCGGGCGTTGTGAACCGTTTATTTAATGATAATACTGTGTTACATTTTTACCATATGCTGCAGTGTCGACAAAAGTCAAGTTTCTAGAAAAAATTTTAATTTTTTTTTTTAAAAAAAAAAGGAATTATATGTACTTATAGAAAGGATAAACTGATTATTTAAATTTTTTAATTATTTCATTTTTTAATTATTTTTTTTTAATTTTATTTTTTGAAAATGGAATTCATATTTAAGGTCAAAACATTTTGCGGTTCAAAAAGAGAAAAGTATAATTCACGCTTCTTTTTTTTGAGAGCGGTTTTATTTATTTATTTTGCATGGAACACATATTATTTAATATTACTTTATATATCTGAAAAAATTGTTTCTATTAACGATTGTTTCGCATTACAAGTGAGAATTTGAACAGAATTACGCTTGTTAAGCGATGTTAACCTAGATATATAGAGATATAGAGTATATATATACATATATATATATATATAGAAAGAGATAGAGTAGAAAGAGAGAGAGAGAGAGAGTAGAGATAGATAGATAGATATAGATAGGAAGAGATAGAGTTAGAGAGCTACAAAGAGAGATAGAGATAGAGAGATAGAAAAAGAGATAGAGGGATAGAAAAAGAGATAGATAAATAGAGACAGATAGATATGTAAAGGTAGATAGATGGAGATAGAGAGATCATTATAAATATAGATATTCACACACAATCTCGCTATTCTCTCTGAGAAATTAACATGCGCCATAAATAGCAGGATTTATTACGTGCACAATATTTTCCATTGCATGCTAAATTACTATTTAAAATCGTATTCAAAATAGTGAATATTCTTTCAACATTATAAAAATGTTACTGAAAGGATGTAAATGTATGCATTTCATAAAAAGGAAAGACGTGGTTTATTCCAAAACTATTCGAGGTTTTTTACGTCAATAATAAATTTTTGAATATAATACGCACACTCATGAGGGATAAATATTAAATTCTTCGTTCTCAGAGATGATCCTGCATCCTTATTTACATCCGCTTATCTTTGTAAATAAATATTTTTAAATATTTTTTTCCAGAAAATATAAAATTTATGTTCGTTAAAGTTACTGATGAATATTGTTGTCCTGTTACAAATATTTTAATTGATAGTTCGATTTTAATATATATCAACCTTCGTTATTCTGTACAACGATTTTAAGAATATATAAAATACTGATCCTATGATTATTCAATCACTAAGACTTTTTTTTAAGCAATTCTTATACATGCATGATTTATTCATTATTATACATGAAATTGTCAATTAAAAAAAAAATTTTAAACAGTTGAATCTTCAATTTTTATTTCCCAATGATTTTGATAGTAGATACTTAATTTAACACGTGCCATTATAAATTTAGCGATATAAGAATGTTATAAAATTGTATAAAAGGAAGAACTCCGAAAATAATTACTGTGCATTTAATAATTTTAGGATAAAACTTTTAACTATATATAGTGATATATGCTTTAATAATAAAATATTTTTTTAAAAATATTTTACTGCAATCTTGTTTTTAGTCAAAGTAACTATTTAAATATGGTGAATTACTAATAAATTAGTAATCTGCTATTGCAATAGTTTTTTTAATGTAATTTTAAGGAAAGAACGGATTAAGTATTCCTTGCTGCAAAAGAACAATTAATTTATTTTATTAAGTTAAATAAGTTTATTGCGTAGTTATATAATGAATACTCGAAAACATTACTCCGCAATATTGACAAAAAAAGCGTATAACACTTAATGCTTTTACAATACTGATGCAAAAGCTGTATTATCATTCACAATAAATTAATATGCGTAGCCTTTATCGATGTTTTTATATAGATAAAGTTACTTGTTAAGCATTTCGAAAGTCGAACACTCTCATTTAAGATTCAACACTATATGTCAAGAAGACATAAACTGACTTGAGAGAAAAATGTTTCTTATGTAATCAACGCGATACATTTCTCTCTTTCAGTATTGCAGTATATAAATTACGCCATATTATATTTAACAAAAACTACGTTATGTTTCAATCTACGCCCGTTGTGTATCAAAATGTGTAAATATTTAAACAGAACTAATTCTCGAAAAAAAATCCTACTTTATTTTAAAATCACAAAAAATTATTTTAAGCTGACTATTACAAAATGGATTAACTAACAAAAATCGAATTATTATTATGTAGCTAACTATTTTTTAACTAGAATAAAACAGAAATCAAAACTTTATTACGAATTCCTAAATTATTGCTTTGTTACGGTTAAATTCTGGATGAATATCTCAGAATCTGTGTGTAGTTGGAAGAATAGAAAATTTCTAGTGATTTATTTAGTAAAAAAATTATTTTATCATCTTTTGTACTTCTATACTATCAAAAATGAAAATAATATTTTCATATTCTTTTCTTGAGAAAATTATTATTTTTTATGAAATGAAAATATTTAATTTTTTAAACAGAATTCGTTTATATTTTGAGTGTTTAGATTCTATTTTTATGAATCGGAGCAGGTAAAAGGCTTGATGTCCTTGCTCAAGTAGTTGACAGCGTTTAATATTTAGCTATAAAAGTAAGATAGCCGTTTTACTTTTCACCGTCAAGGCTCTTAAGGCAATTACTCCACTCAAAAAAAGTGACCGCAGTAACCAAGTGGCCATGAATGCGAACTTGTGGCCGGCGTTGATTCTGTCGAGTCCTTTTACCGCTGAAGACCAGCCGTACAGAGGGAATGATGCATGTTAAATCTGTTTAGTCTCTAAGACGTCCTCACAATGGAGTGAGTGAGAGTTTGTTTACATCGCACAATAAAATAACACGATGGCTATTGGTGACCGACATCATAATTTTAAACCTCGGCCGAGAGGTTAAAACGACACCTAAGCTGGCACCCCTTCTCCACACTATCACACCATGTCAATGGGAGGACTTTGATCTCGATAGATTTAACATGCATCAACCCCTCAACGCGGCCCTTTTTTCAGGGGTACCAGGACTCGCACCCACAACAAGCTGGCCACGAGTTCGTGACCATAACCACTAGGCTACTGTGGCCACTTACCACACTGGAAGTTTATAGAGTAAGGTATCAGCTCAATCGTCTTCTGTGTTAATCTCGACGCTTGACTGTGGTCGAAAATTCGTCGATTCTATCGCCAAAAAAAGCCTTATTGTTGCTTCTCAGCAGTGGCGTAACGGAGAACATTTGGGCCCCCTGCAAAGTCAGGTTTTGGGCCCCCTAGAACCCTGCCCCCCCTCGATGTGGGGGTTTCAGGAGTGTACATTACGCCACTGCTTCTCAGGGAGATGATAGTGAGCAAAAAGCAAAGGAAATTAAAATATAACATGTAACAATGGGATATCTGCTCTAACTTGGGTTTTTCCCGTCCAGCCAAATTGTCACTTTGATCTAGAACAACTCCACTTTGAAAATGAATGTCACTACAAAATAGCATGTAAAGAGTCAATAAAATAGAGAATAGTTGTTATATGGACAATATAGCCACACCGGTGAATTCCTGAATTATAGTCACTATAAGAAAGTCTTTTTCTTTGTCGAGTTTCAGAGGTTGCATCTCATTTCAATTAAGTAATCATTGTTTCTTATTATTTAGCTGTATTTCACTGATATCACCTACTTAGTTCTAACGCTTAAATTAATAATAATGAATTATTATGAATATCTATTTGTTATCATTTCGTGTCCAATTTAGTGACCTCTCAATCCCTACTGTGTTCAGATCCCCCGGGAGCCTCAAACAACATGAGAAAAAGATACCACAATAATGACGTACCGCGTTGTGACAAAATTGGGGGGCTTATAAATATTTGTATTATTTCCACTTTTAATTATTTTAGAGAAGAAAACTTTTGTTTACTGTTTTATTTTTAAAAAAAAACTCTTTCTTGAAAATCAAAGAAGGCAACAAGTTGCATTAATGAGGAATTTAATACTGCGTCAAAGATGATGAAAATAGTTAAAAAATGTGCATTAAATCGGTTTACTAATAAATCCAACACTCTAAAGAGAAGGGTTAATATGCATATAATTCATCTTTATTTAAGTTTTAAAAAATCCTATATCTATATTTATATAGGTTTTCAGGTCGAAAGTAAAAAAAAAACCCGTGAAGAATAAAAATTGGGGGGGGGGCTAGGTCATGGGTGTGTGCTCATTTACACTTATGCAATTTCTAACACTCTTTCAATATGTCAAGAATTGACATCGGAAAAAGGTTACACCATCAGTTTCAATTTATTGTCTCATACAGAACATTGATCAATGATGCCAATTTCAATTAAAACAAAGACGTATTTTGATTAATTATGTTCAAAAATAAACTTATATCATTCTTGTTTATACTCCTTTCTGGAAAAAAAATGTGGTGAAATATTAAGAAAATTAAAAAATATTTTTAATTATAAAGTTGTTTTCTTGGTGAGTTGCATACCTTAATAAATTTAAGAAAATGATAAATTTATTTATAAAACAAGATAACTTTTAATTGAAATGAATGTATTTCTCAATTTTCAAGTGTGTGTTTACCTTTTGTTAACTTTCTTTATTATATTTTTAATAAGCGGGAATATATTACAAAATGCGAATATTTGTGTGTAATTGCATCAAAAAATATAAACAGTTCTCTCTCTCTCTCTCTCGTTCATCTACAAAATTAAAAAAAAACACTTCTACTTTTTAAGGATTATGTTTAATAGATTTCTTTCGTTTGAATCCAAATTAATTTTTTTCTTACGACAATTATAAAAATAATTTGGCTGTAAAATCTTTATTTGTGTATAATAGTTTACAGTGTTTCTGTTTTTTTTCTTTGCTTTCTAAACCAGAAAACTCACATACTCAGAGGGAAAATGTTAAAAATCCTTTTATTTCACGTATCATAGCACACAAAAATTGCACTTTTTGTTTACAAATTAATTTTTAAACGAAGGAAATGAAGCAGAAAATTAAACTAACACTACTAAAAATTTATTTTTCGTTTTGAATACAAATTGTTAAATTTAAGATTTTTTAAACAATATATTATACACTTATTCATCAATTTTTAAAAAAAAATCTCCTTTTTAAATTTTATTAATATATAATTTTTTGTAATCAGAAAATAAAATTCATCATACCTTTAATGAAAGAAAAAAAAAACAGATTACTCTTTCTACAAAGATAATTTGGTTTCAATTTCTCTAATGTATTGCAAAACATTTAAATGTATGCTTTTAGTTGAAGATATATTCCTAAAGATATATTCAATCTCAGATAAAATAATTTAAAACATTAGTGATAATGCACAACAAAAATATTCTGCACATTTCTTCATTTTTTGATAACCCTCTTCATTTAAAATTGTTAAATTGCAACAATAGGAAGTAGTTATAGTAATAATAATAATAATATATTTATAACCTGGTATTTTACAAAATATAAATAAATCACATGAAAATAAAACCCTTTAAATATCTCAAATTACAAAAAGGTACTTCCAATTTTGTTATTTAAATAGCAAATTTTATCAATGTCTCACTAATCTTTTTTTTTATACTGCATTTTTCCTGAGAAAAACCGAGAAATGCCATACTATATCATTTCTCCCAGTTTTACTTTACTATTTTTTCGCTAAAACTCGAAATAGTTGATTTTATGCTGAATAATGTATTTATAAAAATTAATAATAAAAAGAAGCGACGTGAAAACAAAACCTCCATATAAAAAAAGATCCTACCTTTTCTCAAAGAGCGAATCAACTAATCCTGTATCTTCAGTTGGTCTTTCTAAAGCCGGAACACAACAACGAGGTCCTGCCAACATTCACCTGTAATGTTATGTTCTCAATGGGATAGAAGGGTAAAAATTAAAACAGACGGGAAAGGTAACATACCTATGCGCATGCGCCGCATCCGAAGTTTATTTCCGCTCTGGTTTCACGTGCGGACCGAGACCCCATTGGTTGTCTGGTTATCGGTGACGTAAATTCTTTGTGGAAAAACTCGAAAACTAGCTTTGATTGAGAGAAAAAGTGAAACTGCGTCCAACTAACACCCTGCGGACAAAAGCGCGCTTTTGTTTATATTCGAGAGTTAGGCGTGCTGCAAACGGCCTGTAACAAACTTAACTAGAAGTTCTCTGAGCGGATTGCACCGAGTTTTTTTTAAGCTGATTAACCGAACAATTTGGATTACATTGCCAAAAGATTTCATGGGTCTTGTGTGTTTGCATGTATTCAAATTATTTTTTTCTTGTTAATACTATAAAAGCATGTAAGAATTCCATTCCACAAACCAGTTCACAGTATTATTTGAAAAGTTACTGTAAAATAAAGTTCCAGAAAGAAAGTTGAAAACTGAAGAAATATACTAATTAAATTATATTACACGAGGAATAGGAAGTTTCAAATTTTCACGCGAAGTTTTCGAACTGTCTATGGTATAGTTTCATAATTTGTTATTCTATCGTCCAAATAATATCGTGAAAGTTGATTTATATCTATCCATATATCTTATTTTCGACTTACAGCCTATATACGATTCACCACTATCCGCATTCACGAGGACACAAAATAAACATAGCGAAAGAAGAAAGGTAACTAGATTAGTAGGGTCCAAAAGTTCCAGAAACTGTTGCATCTACGTACAATCGAATACACTCTCTGTATTTTTTCCCTATGATAATTATAAGCATAAAGATTGAAATTTATCTTTTGAGTACAAGATCTTTATAACCCATTTAAATGAAAGCACTTTTGGAAAATTTTAATTCAACATTTGATCAACTCAGCTTAAGATTTTTATTTGAAAGAGCAGCGTAGTAAGTCGACGATACCAAAACAATTGCATTTAAGTAATCTTTATTTTATATTTCTTAAAGTTTTAATTCTACAACTTCAATTTTTTTAATTTTATACATATAGAGAATATAACTATAGATTTTAACTAACTTTAATTTTATACTTTTCATACAAGTACTTCATTTTCATGTTTCGTATTAAAAATCAGTGAATACAAACATTCAAAACATAACTTTTTTTTAAGTAAAAATGAACTAATATGATTCAGTGAATATTTAAATAAATACATAGACGAAACAAAGGGATCTATAAAAAGTAATCTAGAAAGGAAGTAAGCTACTTAAAAATGTGTAATCTTCGCAAAAAAATCGAACCATTTTAAAATAAGATACAAAAAACGTATTAAGTTGACTAGAAAATGTTAAATCACTTCTAGTTTTTTAAAAAAAGGGAAATATATAGTATTCCCTGTATTTGAAAATTTTAAATATATTTTAATGAATTTTCTTCTTTGAAATTAGTTAAAAAATTAAAAAAGTTGCTCCCTTACAGTCCTCAAAACACTCTTTGTATGATGCCCGTTTGAAACAAACGCTTCAAAAATTTGCAGTTAGGATTATTAAAATCACACACAACTAATCTTTAAAATATTTTAATTAACAAAATTTAAATAACTTTATAACTTTCAACATGTATAGAAAGACCGAAGTATTTTAGTAGCTTAATTCTATAGTTTCAGAGCCTGCGATGTGTTCGAATACTAATATCATAGAAAACCATCGTGTAATGCAAATTGTTTTACGTTTTTTTCTATGTCTGAATTAAAAGTTATAGCGTGGAGTGTGGTAGGTGGGGATATTATCCTTCTTTCCTCAGTGACTCGACAGCCCAGGGGCCTTAGCCTTCTCAAGAAGCCTTTTCCAGAAAGCCTTCTTTCTGCTAGTGTTCTCCAAATCTTAGTTCTCAAAACTAGGAGATCTTCTTCTAGGCCATCAATCCATCTAAGATATGGCCTGCCCTTTCTTCATATGCCAATCAGTTGGGCATTGAAGACTTTTTTAATTTCAATTTAGTTTTTTAGATCTTCGTCCATAGAGGGGAGATTAAGAAAGTTAAATACCAAAATAAGTGGCATATTGTATGTTGGTATCTCCAGTTCATAATCAAGATGCTTGCCCATGGCTCAAATCTAAAGATGCCAATAACACTTGTGTGGCGTTATAGAGAGCGACATTTTTTCAAAATAAACAAATCAATCTCAACATTTTTAAGAGAAGAGAGGAGAAAGAAAGGCTAAACACATTTAATCAATTCGCTTACAATTAAACAGTTTTATCGGGTTAGACAAGCGTTGCGAGTTTTCGTAGACTACACTATTTAGTTGTGACAGTGTGAATATATAATTGATAATTGACGTTGAGTTTTCATTCGTGTGCATTGAACAGAAAATAAAAATGCCATATAACAGATGAACATTCACTTGTATTTTTCTTCATAATGATCCAATTAAGGAAAGAGAATACTGTGCTAATTTTGTAATTAGGGACAGATTAATAAAAGAAAAATCCCAAGCGTTGCATAGCAGTTTTGTACTTAATATATTTCTTCGAAATTACAGAGAAATAAATATTTGACGAAAGGGCTTAGGTGTAATTTCGAAAATGTATATAAAGAATATACTTTCACTTTTCACTTAAACTCACACTTTTCCGTGGTTTCAGTAATTTTGACGCTTAGAGTGCCCCCTACAAGTTGAAAAAGAAAGAAAGTGTTTTTGGTAAATATAACAACACATGAGTTGAATCATAAAAAATAAATAACATCAATAAATTACACAATATAAATTTCAATTAATTATAAAATCTCAATCATATTGATAATATTGCCTCAAAATAGAAACTGCTACATATTCCAATAACAAAGATAATCCTAAACACAAAAACAGAAATAGGACTTAGATATGTAATTGTAATGTTTTCTTAAACTATGTGAAATTTCAAAACATAATTTTTAAACTTGTTTGCTATTTTGTCTATTTTCGTAGTATATTATAATATTTAAATTGAGATATTTATGTATTTTTATGGCACATTATTTTCTGCAAGATTTGGATTTTTAATTTCACGCCATTTATGTTTTGTAATTTATTTAACTTATAACAATATTTCAGAAAATTATTTCCAAACTCGTTCACAAATTTTGGCCACCTCTGTTGATAAATTGCATTATTTATATACTGTTAATAGCCCTTGACATATTTAAAGAGTTTTTCTGTGACCTTCCCTAGGAAATGCCATAGCACGAGTACTACTAACCACTATTTGGTCGAGTTTATGAAGCGCCAGTCTACAGCCGTTAGCACAGAATTGCCCACCGATAGTTTAGTCAAAAGAAAATGGATGCTATTTTAATTGTTTATTTACTTTTATTTTACTTTTGTGAATGTCAAGCAGCTATCGCATAAAAAGTATGTGCAACGCACATTTGCACTCGTTTCCATGATTTTTTTGACTAATTGAATGGATTGCACGCTCTAGCTCTAAAGAACACAATAATGAAGTAACTTAAAATTTTACTTTCATATTATACAGCAGAGTGCACATGAAACACTTTGCGTACATTTTCTTTGGTTTTGGATAAATTTAGTAAAATTAAATTAAATTTTATCATTTAAAAAATGTCGACATGTTAACTATGAATGTTATTTTTATATTTTTCATGCCAGTGTGTAGTTCATTTTTTTTAAAAAAATATGATTAAAATAGATTTAACTCTTCGAGGATGTGTTGCAGGGATATAGTATTTTATTTTTACATAAGTATTTTTTGTAATTTATGTTTTAACAAGTGTATTTGTTACAAAATAGAAAAAATTTCTTTGGAGTGAGTGAGTGAATATTAGCGTCGCACTGTTCAGCTACACGAGGGCTTTTGGCGATGGACCTCGTAATTTTGAACCATGGTCAAGTGACGAGGACGACACCTGAGCTGGCACCCCCTCTCCTAACTACCACACCAACGGGAGGACGTTTGAGCTCTCGACAGATTTAACGTGCATCGCTCCCCTACCCGGCGGGTCTTTAGTGGTACTGGGCTCGAACTCATAACATGTCTGCTATGATTCGATACCTTGAACACTTGGCTACCACGGCTACAAAAATCTTTGGATTATTATGTAATAGATAGTGCCGTACGGATTTTTATTTCTTGTCAATAATTAGATTTTTCAAACTATAGATTGTTAAATACAGTAGAACGTCGTTTCTCCGAACGTTTATTATCCGGAGCGTCAAATATCCGGACCAAAGTCCGGATACGTTTTCGAACAGTGCAATGTGCTCAACAGTTGTTTCGAGTGAGGCCAAAAGTGATGGGAAGCAACAACAACGAAAGCAGCAAGGGTCCATCAAATTCTGAAGCGTTTTCTGCGTTAGAGACAGCTATGGAGTGGTACAAACAACAATCAGAATGCTGTCTTACTCAAATACTGTTGCTCAAGAGAATCAGAGCCCTTGAAGCGAAAAAACGAGGGTGTACGATGGCACAGCGAAAAATAAGTGATTATTTTCCACAATAAAGGTAAAATTGCGACATTTTGCACCTATTTTGCTTTTTCTTCAAGCACTTTCCTGCATGTGATGATTTTCATTATTCATATAATGTCCGGTTTCATATACTGCATGGATCACATTCGGTTTTTGGTTATCTGAACAATCGCGTATCCGAACGGTGTCCGGTCCCAATTGATTCGGATAAACGACGTTCTACTGTATGTTTATTCTTATTACCACTATAATCAGTGGCACACACAGGAATTTTTCAGGTGAAAGGGGTCGGGGTGAGGGTCCCGGATCGTAAGTCCACCATTCTCGTATCATACCCCAATACGTCATCCTTTGGTTTTGTCAATTTCCGGGAACAAAAAATAGTAAAAAATTAATTATTGAATAAATAATTATCATTAATCAATAAAATTAATTATTAATAAACAAGTACTTAATTAAATTTTACGAACTATGTACATAAGATTATAATCAATTGTAAAAAAAATCAAGAGCTATAGGGGTGGGGGGATTTGGAACTGGGGATGACCCCTTCCCCCTTGTGTGCGCCACTGACTACAATTTTAATGAGGTTTCAAATATTTCAATAAAAATTTCAGAGCTTTTAAACGTTTTTTGTTCTTCTTTTTGCTTAATTTATTGTTTATTATTGCTCCAAATCTATTTTCATTAAGTTTATATTACAAATAATTTCAGCATAAAAGAATTTATTATTTTCATTTTATATGACTGAAATTTACAAAAATAATTTTATTCATTATAAATTCTGCCTATAATTAAAACCTTTTTTCTTAGAACCTAAGCGCCAGAATATATTATTATATCGTGATGCAACATTTTTGGACAGATACGACTTTCTTCGTGCATTAATGAATTCTCCGTACTTGATGCGAAACCTTTTCGAAATCCCTTGAAAACGGTACCTGTGAGATGTATTCAAATTGATTTCCGTATTTTGAACAACTAAACGGTTCCTTTGATAACCGAGACAATCCCATATTTTTTTTCTTCGCAGGAAAATTACGACATGGATTATAGGAAATGGGGAATTTCAGGAAACGAGAAATAAAAAGTACTCTGATCTGTCATTTATGATAAAGAATTGACGTATTCCAAAACTAAAAGGAAATTCCGACTATTTTCAACATCAGTATTAGTAAACAAATTATATGAGACCACATATTCATTGGAGTTAAAAATAAATTGTAGTGAGTAAGGTAAAATGAACTGTAGCGTTTTGTTCTTTTATGGTATGCATCCGTCTACGCATATACTGTGAAAATCGTTTAATATGAAAATGAAAGAATTGAAATATTTTTTCTTGCTAAAAGAAAGGATATTGCAAAAAAAATACACACAAGTATACGCTCGTATATATTCAACAAAATTAAGTTTATTATACATTTTATTTATATAGAAATGTATATAAAATTTATATATATTTAATAAAAATGTTCAAACATTTCCGTAATTTGCTCTCTCTCTCTCACTCTCTCTTTTTTTTGTTGATAATGGGGAATTAGAAAAACTAAAATCTTTACAGATTTCTGTTTTCGTCTTCTTTTTTTGATCAACAGCCTTAAGAAGCTCTATCCACATTTTAAGCGAAATTGAAGTTTGTTTTTCCCCTGTGCTCGCAAGAAATTCTTCTAAAATAGAAAGAAAAAAACAACGCGAACCAAACGTATTGATTTTTACTCACACTGTGATGTAATCGTTACCGAATTCCAAAGCCGAATTGCAGGGGTGAAAGGTGAATGTATTTATTTTCGATAAACAAAGTTGGCTTATATCATATGCTATTCAAAGTTAAGTTAGTCTCGTTTCTACGAAACACGTGAAGCTACCCTTCTTTCATTTCACACCAACTCTTAAATATCCCCTGAGCTGCTGATGTTTGCCGTATTTTGTTCATTCCTAGAAAAAAAGTCTTTTGTGTTAAGCGATTTCCATATCATGTCAAGAGAAAAGATGCATGAAAATACATAGTAGTTTGTTGGGTTGTATTATTTCGTGTTGACAGATATTTCGTCTTGAGCGTTTTCGTGTTAAATGTATTTCACTTTATATTAATTTTACTATTTTAAGAACTTTACTTTGCAAATGTTTATCGAATGAAATTATAAAGTTTTATATTCTTTATTAATTAAATAAAAATCATATGTTAACTTTATTCTTTTTAAAAATATATTTTGAAAACATTTGTAACTACACAATACTCTGATTTTCTCTTCAAAGAAAATTTCCAATTTATCTCATATTTTATAGTAGATTTCTTAACATTTCTATAATTTGAATCACTTAGAATAAAACTGTAGTCATTGAACTGTTCAGAATGAATTGGCTCTAGGTTCCGTAAAAAAAAAATTCACTTAATTGGAAAATGCAAACATTGAAGTATCTCTGAAAGAAAACACATATCATAACGACGTCTATAATTACTCTGACGCATTTATTTATTTTTTATTAACGTCACATTTTGAAACTGCGTCTGGGCTTTAAGCAACGGCCTCGTAATTTTAATCCTTGTCCAAGTGAAGAGGATGACTGCTGAGCTGGTACTCACCCTCCAGATTTCCGCACAACGTCATCGTGAGAATTTTGAGCCTCAACAAGTTTCAGCCTCTCTACACTGCGAACTTCGTAGGCATACGGATTAAAACCCGTGACTCGACAACGCCGGTCACGAATTCTTGACCAGAACTACTCAGCTACAGCGGCCATTTGTTACAAATAAAAGAACAAAGAGTTCGCTACTTTCAGTTGTTAATTCTTATTTAAAAATCAGAACAATCTATCTTGTTATTAATGCCTAAGCAATAATAACCTATTCCTGGTAAACATATTTATTAGTAAGTGTCGTGGAAGTATTTATAGTTGCGCAAAGCAATGTTAAATGAAACGAAAACGTTATCATCCTTCCATTGTTACATGGAATGCAATAAAAAGAATATCGCAATATTAAAATTGCAACATTTCGTTGTTAAATTATTAAATTTATAGATGATTAAGAGCTATATGAGTTATTTATATATTTTTGAATTCCCGCGCATATTAATTAAGAAAAATCTGATTCATGAATATTATACCAGCTTTTCCTAAATTGATATCGGGGATTCCTTCCTCTTTTCTACATTTTATAATTTTCTGACAGCCAATGAAGTGACATGGAAAAGAGAATCTTTCCTTTTCAGGAACACAGAACTGATAAAAGGATTGGATGTGTCGCCCAAAAATATTTTTAGAGTACAGTTAGTCGTTACTTGCCTTTTGTCGAACGTATCTGTAGCGATATTATCTATATGAGCCAGTAACAACCTCCGCACCATGGTGATCATTTTGGTGTAATGGTTAAGTTACTCGGTTTCGGATCCAAAGGTCCCGCGTTCTGTCCTCCGGAAAAAGTGCGCCACTTCATTTGGTGACTCTGGCTTAACTAAGAAAAGCGAAACCTAAACTGATTTATCGTGGCGCCATCTACCCGCAAAAAAGGGCAATCCAGGAAAAAAACTCGTCAGATTAACGTGACGCAACTTATCCAACACACAAAATAACTGACCGCTCCCATTAACAGCTATATCGTTCGTTCGCCTAACGAAATCACTGGTAGGGGAGTGTGTAGCGATATAATCCATATAAGCCAGTAACAACCTCCGCATCATGGGGATCATTTTGGTGTTGTGGTTAAGCTACTCGGTTTTGGATCCAAAGGTCCCGGGTTCTGTCCTCCGGAAAAAGTACGCCACTTCATATCGGCGTTTTACCAGTCATGTTGTGTATTATAAATCATTACACAAAATAGGTGTGCTCATACCATTTTTAAATCTAATCGAATCATACATCTGATCAAATTATGTATATTTAGTGATGTAAAAGGGTTTCAGATAATAAGCATCATTTTTTTCAGCTATGTATCTGATTAAGAAAATATTAGTAGTGCTTAGTTTTCAATGTTTTTAGAATTTAAAAGGCTAACGCGTGGAGGAAAATACAGCAGTTTAAAGGCAATACCATTATCATTAAGATCAGGATGTTTTTGTAAGTGTTTATTAAAAGTACTAAACTTCGAAAAATATATAGGCAATTAAAATGTGAAATACAAATAAAATTTGCAAAAACTTATTTTCTAGAGTCTTATGACACAAATACTTGGATTTTAAAACTTGAACACATGATTCCGTAAGGAATTTATTAATTATTAAAATTGGAATATATTACAGAGTTATCTAAAAAAAATATATACCCTCATCAATAAAATACTTCTTTGTAAGCTTTAAAATACTTATGAGTTCTGGAACGCTGAATTTAAAATTCCTTTGTTTTTATCAAAACTGCTAGTGTTTGTAAAATAATTTTCTTCGACATTGTTTGAACTTATTAGCTTTCGTGTGCATACATCTTTTTAACGATTATTAAAAAAATACTACTGATAAATTTTAATATTTCCTTAAGAAAAATTCAATTTAAAAGAGAATAAATTCTATTTTTAGTCAATAATTCTATCCTAAATTAAAAAGTAATAAAATGATATATTTAAAAGCAATAATGGTAAAATAAAATCCTCAAAACAAAAACAGAGGAACAAAGTTAGATGTCAGAATATGTATGATTTAGAAAAAGCCAGTTAATTATATATAAGTAATTGAAAAATTATTTTCTGTCAAATAATATTCGATCAGCAATGTATTTAAATAATACATCAATTTAGAACTTCTTTAAAAATTAATTGCTCTGGAAAACTGTTCAAAGAAATATATTTCGATACCTCGATTAGCTATTATTAAACTTAGAAGACAATTCCCCCCAAAGTAAATGAAGCATTTAAAATCATATATATATATGTGTGTGTGTAATCAAATATGTATTTTTTTACTTATATAATAAGGGAGAGGCATTTAGCTTTAATTGGAAGAGAGAACAAAATCACACATGACAACTTATTAATAGGCTTCGAAACTTTTTGTAACCACATCTGGTCACTCTGTGTCTTATTAGTGATTTCAAGAGGCTTTAATAGTAACGTATTTATACCATTATATTTGTTACGTTTCAGTAATTAATTGGATTTTTTGAGGGAATGGATCATAAAAATTCAATGAATGAAAACATCTACATTAAATTCAACAATAGGTCAATTACCTCTTCGTAGGTAAATCTCATTTCTTACTATAAATAGGTTCTAGACAGACATTCATGACAAAGGATTAGAAATGTAAGGTTACAAATCAAATACCTCATAAAAGAATATGCAAGAGAAGATGGTTGAACAATATGGATTAGGATGATACCAAACACAAATGTAACGAATTGCATATATTTTTCAAATCATTGCCATCCTACTTTGTTTAAATATAACTCCGTAATGAGACTAAAACTACTGTAGAATCAAAGTTGATAATTATACAAAATAATACAAGTATTAAGTTGATTATATTGGCCTCAGGAATATAACAGAAAAAAATGAGCTTTGATATGATTGTGATAATATTATTTCATTGAAAAAATCTAGGCAGAATGTACAGTTCATAATACAAGAAACCACTGGTTTTGTTCTCTAAGAAGACAAAAACCGTATTCCTTCAAAGAAGGGAAAATTCAAAGCTTATTTATTGAACATAAATGCTAGGAAGTATTTACCTCCTCTTTTCTTCTTTAACTTAATTGTGTTTCAGAAAATATCTTTTTTTTTTATCGAAAAGAGACATTCAGTATAAAAGGAGTAACATATTTTTAAAAAGTTATTGGTCCTTTATTTTCCTCTTTTAAAAATGTCCATTTATTTAAGTAGTTTATTTAGGTTTAAATTCATAAAAACATTACAAAATTGAGAAGTTTTTAACTTTGTGTCTTTGAATGGTTTTTTTTCACAATATTATCTTTTTATTCTCCACCTTTTAATTTTAAAAATTTAACATTTGTGCTTGTAATATTACTTGTACTTGAGTAAATATTTATGTTTATTATGACATATTATCGGAAGTCAAATCAGATATGAATTTATCATTCAAAAGAAGCGACACATAGACACACATATATATACACACTGTCGTTTCGATATTAGAGCTTGTTGCAATCAATTAAAAAAATTTATCTACTTTAATACCATGAAAATTAATAGAATTTGATACAAAATCATTAGAGCATTGAAGTTCTGAAATAAATTACCTTACTTTTTTAAGATGCATCGAACATTTTCGATCCCATCACATAAATTTGACCCCGAAAAGAGAACATTATAGGAAACCAACCTAATGAAAAATAAAAACATACTCGTGACACATTACACTTACCGATGCCTAATTTCAAGGTCAAACATTATATAAAGAGGGAAAAAATAAACAAATTCTCACTTCGATAATTACGAAATAAACTTATTAACAATGATTCAGACATATTTGTATCCGAGCTTGAAATCCGAGAATAAATTATTTGCTCCGCTGAGTTTAGGTCACTATTTAATCACAAAAAGTTTTGCTTTCGAAAAAAGGATAAATATAGGTAGATTCCATTAAGCATTTTTTGTTGTTGTAATGACTGTTTTCTGGGACATCTTATTCTTCTTTCGTTCAATTAAAGTATATTTCCAGACATCATTTCGTGCATAAGTCTGTTAAGGAAAGGTAAGTAATTGGAGATCTGCGGCACCGTATTTTTTTTTAAAAAATGCGCATAAAAAAGCTGTTCCGTCGTTAGAGAGAGAGAGAAAACGTATTAGCACCAATCGAAGAATGCTAATACTTAAAGAATTTTTTTTAAAAAAAAGACTAATGGATAAAAATATTAAGACTTTCAAAATGATAACAATACAATAAGTTAAAGAATTTTAATATAAAAAGGTGTTAGTAAAAAATTTATATAATTCGGTCATTTGTGTAGTAAACTATCAATTATTCTGTTGATTTATGTTCATTGTTTTCAGTAAAAGATTTGTGGTCGCGGTAGCCTAGTGGTCAAGGTATCGGATCGTGGCTGGCATGTCTTGAGTTTGAGCCCAGTACCACTAAAAACTCGCCGTATAGGGGAGCGATGCACGTTAAATCTGCCGAGAGCTCAAACGTCCTCCCGTTGGTGTGGTAGTTAGGAAAGGGGGTGCCAGCTCAGGTATTGTCCTCGTTCCTTGACCATGGTTCGAAATTACGAGGTCCATCGCCAAAAAAGCCCTTGTGAAGCTGAACAGTGCGGTGTTAATATTCAGTCACTCATTCAGTAAAATGTTAACCTTAGCATTGCTTTTGCATGCGATGGTAAGGAAAATCAAATCAAAATTATCATGATTTTATTAAAATTATTAAGCGATTTTATTGGGCTGAAACAAACTCAAAATCTTAAAATGATGCTCATCACCTCAATGATGAGCAAACTCATCTTTAAATGGTGCTTCCGAAGATAAATCCAAATCAAACCATTTTTTAGTTTCTTGATTATGTCACGAAGTTAAACATTAAAAAAAATTAAATAAAATAATAGATAAGAATATAAAGCAAGGATATATAATTATGCACAAATAAGCTTTAAGATAAATAAATTTAGATTGAATCATTTTTCTTTAAAAAAATATTCTATAGAATAGTGTAGAAACTTAATATACGACAATATAAGATTTAGAAAATTGATTAGAAAAGAGTAAAACGAAATTTTTGTTTAAAAAAATAAATTATATTTAAAAAAAAACATTTCTAAACATAGCACTTAATACATTGCTTATTGAATTTGAGTTAACTCATTGTAGCAGCTAAAATTTAATTTGAAATGTGTGTTTTCACATTTGTAAATAGGAAAACAAAATAATTTATTATTTTATACTATATTCAACTCATATACATACTTTAGAAATTTAATAATGAAGAATAAAAAGAGTAAAGAACATGTTATTAATTAAAAGCAGGCAATGTTTAAAGGAATAATACATTTATGTTTATTTTAAACAGGAAACTCCGTCAATAAATATAAATTTTACAGAATTCCAAACAATTGTGAAAAAGATAACATCTTATTTTACTGACGAAAATAAACTTACGAATTACACTGAAAGTCGAAATAAGGCTTTTTTTAATATAATTTTGATCTTGATTTAGGGAAGGAAGACTGAAAGAAAAGTTAAACTTATTGAAATAGAAGTAACGAGTTTAAATTATTAAAAATAAGTAATATCTTCAACGAGTAATTTTATATATAGGATATGGTTATATGAATGATGAAAGACATTGCGTAAGCAAATTGGTTTTCGTAATTATATATAATCAATTTGCTATATTGTAATTGAACATTCTCTTTCCTAACTGAGCGAGTGATCACTACAGCCGAGTGGTCATGTTCATGGCCAACATTAATTTTGCTGAATCGTGGGTTCAAGCCAAGACGCCATCACAGAATAATCGTATGAAGGAATTCAAACACATTAAATCTCTCAAAACTGAGCGTCCTCTTGTTGGCTCAGGTGTCCTCTTTCTCAGTTGACCATGGCTCAAAATTACGAGGTCAGTCGCTAATAATCCTAGCGTTATTTCAAAGAAAGCGACGCTAATAAGCGATCAATCTCGGTGAAGTATTCTCAAAATCCTTTTGTGATGTCCCTGGTCATGCGCTATAAATAGCTTCATTGAAAACACAAACCAAGTGGTAGTATCAAGGAGACGTGTAAGTGGTATTCTACGTGAAAACGCGGCCATAGTGGTATATATCGAACACCTAGATATGCGAAAAAATAGATGTAAAAATCTTCACCTTTCGAAAGGTAACTTCCTATATATGAGAATGAATATATTCTGAATATAATTTGTATTTAATTATTATACTTTGTATACGTAATAAAAAATAAAAAATAAACTTTTCGAAACTTAAGGTATCCGACTACTTGAGGTATGGGGATTTTTTTGTGGTTTTTAGATTTGCTTAGTACATTTTAAGAAGATAAAAAGGATTTATTATAATAAAAATGTGTGGGAAAAAATTGGCAAAAATTTACAAAAAATAACATAAACAGGTTTCATTCTGTACCAAAAGTTTATGAACATATTTTTACTTTTTCAATTCTGATGTGTTGTTGTGTAATTCTTTTTTGAAATGACGATCAGGATAAGAGATATTTTAATTTTTACAAAAACAAGAGCCCTTTACCTTAGTTATTATATGAAATTGCTTAAAAAACCAGTGATTATATTAACATAAGGAACTGTAAATTTTGTAATAAAGCAGTGATTGATATATCTGAAGGTTAAAACACTTCTACTATTATACAGAACATACACAACAAATTTCAGTTAATTATTTTCGAAACTTTTTTTTGCAATCGCTGCCCCATTTGAGCGTTTAAAAAAAACACATTTCGAGTAAAATGTGTTTTAAAGTATGGCATCTTGCTTAAAGTAATGGCACACACACACACACACTCATTTGCTTTTACTAAAACTTTGTAGTTTTTGTTCTATTGAACTGAAAATAATAAACTTGGTATTTTTATAAATCAAATAAGGTGGTCTATAAAATAAAATAATTAAAAAATTTGTCAATTTTTGGCAAAATTCACAGTTTTAGGGTAGTCGGAAACCTTAACAAAAATTGTTGCACGAGTATATAAAATACTTTATACTCTAATAAAATATACAAGCCGCAAACCTAGCATATTCAGTGGTTTCACCGAGAATTCATTGTAAGGAAATAAAGATTAATAATGAAAAACTAATATTTAAATATACAGTTTATCTATGAAATAAAAAATATATATTAAACACAACAATCTATTTATTCAGTTGCTTAAATGAAAAAAATAATCTTCCGTCAACGCCATGTGAACTTATAGCAATAATTGGAGATAATTTTATTGTACTAAATTGAATATGAAAATAAAAAGATGGTCGTTACAATAATTTATAATTAAAACAACCATCTAATATTTTGTTTCTCTAAGAAACAAAGTAAAATGTTTCGTTTTCATAATTTGATTCCAAAATCCGAGAAATTTTAACACAAAGGTTTTACTTTTAAATAATAGATATATAACTACAATGCAGAACAATATGCTGTAGCAATAATTATAAGCAAAAACAATGTTCCTTTTCTTTTAAATCCCTTATTGAAAATTTTTATTCTTAGTTATTTTAAAGAGAAATAATTGTGTTACCTGTTATGAATCCTCAATATTATCTGAATTTTTATTTAACAAGTATTGTTTTGTATATTAATAGTACAAAAAAATGTTTTATCAAGTTTTATGTTTTTTTTTTAAAATTATTATTATGTTGTTTTTCCGGTTTATAACAAAAACTGATCATCAAAAATTTAAATATTAGAAATTTAATTTTGGTTGGGAAGTAAAATTGATGAAACCTTTCTTCTTAATGGTCTACAGTCCATTCAATTAGTCTACACAATAGGTTTCGGTTCGCTTAAAGTTCTTCTGTTCCAATATACCTGAGTTCAGCATGGCTTACTTTGAGGTCATTCTTGGGTACCAGTATTTTTATGATTACTATGACCTTTAGAAATCACTAGAATTCATGTTTCTACAGAATGTCTTTTTGACAGACGAATTGTTTTAAATGTGTTGTTTTAAGGTAGAAGTAAAAAAAACTAGAGGGGACTTTATTCATTAAGTTACTTTTAATCTAAATATTTTTCTAACCAAATGTTTTCTTTCTTGAGGGTATGCGAAAAAAAGTATCATGAACAACATTTAATAATTCAAATTCCTCATGGCTCTTTTAAAATAATATTTGTAGTTACTAAAACTATTTGACCGAAATATATAGAGAGAAAATATGTTGTTCAACATTTTCGCTACAATTATTTTTATGTGGAAAAAAATTAATATCTATTTTAAAAAGTGCTTTAAGCCTTGCCTTTTGTTTTTATTATAAATTCATCCAGTAAAATTATCGATACCCTTAGATTCTTAACAATTTTTTTTAAATGTTAAATTTATTTGTTTTGGAAAAAGTATAATATTGAATAAAAATATTAATTATATTATAATTTTTTTACAGAAGAAATAGACTGTAGTTATAAATGGAGTTTTTCCTTAAATTATTCTACATTTTTGATACACTCTACCCATGTTTTCAACATTTTTGAAAAAAAAAAAAAAGAACTAAAAGGAGCACAAAAAAAAAAATTAATGCATTTAAGACAAATGTGTATTTTTTTAATGTAATATTGAATCAGAAGCAATTACCGTAAAATCCGGCGTATAACGCACACTTTTAACACAAAAAATAAGATCGAAATTTAAGGGTGAGCGTTATACGTCGGGTATAAAAAGGATAATCTTAGAAATACAAAAAAAGAGATGAACATAAAAAAATTAGACTTCTACATATATCGAAATACTGTTTATCTAAAAGAAATGTCATTCCTTATGAACTTAAAAGGTTGTAGTTCTAAAAGTAAACTATTTTTTCAAAAGCCTGGGATAATACCTGAAATAAATCACTTCAAAACATAGGAGCATTGCACTCATATGTTTCATGTTTCCTTATAAAAAAAGGGGTGCGCGTTATGCGGCGAATATACCTAAAAATTAAAAATTGCAGCTTAAAAGTATGAGTGCGCGTTATACGCCAGATTTTATGGTAATTGAAATATGCATTCTGTAAAATTGAATAACTTTCATTGCGAAAGCTCTAATTGGGAAAAGTTGCTTCTCTTTAGAAATGTACATAGATTTCAAAACCAGGAAGTCAAAGACATTAACAGTGATGCCATTCCAAATTGTTTATATTAAAGAATTCAATGAATAAAAGAATGATAAGAAATTCTTTTGAAAGGCCCTGTTCTTTTGAATTCATTATTTTGATATAAGATTAATAAATACTGAAATGGAACTAGAAAAGAATTTATCTTGGTGAGTATAATATTTATGAAAAATTTTTATAATACCAATATGTAGAACATTTTTTAAAATTCGAGAAGTATTTGTCTTTAATAAAACAAACTATTTGAATCTGATAACGCCAAGCAATTTAAATGCTAATTTTAAAAGTTTAAATTCGTATCTTTATTTTTATTTTTTTTATTTCTTATTATATATATTATTAAATTTTTTAAAATAAATATATGCATAAAAAATCTTTCAAAAAATTATAATTCAATACCTTTTTAGGAACTAAGAATTAAAAACTATTTGAAAATAACATTAAGCAAGTTTTTAAGGGAATATTTTTTTAAGAAATCTTTTGAAAATAATCTTCTTAATGAAATAATAAATATTTAAATTACTAATTCGCTTTATTTATAGAAAACTACTGAGAAAATTAACTTCATTTTATGACTTAAATAAAGTTGGAACTTAGTACAATCAATTAGACATCAAATATCATTCGAAGATTTGGTATTTTTCATCTAAAAAAGTAACAAATCTAAGGTTAAGCAATTAAACTTCATTCTTTCTATGTTTTACTGTCATAAACCGAATCAATGGACAAAACAGAGCTTTAATCAAGTGGAGAACATTTCTTTTTGAAGTCGTTTTTATAGAAAACCAGATTTTGTTTGGATAAAAAAATTTTAGAATACCAACAACTAAAGTGCAACCAAACTATCTGTAAAATTTAATGATAGCTTCAAACATCAGGTTTTTTCTAACACTATCAACTGATAATTAAATTATCTGGATGTTGTGATTTTCTCATCAAGAACAAAGTTTTTCAAAAGTAAGAAATGCACAATGTTTTTTTACTTCATTTCTTTTGTTGTCATTTTTTTTCAATTCCTACTATTATATACACTCTCTGTCCCTTATATATAAAAAAACTTGTTCAAATTTTCGATCGTTAATAAAATACTTTCTTTCATCCATTTAAGTTCAAATACATTTTTTAAACGTAGTGGATGACACTTAATGTTAATACAGCCTTTTCAAATATTAATTCAGTAATCAAATTAAAAAATGTATAAATAGTAACAAAAAAAATAGTAGCCCAACAGCACATATAGAAAGGAAAACAGATCATTGTGTCCTTGCAGTGCAATGGATAGTGCGTTGGACTTCTAATCCAAAGGTCGTGGATTCTAATCCCACGTGGGAAGGCCTAATTTCAGAAAATGTGATTTCTTTTTACTATACAATTTTATTGGAATAATTAAATTTAATGAATGGATAAAAGTAAACAAAAAATAGTCCTACACCATATATAGAAAGAAAAATGGAAAATCGCTTTCTATTTTGTCACTTAGTATTATGAATCTGTCATATGTATATACATATTTATATTAATTGTATTTACATTTGATAAAAAGTAACTAAAATAAAAAATTTCTTTGTTAACCTTAGTAGGAATTGACTTAATTTTTTTTTTCTATTTTACTTATTTTTCATAAACACCTATTATAAATGTTACGATTCCAGAATATGGCAACAAAGGCATCAATGGATAGACATAAAAATAAAATAGTTTGTAATAATAAAAAGTAGTAAAGTTTGTGGTAAATAATAGTAACCTATAAAAATATATTTCAAAGTCATAAATAAGTGCCCTCGAAAGTTTTAGCAAGTCTGATACAAGAAAGACTATAAATTGCAACATAATTCTAAGCAAATCTATAAACAGTCTACAGTTGTTACATTTTGATATTCATGATTAAAAAAAAAAAAAAAAAAAAAAAAAAAAAAAAAAAAAAAAAAAAAAAAAAAAAAAAAAAAAAAAAAAAAAAAAAAAAAAAAAAAAAAAAAAAAAAAAAAAAAAAAAAAAAAAAAAAAAAAAACATTAAAATTAAAATATACAAGATTTAGATAATAAATACTTTTAGTATTTGTATTTTTTTTTTTTTTTTTACTTTCTTTTTGGTATTTTTGAAACACATTTTACGTAATTTGTGTCGAGAAGGACCATAGATATGCGATTTTGTAAGATTTCATAGTGTAATTAATAGAAGCTTTTTAAAAAGGGATTTAAGTTATGTTATTATTTAAGAGATATGCTTAAGCAAATCACTTAAAAATGGGATAAAAATATTTACATTTAATTGACTTTTTAGAAATTATTTTACGGCAAAATTTCAAATGTATTAACATTTTTATAAGTCACTTTTATTTTCAAATACAAAGATAGACGAATAATTATAAGTATTTAAATATGACTTATTCTGAAACAATATCACAGTTATAAATTAAAATGCATTCTAAACATAAATATGTTTCTTCCTGTTCACAAAAAATTTCTGTGAAAATAATTGTATACAGTAAGACAAAACTTTTGAACGAAACCTTACAATCCGAGAAATACCATAAATGATGAAAATCTTAGTAAAAGAATTTGCTTATGAATCTTTGTTAGTGTGTTTTTTTAAAATATTTTATACCACAAAAAACTACTTTAATCAATTATAGAATGAATTTTACAATAATAAAAATGTAAAAACCAAAAAAATGTGGAATTGAATATCATAAGTTTCAGCAAATAATTTTATGTGAATTAATTACCTGAAGGATATTAATTATCTTCTTTTTGTTTAAAAACACAAATTTTCATTTAAGCTTATTGTGAAATCTTTACAATTTACAACAAAGATATTTAGCATCATTTCAAAAAAAAACTTATTGTACCATCTTACTATTTGTAGTTGAATTTTCAAACATGAATTGTCATATTTTGTTTAATATTAAACTACTTTACTTCATATGTATGTACATAATTCTTTCGAAAGATATTTCTTTTTTAGTTTTTTTAGCAAAGATTTTAACTATTTAAGTAACAAAACTATTTACTTTAATATTCGTAATGAAAATATAAAACCTTATCTTCGAATTATTTCATCTTTTTTTTTTAGAAATACAGCAATATCATTAGTTCATGAAGCTAAGAATTTCCATATGTATTTAAATGTACATATAGAATATACCATATTAAAATCTTACATTTCTGAGAATATGTTCATTCATGAAAGTCCTTCAGATTCTTTTTAGATTGATTGAAATTTCAGAAATGTTTATATTTTTCTCAGTCTAACTATATCTAATCTGATATTTCTATATTTATTCACGTGAACATAGAAAAAATGATTCGCAAAAAAAACATATTTAAACTTTTCAAATATCAAAAATTTTAATAAGCGAATCATTTTTTTTAGTAACGTAAACACAATTACGGTAAAATGCACCACAAAGGTGAAATTTCTCGAATGTTTATAGAACAAAATGGGAATTCTTTTGTGTTCACTCATTCATTGTTTATTTTTAGATTATGGCAACAAAAAAAAATTTGTTTGCGATACTTAAAGATTGGTTTACAACGTGAAAAATGACTAACTCAAATTAAATAGTAGATTATTTTCTCCGCGTTTTTTTTTTTATCATGCTATTTTCTTTACTTTTACAATTATTATTAGTGTGGGTCCATTTGAAATAAATTTTGAAGACAAAAGAAATTATAGAATGCCATTCATTGTTATTAATTCAAGAAAAATACAGCTTAAATATTTTTAAGAAAACGAAAATAAGTTTTTTTATTTTTATTGCTATTTTTTTTCTAACGAAAAAAAATGTCATTGAAAGATAAAAATTAAGGATAAATTATTAAAATTTGGATTTAAAGTCTAGTTTAATCTATCTATCTATTTATGTATGCAATAGTAATAATATACTAAATAGCTATAACTCTAAATAAGGAAAACAAAAATAGAAGTACAACCAGACGGTATAGTTCAAAAACAAGTTAACCTCCGTAATGCAATAGCAAACTTTTAACGTTAAAAGTGACTCACTCTTTCATCACGAGATCTCCGGAACTATTAGACCTACAGACTTCAATTTCTTAAACATGTTTCTTTTGTTGAGTAGAGATCTGCTAAGGACGGGTTTTACGGTAATCAACTTTTAATTTCCTGTTTTTAAGCTATTTGGCCTACAGACTTGAAATTTGGTACCTATGTTTCTTTTGATGAGCAGATATCAGCTAAAAGAACGGGTTTTGCTGGAATAGATTTCAAAGGAGGATTGTGGGACGTCTTTGGAAAAAAATTTCGTTTTATAAATTCAATTCCGGTCCTTTTCAAATCAAGAAGCGAGATCTATAAGAATATTTTTCACTGTAGTTGAAAGTTTACTGCTTGAACTTAGGTATCAAAAATTTTAAAATAGTATGTTGTGTTACAACATTATGAAATACCTTGTGAAACTGTCTAGTTATTATATATAGCATTATTTTTCTTCCATTTTCTTTCCATACAATAAAATAATAAATCACGGCATTTACTTTTTGAATTTTTTGGAAGGAAAAAGAATTAGAAACAATAAAAGCTGGCCTAAATTTTTTTGGAAATATTTTTAAAGTAATAAAAATATTTTTAAATATCTGATTAGACCCGATCTAAACAGCAAATCTTTTTGAATTATTTTTAATGCTGAAAATGTTTATTAATAGATATTAAATTAAAGCAGATATATTTTCGTGATAGGTAATATGAGAGAGAAGATCATTTATTTCATTCCCTGTTGGCCTTGAAGGTAATGCTATTGGGAAATTCCAGACATAAAACTTTTTCTTTGAATTTGCGAATGATTTCGAAACGAAGATGTAACTATACTGCCATACTCGAAAATATATTTTAATGTAAAATGAGCCACTCTCTTAGGCGGAAACATTTCTTTTCACTTGTGCATAGCAATACAGGTTTAATCATTCCACTTCGACTGTGCGATGAGTCTTTGTTCTAAAAGTACGAAGATGGGTATTTCCTACTAATGTAGGAGGTAACTGAAATATGGGAGAAAAACGTAGAAATCTTGTAGCTATAGGAACGCACTATAACGTATGCTCTTGTAACAGAAAATTATTTCGTTTTGCTCCTTCACATTATTAGCTGCAAATGGTTTATGAGTGTGCACATACTTTATCTGAATATCTAAATTCTAAATAAATAAAGAATCAAATTATTAAAAAATATTTTTAAAATATTAAGAACAAATAAAATTAAAAATTCTCAGGAAGTAGGGAAATAACTTTTTTTTAAAATATTTGTCATAATTTTAGACATTTCTCTGAAATTTCTATCATTCAAATCTTGTTTTTTATGCCTTTTCTTGCAAGGTTTTTTCTTTTTTCTTTTTTTTTCTTTCTTGTAATGAGTTATAATCATGTCCTAATCAGTACATTACATTCGTCTAAATTCCGTAGATTTTCTCCCATATTTCACAAACAGTTTCTCTTCAAACTTTTTAAAAGTAGCTCTCCTCCTAAGAAACTTTAAAATTTCAATAAAAGAACTCTCATTGATTAATCTCATACATAACCTGGATATGCTTGTGATTAATCGAATCTTAAATATAAATGCTTCAGAGTCTAAAGCACTCTCTCTCTCTCTCTCTCTCTCTAACTGTCTCTCTCTCTCTAACTGTCTCTCTCTCTCTCTTTCTCTCTCTCTCTTTCTCTTTCTCTCTTCTCCCTCTGTCTCTCTCTCTCTCTTTCTCTCTCTCTCTCTTTCTTCCTCTCTCTCTCTTTCTCCCTCTGTCTCTCTCTTTCTCTCTCTCTTTCTAACTGTCTCTCTTTTTCTAACTGTCTCCCTCTCTTTCTCTCTCTTTCTCTTTCTCTCTTTCTCTCTCTCTTTCTAACTGTCTCTCTCTTTCTCTCTCTCTGTCTCTTTCTATTTCTCTCTATATCTCTCTCTTTTTCTCTTTCTCTCTCTCTCTCACTGCCGTAAAATCCTCTAATAGTGTATTCTTCCAGAATAAGACCCCCCCCCCTTCCGAGTTTTACTTCAGTCTAAATTTGAGCTTCCCTTTTTAAAATTTCAAATCTCTTATTATTTTTTAAGAGGGGGCTGCATTTTTGAGATTTCGTGGTAAGAGTTTCCTAAAAAATGTTTTCCTTAAATTCCAATTATTAATTTATTTTTAACTCTAGAATTTTTCTCAGATTCGGGGAAAAAAGGACAGCATATTATTAGGATTTTATGATGATATAATCCTGTTTCAAAATCATTCATCTTTTGAATTACCAATAAATTAGAGAATAATTCCTTCTCGTATGTCTCGATGCAAAATTTGTAATAATACAAATACTTTAAATGCTTACCCAGAGAGTCAAATTTTCTTTTTAAAAAAATTATGTGTATTTATTTTTAGTCACTAATAAAAAACCTGTAAATATATATAAAAATTAAATTTCTTATACATTAAGGTCATGTTTTCATCCGAGTTAATCACAAATTAAATATCTTCATTTGTTTCACATCAGTTAAGAAAAATTAACTGTTATATTCTTTAATTCTAAACTAAATGAAAATAGTCTTTTCAAAAACTTATTATTTTGCTTTTAATATTATACCTAAAGGAAAAAGCTGTTTATACATGCTTTAATTATAAAAGAAATACCTTTACTTAAATCGCTGTGGAACATAGTGTTTTACTTTTTTAATTAATTTTGATTTCTGCAATTGATGAGTTAAATCTTTATTTCCTTTTACATCATGGGTAAATGTTTCATTAAATAATGAGTATGAATTTAAAAATAAATAAAAAAGAGTTAACTTTGAAAAAAAATGTATTCAACTATGGAATCTACTTTACTATAAATCAACAAAGAAAAATGTTTCACTTCATGTAGTTAGCAAGTTGGAAGCACGCAAATTAGAAGAAATGAAATAGTTTATTTTTTTTTATAATTGATTTTAATGTACGATATTTCCTCAATAAAAATCTTTTAAGTTTGTTCTTCATGTTATTACACATGAAAAAAATTGTATATAAGAGTTATTAAAAAGTAATTATTTTCCGTCAATATCAATAATTCAAATTAAAAATAAGCCATGAAGAGGAGTAAAATTCCATTTTAAATAAACAAATCAGTATCAATAATCAGGTTTTTAGCACATATCCTTACTAAAAGATATATTAATTTCTAATTAATAGCATTAATTTCATTTCATATCTAAAATTCTGTAATATAAGATATCAAAGCATTACCTTTAGGTGTTACGCAGTGTCTCTCGATCAAAGTAAACCTGCATGACCCGTTTCCAATACATATTTACTAGGCCTGTAGACTACATCTTGTTTGTGATGTAAAACAGGTCTTCGTAAGTACATTTGAAGGTAATTCTTTCATCAGTGCAATCGATCATATTACAGAATTCATATTTAGTTTTATTAATATTTTTCACAACTTTTTATTTAAATCTATAATGAAAAATTGTGTGCGTATGAAATTTTGCGTAGAAAAACAGTGTACTAGTATTTTTATTATTGTTTTAAGCTGGTTTGATGTGTTAATATTAAAAAGAAATTTTCGCATTAATCAAATATGAATCTATGAGTGACTAAGATTAATATTCATTCCTTGGACTTCTTTCTTAAACCTTTCTCTTAAGTAAATCTTTTGAATTGTAAGGTTTAATTGTTTGGATTTTGAATTAAATAAATGTTTGTGCATGTTTTGTTCTATCACACATTTTTCATTAATGGTAGAAGTAATTGCGCTGATATTTTTCAAGTGAAAATATTGATGCTTAAAGAAAATAAGCGTTAAATATTTTTTAGATTGCATTTCCTTCAGTTAATTAAATCCACCATTTTAATAATTTCGGTAATTATTGTATGTTAATAAATATCTATATTTTCGACGTGTAATTACCCTTTATTTAGACTCCTCCCATATTAACAGTAAAAAGATTTTCATCTCCTCTAGCTGGTAGAACAATCTTCAGTGATGTCCAAGCTTTGGAACTGTAAGGACGTACGAGCATGCGCTCCGATCCCATTTAATTTTATTCTAAATGTTAGTTCTCTAGTTATGAATGTTAACGTTTGTTTTGTATATATATATATATATATAATAAACGTGTTTTAATTAATTAGTGGACTTAATTAAGAGACTTCCCCGCGTGTCCCTTTATTACATTGGGTTACCCCTTACAGGTGTACTTTATCATCTACAAAATTATCAAGAATAATTTAAATGACTTCCTTTGAAAAACTTTTAGAGTTCCTGTATTATATAGAGTTGCTGCAATTTTTTTTATTCATGATCAAAGAACTTAATATCAGTATCAAAGATGAAACCATATTCTGTTCCAGAGGTGGAGAGCCTTTTAACCATTAGAGGCCGCATGTTAGATTAAGTAGTAATAAAGCAGGCCGCATATTAGATTAAGAAGTAATAAAGCAGGCCACATAGGTTAATGTACCTATAAATGCGATTTTTATTAAATTATTATAGTTATATTTAGCAATTTTGTCCATTATCTAGAAATATTATTAAGAACATTAATTCCTTGTTTATTTATTACTTGACATAAAAAGTTATATTTTTGTATTTTCAAAGGGTAAAAATTTGTTTTAACATTAATTCTTGATTACTATGTTTTTATAAAATTATCAAATTTATATATACCGTTTTAACGTTTTATACTTCACTGTTGATATTTTTATAAATGTAAGCATATATATATATATTTAGATCAAGCTTCAAAACGTGAAGCCTTAATCAGGGACGTCTTAAGGCAGGGGCCAACTGGGCCCGATCCCAGGGCCTCGGCTACAATGGGGGCCTCGTCTCGTTCTCGACTCAGTTTTAAAAAGATCATAATTCGAATAATTTCAACGGTCAAATGTTATTTCCGGTTTTATTTTCCGAAAAACTGGGAATTTCAGATGATACATCAACTGATGACCCTCTTCCATGTATAGGCCTAGATCTACCACCATCTACACCATTACTCATTCAATCAAAAGGCAGCAGTCGGTTGAGGTGGTTTGTGCGATTGTAAGTCATGCACATTAATTTGCTTCGTGTTATTGTTAGTACAATGTATACTATGTACTGTCTACTTTTAAGGATCACAGATGGGGCCTCCATTTCTGTATGAGCCCAGAGCCTACTTTTGCGTAAGGGCCCCGGGCCTCAAGAAGTCTTAAGACGTCCCTGGCCTAATTGATCCTCTAAATGAGCATGTCTTATAGTGCTGTCATGTGGCATTAGGTGATGTTCTAACATTTGAAATATACAATTGGCTATTCCAGGGCTTCTCAAACTTTCAATATTAGCGATCCAATATTAAATCATAATTTTTTCACATCGCCCCCCCCCCTTCTTACAATATCCATGTATTAAATTCAACAATACTGTACTTTGGCTCTAAAGCTACAATACGACTTAGAGCAACCAACATATATAACCGTCTTGCTCACCCAAAGCGTTAATTGCCCCAAACGTATATATACGTCTTTCCGAAGTACGAACTTTCCTGTGCACTGCTATCCAATAATTATTCCGAAGGCTTTGGAATGCTATAAAAGGACCTCGACAGTGTTTGCGAGGGATTTACTTATTTCAGAGGATTTGCTTATTTTTATCCCCCCCCCCCAAATACATCACATACGCGTGCCTGCGTGGAAAATGGTGGCATTAGGGAGCAAATTGCCTAACTTTTAATCTGCAGTTGAGGGATTAATCATAAATTATACAAATTATTGTTAATTTTTATTTTTATATATCACAAGCACGTGGGGTCACTAGTAACTATTAAACTTACTCTAACAGTATTGATAGTTATGAAATACAATGTGCAGTACCGATACATTTAAAAGTTTATTATATCAGTGCAAATATATATTTTATTTTTTATTATGCCGGAATGTATTTTGTTTGTTTACTTTCAGCAAATTAAATTTTTTAAAAATAATTATTTGTTTACGACTTTTATTTATGCTTGCGAACCCCTCGTAAAGTTATCACGCTCTCCAAGGGGGGCGTGCCTCACCATTTGAGAAACGCTGGGGTATTCCCAAGAGCAGCCATGGAAACATACATTCATGTCGTTCTTTATTTAAATCCACTGATTTTCAAAGATAATTAATTATTAATAAATACAAGTGCTAGCTTTTGTGAAGGATGCACAAGAAATTCACAGAGGATGCTCTATTCCATCATTTTATGTCCCTCAAACAAATAAATTTTTTCTCTACAGAAAAAATGCAATTTAAAATTTGTGTGCATGTATGAGTGTGCGTGTATACGTGTGTTAAAAAAGATTTGATGTTTTTCCATATCTTTGTGTAGGAGAATCTCAATACACAATTTTTACATTAAAGTTATCAAATAAATAAAATAAATGCAGAATTAACATTACAGAGAGTTATAACGTAAGAAGTGTTATTATTTACTTTAAAATGCTATTTAGAATGAAAAGTTTCTTTTTTTTATTCAGGAAGAATATTTTTAGTAAAAATTTAAATATTTATAAAAATATCTTTAATTTTACTTTTAATAATTGCTATGATATTTCCAAACGAAGGTGCTTAATGTATGAAAAAAAATGTCAATTCACTAAAGGGAAGAAACGTTTTCAATCTTTGAATATATATCTATGTTTATATATGTATTTAAGTATAAATATATTCCAGTTTACATATAAGCAAAAAAATAACGTGTACTATTTTTATTTCAAATGTAAAGCAATTAAAAACATTTAAAAGAAATTTTACATTTTTTGTTCTTTTTTTCCTTTTTTATTTAATCTATCAAATGTTTTAAAGAATTGATATTGACAAAGTTTTCACTGCCTTTATTTATAAAGTAAATCCTTCCTTTTAATTTTTTTTTAACACAATTCCAATTTTAAACTGTTTTAATCGAAAAATTGATAAAATAATCGCAACAATTAAAAACTATATCTTTTTTTTTTGACAGACATATATTTTATTCAAACGATTAATATTATACTCACAATTTATATCAATGAGTGCCTCCGTTTATCTTTTAAAAGTGTCTATCATCTTTATTAATGTAAAGGAAAATAACAAATCCGTAATTTATTTTAGACATGTGAATAGCTAATGAAATACTAAGGCTGGCTTGTATTCATTCTTACACTTAGTGCTGAAGAAAAAATTGTGGTGTAACTAACTCTTCGATAAAACGTTGTTAAAAAAATTCAAATTTTGCAATATTGCAGCCATTGAAGTTTTATCTATAACTTTTATTGGAATTAAGTTCTCATATTCAATTAATTAATATTTAACAATTATTCATAACATTTATTTAAATTAATTATTTTTTAAGCTGGAATTCGTTAATTATCAAAAAATTGATTATAGATTAATCTGTTAATTTTAAGAAAAACTTCCAAAATTTAATAATGAAGCATATGTGCTTTATTTATATGACAGATTTTTTACTTTTTGAATAACTTTACTATGAATAAAACCCTTAAATGTTGATGAATAATTCAAGATCGAAATAGATTTCTACTTGAGTTCTAAGAACACTCTTAAATTATTATTTTCCTGCCAACTGTTTCTGAAATCAAGCGCAAAATTTTTACCGAGTTTCATTTTCAAAGCATAAATTCTCTGCATTTTAACTTCACATTTCAAAACTCGCATCTGTTCAGTTACTTCAATTCATTCAAATCAGAAACAAATTATATTACTCGTAAATTAGAATAATTTAATGTAAGATCACGAACGTTAATTTTTTTTATTAACTCTGTTGTCCAAATTAAATTTATTAAATCCAATATTTACAAAGCTAATTTCAGCTTAGAAATTTTTTTTATAGTTTTAGTCTTTACTAAAAAATATTATTATGCTTTTACTTTAAATGTATTATTCATAGGAACTCTTATGTAAATGTTTATCAATTAAATAAGACAGAACTTTTTTGAGGAATGTGATTTTTAGATTTAAATTCATTGAATTTAGGAAACAATGAATTAAAGAAGCAATTTGAGGATTGATTGTTAGAGCATTTGGAGACTCCACGGATCTTCTTTTCCACACGCCACAAAAGTGCGTAGTGTTTTTTTTTATATACTGTGCCACAGATATATACTCCTAAAAAAATTCTTCGGTAATTTATTCTTAAATCAAGGTTTCATGATATTTTGAATGAATTTGAAATGATATATTGCATCTCAATGGATATTTTCATTTGACTTAGTTTGAATAGCTTTATATCAGCATTCATATTAGTATAGAAAAACTGCATTAAAAATAGAAAATAACTTTCTAAACTAATTAGAGATGGGTATTCTTTTAAAGTCAAAATTTCAGACATGAGAAGCACATTAAAATTTATCTTAGAAATCCATAAGACATTTTATTTTCCTTTTCTTTTCGTTCAAATTCTTAACGAGTTCATATGCCTGTATATTAGCAACGACTTTATATTGGTATTACTAGGGCTTTGTGAAATATATGTCTAATTTTATCTCAAGAGATAACAAATCTTAATCCTATTCTGAAGATGACTTTCCGTTTTATCAATTATTTACTAATTTTAGCATCATTTTTTAACACCTACGCTGTAATTGTATCTAATAATACTCTCTAAGTTCAAGTACGTCCTATTCAATAATAAAAGCGCTTCTGAAAAGGTCTTCAGGTCAGTGCACTGATACCACCTGTGATGATGGAATGATAAGCCTTATGATCAGGTGTATCATTATGCAGTCATCTAATCATAATGCAAAAGTTGTTCAGCTAGTAATTGCTTCCTTCGGCAAAGTGTCCCGAACTTTTGGTTTATTATTTATTTGCGTATGGTAATATCCAACATTTGCGTATTGTTTTCTTATAATTCAAAAACATTTTCGCTTAAGATATCCGACTACCGTAAAATTGTGAATTTTACCAAAAATTGAAATTTTTTTTTATGATTTTATTTTATATGCCATTTTATTAGCTTTATAAAAATATTTCCGTTCATTAGAACAAAAACTACAAGTGTTTTAGAAAGCTAGTGCCATTACTTTAAGCAAGATATATATGTCATACTTTAAAATGCGTTTTACACAAAATGTGTTTTTTGAAAATGCTCAAACGGGGACAGCGATTGCTCAAAAAGTTTTGAAAATAATTACCTGAAAATTTTTGTGTATGTTCTGTATAATAGTAGAAGTGTTTTAACATTCAGATTTATTAGTCACTGTTTTATTACAAAATTTACAGTCCTTTATGTGAATATAATCACTGTTTTTTTAAGCAGTTTTATATGATAACTAAGATAAAGTGCTCTAGTTTTTGTAAAAATTAAAATATTTCTTATCCTGAAGGTCATTTCAAAAATGAATAACATAACAACACATCAGAATTGAAAAATTAAAAATTTGTTTATAAACTTTTGCTACAGAATGGGCCGCGTTTATGTTATTTTTTGTAAAGTTTTACCCATTTTTTTCCATTTTAGTAATAATAATTTATTTTTCTCTTTGTAATTTTAGCATATTTTTCTTAAAATGTACTAAGTAAATCTAAAAATAACAAAAAAATACCTATATCTCCATTTTTTTTTTTAAAAAAAGTTGTCACAAATAGTCAGATACCTTAATGCATTAGGTTTTTTAAAAAAATTTTCATAAGCTGTTAAATCTGTTATATATGCGTTTAATTTAGATACTATATATATGATATTTTTAAAATTTCATTGACAATGCAGTAATATACTGAACTAACGCGATAGGTGGGACTGATTGATAGCCTAAGTCGAGGTACTTTTACACTTATTAATACACATAAATCATTTTTAATTGGGGCCGGAGAAAAAAATTTTAATAAAATCTTAGAAAACACAAATACAAAATCACAAACTGAAGTTAGTTTGATGTAGAAGTTTTCATAAAATATATGAAAATAGTCTGTGCCGACTCAAAGATTTTTTTTTTTTACTCCCATAAAATTTCCTCGAACATGCTAATAAGTTTTTTTTTTCCCATTTCTTGTTTTGTTGAAAAAAATACCCTCATCGTTGGAGTTAACATTTTCTAAAATTTTTAACCTTTTTTCGATTAAACTGAGGTTTTCTGTCAAATTCCCAATCGTCATACGATATTCTGATTGAATTAGTTCTAAAGACTCAAGTTTCTCTACGTCTTGCTCTTGCATTTATGTGAAGTCATCAATTGTCAGCTCCTGATTGTGGGAATCCAGCAGTTCTTGAACGTCATCATTATCCACTTCTAAATTTATTTTCCTGGCAAGATCAACAACTTCTTCAATCACATTACCAATTTCACCAATCCCCCCCCCCCTCCTAATAAAAGACGAATCGACGAAGATCTAATCTTATGTTGAATTTGTGAATCTATAATATATGTTGGTATCATATATAAACTGGAACATAACTCGACAGACTATTTGTAAAAATTAAGTTTTATTTTATTCTCTTTAGAAAGAGTAAACTCTACAGTGAGTGCTTATTAACTTCATAATCTAAAGCAGATATCGCCAACGTGGTGATCCGCGGACCACTAGAGGTCCACGAGAAAATTTCACTGGTCCCCAGAAAAATTTGGAATATACTTACTCATCACGCTAAGTTATGTTTTAAGATGCATTTATAAACATAACTCAATTCATAACAATACGTGAAAAGTTATATATATATATATATAAACGCTACTTCATAGAATAACGCTACGGTAAATAAGTCATACTATTGTAACTGTATTGTTATATGTGGGATAATAGATCCGTGTGCAGTGAAAATTAAGGATAATTTAAGCATGCATCTAAAAGAAAGCCTCATCGACCTATCGTCCAACGAAACTCTCAAATTTAAATTTCATTCATCGTTATCAAGATCTGTTATGGTTTTCCACAAAAAGTGAATACCCTATTAGTGAACAGGCGATGAAAATTCCGATTCAATTCTCCACATTTTTTTTTTATGGAAAGACCTTTTCATCTGTCACTGCTATCAAAATATGGTACCGACCTCCGCTTGAAATAAATGCAGTTCTCCGTCTTGCAGTAACAACATTGGTTCCAAATATCCATAATTTTATTTCAATTAAGCAGGAACATCCCTCACATTAGGAATATACACTCATGGACAAAAAAATTAGCATACCAAGAAATAATTGCGGGATCGTAACGAAACTTGGCATGAAGGTACATTCGGGAAAATATGCAAATGATTAGAAATGCAGCGTGATTGCTCATTACTTATAGCCGGTAAAGGGCATTTAACGTCGTTCTCCGTAGAGTATGAAGCATGTAACCAAAGCTTGTTTGAGTGTGCTGAATCGTTTACAAAGGAAGGGCTGAAGTAGACATGCCATTACGCCGTTTTCGAAAACAATATGAGCAGCTGTCGCAGTTTGAGAGGGGGAGAGTCATTGGCATGATGGAAACTGGGTGATCAGCTAGGCGAGTAGCTCGTCAATTAGGACGCTCTGATTGTGTTGTGGATGGTGTTGGGACCAGTGGTTCCGATAGATGTCATTTACACGAAAAGCAGGCTCAGGAAGCCCTCGACAGACCAGTCGTCGAAAAGACCGCCATATCGTAAGAAATGCACGCGTACAGCCAACTGCTTCATCGGCTGCCATCCAGGCAAGGTAGCACCTTCACTAGGGGGCCCTGTGTCTTCTCGAACCATACGAAGATGAATGGCTGAAGGATATTTGGGATCGCGGTGCCCATTACGTGTGCTACCCTTGACACCCACCCATCGATGCCTCCGTTTGGAGTGGTGCCGCGCACGAGTAAACTGGAATGCAGCGGGATGAAACCAGGTCGTCCTTAGTGACGAATCCAGATTCAATCTCAGCTGTGATGACAACCGTGTTCGTGTGTGGAGACCCCGTCGTGAACGCCTCAATCCTGCCTTTGCTTTACAGCGACACACCACTCCCACAGCTGGTGTGATGGTATGAGGTGCCATTGCCTACAATACACGGTCACCCCTCATTTTGATCCGTGGCACCATGACAGCCCGGCGGTATGTCCATGACATCCTGCAACCACATGTGTTGCCACTCATGCAAAGGCTCCCAGGAGCCATTTTTCAACAAGACAATGCTCGGCCTCACACGGCAAGGGTGTCACAAGACTGTGCCCACACTGTTACTATCCTTCTTTGGCCTGCCCGATCCCCGGATTTGTCTCCAATCGAGCATATCTGGGATCATTTGGGATGGCGAGTTGGGCATCCCACGAGTTTGAATGAACTAGAGGCAAGGTTACAGCAAATATGGAACGAAATGTCTCAAGACATCATACAGAACTAGTATGCCTCAATGCCCGATCGTATTGCATCGTGCAATCGCGCTAGAGAGGGTTCAACAGGGTATTAAATCCTCCGTTCTTTTGCCTTTTTCTCTGAAATAAATCATCCTTTTTCTTTGATTTTCTATAATCATTTACTTACATCAAAGTAGTCAAAAAATATACTGGTATGTAAAATGTACTCGTATGTAAAATTTCGTTTCATTTTGACGACTCCTTCTTGATACGCTAATTTTTTTGTCCATGGGTATATAATGCAAAAGTTTGATATACGTAAATAATTTTTTTTGTTTTGTTTTTACAGGTTTGTTTATTTTATTACGGTTTATTAATAAAGCTTTAATAATTTGGTTACAATAAATAGTTTCATTTTATTAACTAGATACATTTTATATATGTGTTCTTAAATCATAAAATTTTTTTATAAACTAATTTAACACTTAAAAAATCCTATTATAAATCCGTGGGATTTAAATTATAATTTTACCAGTCCATGTGGTCAAAAGGTTTGGCGACCACTGCTCTAAAGCAACGTTGCAAAAGCAATTGGTGACGGACTTAGTAATTTTAAACTACGATCAAGATATAAGGATGATACCTGATATGACACCTCACTCTCCTAACTTCCACAGCACGTCAATGTGAAGACTTTGAGACCAGACAGAGTTAACATACATCACGGTGCGTCTTTAGTGGCATTATTACTCGAACCCGTGACACGCCGGCCGCGAATTCGTGACCATGATTATTAAGCTACCACAGTTACAACTTGACATAAAGAGAGCTATGAAATCTATAATTGCAGGAAATAAGTATCTGATATTGTTTCGATATTTTTTTTCGGTGCAAAACAGGCAAAAAATTAAGAAACACAAAAACAGGAAGATGATAAAAATGTAATGGATGTAAAAAAAGCTATTTTTTGTTTTCAAATTATTATAGATTTTCCAATAATCAGTTTTGTCTGAATGAGAAGTGACAGTTTAGAAAACACTTTTCTTAAAGTCATTTCAAATCTAATTTGTGCGCGTGAATTTTCTTTCAAATTCTTTGATACTTTTTACTCTTACTCATTTCGGGTTACGTTATTTTCTGAGTAAAATTTTTATTTCGTTTTGCTGAAATTTCAAGAAAATTTTAATGTTATACGGAGATTACTTTTAGAGATGTTTGAAGCACAGTCGGATTAAGATGAATAAATAAGATTTCTTCGTAGAATTTTTTAAAATATTGTATAAAAATACAAAAAAACTCGAAAAATACAAAAAAAAAACATTACAAATTGATATAGTATGAAAAATCCTTCCATACTGCACTTTTTTAAAAATATCTAGAAAATATATGTACTCATAGAATAAAAGGTTCGATGCAATTCAATGTCTATTGTAGTGACGCCTCATTAGACAAACATTTTACACCACTTGTCAGTTTTGATGTGAGCAGAATGGCTAGATGGGTCATCGTATTCTTCAAAAAGAGACCGCATATTCTTCACTCCCGCCTGGGGGCAAAAAAGATGTTGAGCCGATTCTGGAAACGACTTTGATGTTACCACACTTCTTCCTTCATCGACACCCAGATGGTTTTTAGTTAGAACGATTTATTGAAGGAACACTCCTGTTGAACAGTTATCCATTCTTTCGTTCCTTCGCACATGTTGTATGGAAGGAAGACACACGGTATTCCCAGTGTGCAAGTGACAGGTCGATTGATTCTCCATATGGTTTACAAAGTACGGAGTCGTTTTTGATCTCGGTCACGACGGCCTTTTGTCTCAAAGAACCATTGGGGTTGGTACCAAGACAGAGGATGCCGGGATCAGACCCGCGACGACCGCCAATCATAATTTATTGTAGGCGTGAAAGAGGCCCTCCCAGAGGATTTAAAGGGTCGATTTGGAAGGTGATGAGGATCTTCGACGACAAGCGAAAGAGGTTGCGGGGGCAGCAGCATCCTGGAAACAATAATCTGAAGATCTATGAATGTTGACCCGGACTTAAACTTTTCACCTGTAAAAGGCTGCAGGATTAGAATAATTAATAGCAGACTTAATTTTTCAAAAGTAATTTGTATATAAAATACCTTCTGGTCAAACGCTCTTTGATCCCTCTCCCTACCCAGAAATGAAATACATTTGAGGGTTCATGATGTTACACTATATTATTAAAGAAATCGATACCAACCTAGTGAGTGAGTGAATATAAACGTCGCACTATACGATTCCTCGAAAGCTTTTGGTGACGAACCTCATAAGTTTGAGCCATGGTCAAGTGACGAGGACGACACCTAAGAGGACACCCCCTCTCCTAACTTCCACACCACACCAATAGGAGGATACTTAAACCTCGACAGATTGAATGTGCATCGCCCCAATACATGGCTGGTCTTCAGCAGTACTACTGTAACAACCCGTGGGTTGTTGGTGTTTGGGGTTCGAGTAATGATCAGTCAAAGTAACTTTTAAACACAATTTTATTTTTATCTTCACTTAATCAACCAACATAATTAAATGTAGGGAATGCATTCCACCATAAACCCGGAAGAGCAATCGCATAGGCTTAATGCAACTGACATATAATCAAAATTACTTAACTGAATCTTAGAGCACTCTTGACTCCTACGCTTGAATTCTCTTTAAATATCTTGCTTAACTAAAAGACCTCTGGTCGTACTCTTCTTCACAATTAAATTAACTTTTAATCGCCAACTATCAACCATCGACCATCATTAAGTACACTAATGCCAACGTTTAAATAGAAGTACTCATTTATATACTTAAATCTCGTCTTCTTCACTGAGGAAAATTTTTAATAGAACTCACAGTTAAAAAGAATAATTTTACCCAAGAGGATTAGTAGAAGTTTCGCAGATAAACCCGTTACACTACACTCGAACTCATGACACGCCAATCAGGAGTCCATTACTTTGACCACTAGACTACCGCGGCCTCTGCTACTAACCGAATCAAATGAAAATAAATTACTGTCTTCTTTATCATTGATAATGCTTTTTTCCCTAGTAAGAGAGAGATTTCTCTCTCACTCTCTCTCTCTCTTGTTTCTCTTTCTAAAAGGTTAGTTAGATTCTCTAGTTCTGAGAGGGCCCTGTATCAAAATTCCTTCGGTACCTTTTTTAGATATGACAGCCCTGTTAGTGGTACTGTAGTTACCCATATTGGGGCCCCTATAGCTTAGGGCCCCATATCATGGATACTGGTTAGATGCCAATGCGAAAGCATCATTTTCATCGTTTTGCGGGCAGATTCCAATATGAAAATCGTTTGCTTCTTCGCCACTGTCTAAAAAGATATAGCACTTAAAAAAAAATTTATTAATTTTGTACGGGATTGATAAAATATAAACCACTCTGGAATAAGTTTTAAAAAAAACATTTCCGAAATTTTCTCGCTTTTTTAAGAGTTAAAAGTTATTTTTATTTAAAATATATTTTTTCCTTTGTATATATATATATATATATATCAGGTTTGGAAAGTTTAGCTTCCAAATTAAGTAAATAATAAGTAGAAATAGAGCAAACTCTTTACTATCGCGTAGGGATTTGAGGGTAAACAAGACTACTTAAAGCAGAGCAAGCGCTTAGTTCGATTCACTATAAAAGCGTGTTTTTTAGTTTTTTTAAACTATAATTTATTTTTCATTTTTTAGTTCGATCTACAATAAAAGCGTGTTTTTTAGTTTTTTAAACTATCATTTATTCATTGTTAAATTTATCCTTGAGTTTGATATTTGAAGCTGAAATTACATTGGCTGTAGAATTAGTCTTGCTCTTCAATGGATATTAATTAATGGGTATGAAGTGTATTTATTCTCTCTGTTTACGAGGCTTTGGATGAGTACCGTATAGAAATATTAGATTCTGTCTCTTTTGAACAGATCAAACAAAAAAAAGTGTGTAAAGAAGAAAAAGTTCGAATTAAAAAAAATTTTAATGTACCATGTTTTTATACGGACTAAAAATTATAAAATTTCTCCTTTTCGTTTTTGTTTTCTTTTTTCACATTTTCTTGTATTGCCATCGACTTCTGGGCTATGGTCCAAATTTCAAGTCTCTATCCCCTCAGAAAGTCACACAGTTTAAAATCAATTACAAAATTCCACCCGGACAGACATTAAAGAAAGCGAGTTAATAAAAACATGGTAATAGGAAGTGTCAATCATTCCTTCACCTTTTAAACGTGTTCCTTTCATGTTAATTCGTATCATGACTTCTAAACGTATTGCTTTATAAAAATTAAAAATATTTAGCAGTTAGAACGCAAATTATTTTTTTTCACATGCACGAGCATTTTTTTTTATTTTCATTTTCAGAAAAATGTTTATAGTATGGTTAGAAATTGCTAACACACACCCACCCTCCAATTTCTCAGATACAGAACACTTTTTTTGTTTAATTCTATTAACCGCAAGTCTATTTTATACTTGCATAAAATTAGCTTTAAATTCAAAACACTCGCTATAGGGTTACACCTTATTCTTTTAGTCGCTTAATCTAAAATAAGTCGCCAAATCTGGAAATGATGTATGAAATTAGTCGCCATATCTGGAAATGGTACATGGAACAAATCGCCAAATTCAAAAATGATATATGCAATAAGACGCCAAGTCTGGATGTGGCATATAGAATTGTCGCCAAATTTGATTATCCTTATTCCTGACAATCCTGAAAAGGACAATGGAACAAAATTATGAAATTATTATATTGTCATCGGTCCTTGATAAGTGTGCGAAATTTCAAATGAATCCGATCTTTTTAAGTGGGTAAAAATCGAGTTCTAAGATTCCGTTACATGCAAGTGAAACTTATAAAAGCGTGTTAAAAAAACTAAATCATTCATTACATTGTTGAGGTTTATCTATAAAATGTTGAATTTTATGATTAATGGACCAGAGTTGAATATTTTATGGTTTGTTTGTTCTCATTATGGAGATTAATGCAAAGTTAAAATTTTTTTTAAAAAACGTATTTCTACTATTTTTGTATTATTTATTTCTCATTATTCCTATGCAATATTTCCTCTGTGGGTACACGTTTATTGGTGTTTCAAATATTATAAATTTTGAAGTGATTCATTTTCCCATAAAATTCTACCATTAATTGAAACACTTTAAATTTGTCCAGTGGATAATATCTGAGTCGAACACATTGGTTGCGATGTAGTAAATTTAATTTTTCCATTACAAATAAATATTAAATTTGTTTCTATTTTCATAACAAGAAATTTTAACCTTTATTTCAGTATTTAAAAGTTGTGGGTTGGACTTCAAAATTTGTAACGTCTTTTGTTTATTTTCTAACAGTATATTAATATTTTTACAACCTTTGGGCCTTTTCTAAAGCTTAGTCTACTGTTACTCTCTGGTATAGAATAATAAATTAATTAATTAATCTAGAATAGAATAAAAATTTTGAGATTCCATTATGGAATATATGAAACTTGCAAGATAATTCTCTAAGTCTTTACATTGAAACTTGAATGACTCAACTTGAAACCACAATAATTATAGTAATAATAATAATAATAATTAGTTTTGTTACCAAAATCCTTGAAAGTTTATTAAAATAGAAGTAAAAAGCATACTTTTTAATAAGGAGAAAAATAAAGAAAAGTAAAAATTCTGAAGACAGGTAAAACACAACCACTCATCCCAAACTCAAAACCAGATCATAGAAAAATTGAAGAGCTATTATAAATTTGCGTACGCAGACTGCTTTTATGGGATAGGCTTACATTTAAAAAACATGTCGACGATATATAGCACCTAGGCTTACTCTTCATGCTAAAAATTAAATATCTCTTTGTGTATGGGAGCTGTTTGAACTCCCCAAACGCCATCCTTGTTTATGGCATTAGCTGTTATTAAATGAAACCCAAAGAGAAAGTACTAACGAGGACCGCGATATTGAGATCTAATGTGCTTAAAGATGCTACCTTTATAAAATATTAATATCAGAAAATTTAGTAGATCACTGAGTCCTATTCGAGTGATTTACCATGAATGTCGCTCGTTCTCAAATTATTTGCAACAGCATGAAAAAAGCAAACGATGTTTCACTCTAAGAGAGTGCCTGATAGAGATAAGAAATTTTCCTTCAAAAATTACTGTGGTCACAGTATCCGAGTGGTCAAGGTTGCAAATTCGTGGTCAGAGTTGTTTCTGTTGGGTTTGGGCTTGAGCCCTGTACCACTGAAAATCCGTCGTATAGAGGGACTGAATAAATTACAAATTCAAGCACATTAAATCCATCAAGGTCAAAATCTTCACATTAATGTAATGTAAAAGCTTGAAGAGTGATACAAGTATCCTCCTCGGATCAGTGAGCAAGTATCGTTATTTGACAGTAGATGAAAAATACTAGGTTCGTTGGGAATTGCCTTTGAATTCTTCAGAGTACGACGCTAATAAAAAAATGAATTAATCTGCCCACCACAAATCCACTTACCCCAACTCGTAATCCACTCAACTTAGAACCATGGTTAGAGGATGAGGTCTGCAGCTCTCATCATCTTGAGTTGTCCCATTCTACACCGATGTCAGCACGAGGACTTTTCTTTGTCCTGATAAATAGGACCTGTTTATTTACGAGGCCAATCGTTAGTGAAATCAGGAGAAAAACTCAATTCTTTTTCGGTTAAAGAATCGCCCGCCACAAACTTAATGCTATAACTACTCTTAAATAGTTAACAAGCGTCCTTTAACGCTTACGTTCAAAGTGAACGCGACCTGATCATTCGGCGACCGGGGCCAAAGTGTAACTATAACCACATGTGCTTTTGAGTAGAATTTATAAGCAAACCGGATAATAGCCTTTGCTGCTCCATATCCCACAAGAACTGAACTGAACTGAACTTATAAACAAACATGCGGTGTTGTGATTTGTGTGCTTGAGAGAGAGAAATTGTATTTTTTTAATTTAAGAATAATATTCATTTAAAGTCATGATTACTTCGAAAGTATTTGTCAAGAAAACGAAAAAAGGATCAGTTGTGAAAACTGTTAGAGAACATTACTTAAGAGATGATATTCTTTGCGGTTCAGCTATCTGTTCTGAATGTCCTGAACCAAGCACTAGATTAGAAGCATTTCCTTCTAGCTTTAGTGATCTATGTACAAATCCTCATTACATTATTCCCGACTCTAATGTTGTTATTCATCAAGTAAGCAACCATATTTCAGAATAAATGACTAATTTTCCTTGAAGAAAAATGCAACTTTGAATTTGCAAAAATTCATTATACAATGTCATTTGTAAATTGTAGCACACTTACATTGATTGGTGCTAATTTTATTTCATACTGCTACGGATTTTGGTGACAAATAAGTGTAAATTTCGTCAAGTTGGGGAGCGATTACATTATAATATGTTAACAGTTTTGTTGTGTGTTTTTTCGTTATATATTTTTGCTTCTTTTTATTCAAATTTTACGTATCGTAGCAATATTATTCTCTTTGATCCTTAAAATCGCCACTGACGAGATATTACTTTGAAATTAGCAATACGGTAAAACCAAGCGGTAACAATGTAATATCATGGCAGGTAATGCTAAGGGGAAAAAATGGAGTGAAGAGCTGAATTCATTCTGGCATCTAGATAAACATCGCCAAATCCTAGAGGCCCCCTATTCTACACTTTAACATAAAATTTGAAGTATTCATATTCTTGATGATTACCTGAGTTTTCTTGGGGGACTTTTTATGGCTTATCAAGCGATATGATAAATGTCTCAAAATACTGGGTACTTATGTAGAAAAACAAACTTATGTCTATATTTAATGTCTCATTCAACATTTCGACTTTCATATGCAACTCTGACCACAGTCAACAGGGGAAACTTATTTCCCAACTCACCCTCGTATTTGGTGCAAATAATTTTAGCTAATACCCTTTTTGTCTAAATTTTACTAATGATGTACATGGTGATAAGCAAAGTGAATGGTAAAACATTGTATTGCTTGCATTTTAAATCTTAACATATTTTATTTATAAAGAAACCAATTTTTATAAATTAAAATTATTTAATCAAATGCATATAAATGTGCATTTTAATAAATAATTTTATTTTATTATGAGCTTAAATATATATTCTATTAGCTTTAATTTGACTGTTTAATTCTAAGCCAAATAAAAGATGGTAATTTCTCATACAAAAACTTTTGGATAAAAAGAATTTTGGATCCTGCTAGTTTGATATCACGAGGCATCGCACCGAGTTGTTGCTTATGTTCACCAAGATGGGCGATAACATTACAATATGGTTACCTTGATATTTTTATCCTCTGGCGATGTGGTTGCCATGGAGATAACGTATATTAGAAATAATTTTTATTGGTTCTGTTCCCGCAGTAATCCTATTAATTTCAGACGATTTTATTTCGATTTCTTTTACAATTTAACCATTTTCATTGCAATCCTGAATCAAAATATATCTTGGTCTTCTGTTTTATTTAATGCTATTTTCGAATATGGATATTTCTAATATCATTGGTGAGAACTAGAATATTTTTTTTAAAAGAATGAGTGTTATCTTTTTAATTATTTCTATAAATCTTTTATTTTTAATCTGTTTTACTTTTTAAAAATGTTTTTTTTTTTCCGTTTCTTGTTCGATGAAATTCATTGAAGAAATTTGCAGTTTTTGGAACATAGCAAGCTTTCAGTACTTTTTAGTTGCTATTCATTATCAATTTTAATATATATTATGTAATTATTTTATTAATAATATAAAAATACAATAATTAGAATGTTAATAATCATATAATATATGTTATTTGTAATAATTATTTTATAAATATTATTACACATATGTGTTATTTATTTATAATTATTATTTTGTTGTTTTTTATAGTTCTGTTAAATGAGTATTCTTATATCTATACGATTCTTATTATATTACAATAGGATGATTATTCTTTTTTATAAAATCTATTAAATTATATTACGTGATTATTATTATGTAAAACAATAAAAAATAATACCATATGAATATCTAATAATTATTACTATTTAGTATTATATGAATATTATATATAATAATTTCTATAACATTATATTACAAGATTATTGTATATTGCATAATATTACTATTAATAAATATGATTTTTTTATAATATTGATATTAATTATTTATTGATCTTGGTTAGTCTCAATCTATTCCTAAATTCTTCATCTGAAATAGATTTTAATGTATTTCAAAACAGTTCTTTCAAATTATTTTCCTGACGAGTCTTACCGCTAGGCTGCCATCTTGCATTTCATTGCAACAAAATGCACTGCTTGGCGTGATTATGTATCGCGCCATGCAGCATTTGGCGCCTTGCCCCTTGATATCAAACTAGTGTCCAACAATCACCAAGGTTCAAGATAACTTGCCAAGTAGACAACCCCAATTTTGCATGTGTCATATGCGCTGAATCGGCAATCATGTGCTTCGTTTCACAAAATGTTGCCAATAGGTTGCGATAATACATAAGTACCAATTTATTAAAACATTTATTGAAGTATTAACCTATACTAAAAATATTTTTACAAAATAGTATGGTACTGATTATATCCATTATTAGAACTTAAAATTTTTCTTTTTGCTAATTTTATTGTAATTTTTCTTTGCTTGTTATAGATTGATGTTCTGGGAGAAACTGCATTTAAAAATGTAATTATACTGCAGACAGTTCTAGAAGAATTAAGGCATCGCCATTCTCCTGCATATAATCGTCTCCGAGAAATAATATCAAATGCTGATCGCCATTTTTATACTTTTACCAATGAACATCACAGGTATTATATGTTATTAAATAACATGAGTTTTTACTAACTCTATCCAAAATAGTTATTTCCTAGCATGTAAGCATTCAAATACAACATTTGTTTTCGTAAGGTAAAAAATATTGTGTGTTTGCATTGAATAAGTTATTTTTAATTTTTATTATATTCCAGTATGATGTGTGAGCATTTTAAATGGAAAGCCACCCGATAGAAATGAAACTTCTTTGGTGACGTTGGCCGTAAATGCTGGAACAGATCTAATTATATTAAACTGCTGAGAAAACTTACTTTAATTAAATAAAATTCGAACTTCATTTATTGTATGAAAATATTTTCATTCAATTTTCTGCATCATCATTTTGCAAGAAAGACACAATAGGTGTGTGGTAACTGAAGTAGGATATAAATTCCTCTATTTTAGCCAATCAAAAAAAATGTGAGAAAACTGCATCAATCAAGGGTTCTGTATATTGTTTTTCCTTCTCTAGAATCAGTATTCATCGTCAAATTCAGTGTCCGTTTCAAGAATTCAATGAGTGGCTTTGCTTCTTCTGAAACAAAATTAACATTAAAGTCTCTGGTTAAGATAATCGGCTTTTAATCATCATTGGATTTAATGGATGCAACAATCTCTGATGTGTACAGCACTAAAACTTGATGGATAAAAATGATAAAAGCTGCGACAGAACTACTTGGTGATATATAGACTTTTGCCTGGAATTGCTACTAGTTTTGCTTTTTTCTTTCTTTCACGAAACACTTTTCCTCTTTTTGCATTTGTTCTAGGCATTCTGACCAGAATTCATTTTGATTCAATGTAAATAAAATTTAATAAATAAACTTAATGCATCACTAACAGAAGTCACAGTGTTTGTTTACAAGACGCTATCCGTAGCGATTCTGGCGTGAACATTAGTGACATATACGGGAAGAGCCATATAATGGTAATATTTTAGGTGCATTTATTTGTTGAAAACGGCACGTTTATTACATAAAAACTACAAAAATGCACCATGCGAGTTTGTTACAAGAGTATCAAGTGCACCCACTTATGTCACCAATACCTAATTGCCTTTTCTCCATAGCAGCAAGATATACTTTTGTTGCACAATTCCCCCTTAGCAATCGTCCAACTTTTTCACAGATATGACGCAAGTCACGTGGTGTACCCCCCCCCCCTCGCTATCTCCTCACGTTTCGGGGGGGGGGTCACTACTTACGTTTGCTTTTCCACTGTTACGCAAAACTGGGTAAATTTCGCATTCACTCCCGTCCTTAAAGAAGTTTCACTTCAAAAATAAGTGCACTCTTATTGAAATACTTGAAGATGTATAAGCTTATCTTTGAAAGTAGGAATAATTAGGTTTATTGAGAATATTGGATGCTTTAAAATGTTTATTTTCTATCAAGTATTTTTTTGTAATTAACTGCTTCTTTACAAAAATAGGTACTTATGTATTATCGCAACAACACTAACATTCAAAATAACTTGCCAAGTTGACAACTCCAATTTTGTATGTGTTATACATGCTGATTTGGCAATCAAGTGCTTCGTTTCATATAATGTTGCCAATACTTTTGCGATAATACATAAGTACCCAAAAATGTTATTAATTCATTTGCTACTTGTTAAATTAGTGTGTATGCTTGTTTGAACATTTTATTCATCAATAATGATTAAAAGAATATTTTATAATAAACAAGGTATTTTATGAGAAAAAAATGTGGTCCTTACATTTACACTGTTTAGTTATGTTTTTCAAAAGATCAAACTTCCTGGAGGCAATTACATAAATCAGCAATTCTGGTATGTGTTTCTTCATAGAATTTCATTAACATACATTTCTTTGCTCTGCAATAAATGAAGTTTAAACAGCTGTTGTAAAAGAGTCACAACTCTCTTCAAACCAGATTCTTGTCTTTATTCTTATATTTAGCTTATTTTCTTTTTTTAACTTTACATTTCTATGCAATTTAACTGCTTAAAATAGAGAGATACATCTTCATAGACCTTCATAGTTCTACCTCACATGGTAGACTATCTTTTTTTCTGAAAAAATCTTTTTCTATTAGTAAAAGCTACAGTCCTATTATAATTAATTATGGCAAGATAAAATGCTCTTAAGTTTTCAAAAAAAATATTAACTACTGAAATTATGATGAAAGGTAAATCATGTTAAACCATTTAGCTTCAAACATGGTTTTAAAAGATGCTATTTATTATTTTTCATATACTCAAAAAAAAAAAAAATTCCCTAAAACATTATAATGCTACTAAATATTGAAACTAAGAGTAATAATCAGAATCATATGATTTTTTGAAATGAATGAATGTAGTAAACTACTTTTGTTAAACTATTACTTTTTCAGAATATTTTGAATGTGTTATTGTAAAATAATTTATCATATTTTGTATACTTCAGACATACATATACTGAAAGAAAACCTGGAGAGTCGCCGAATGATAGAAATGATCGAGCAATACGAAATGCTGCCAAATGGTATCAAGAACATTTAAAACTTTCTGATGCCTCTAATTTAAAAGTTGTTTTATTGACAAATGATAAGGAAAATTCTAAAAAAGCTGAGGAAGAAGGTTTGACTGTATTCACATGTGAGTATAATATCCTTCCATATGAATTCCTCCCCCCCCCCCCAATATATTGAAATGTATACAATGTAACAATCATATAAGTTAATAATAACTATTTAACAATCATATAATATAATTTTTTAAATTAATATGTAGATAAATTTCTTTGCATACATTTGAAACTTTTATTAATGTTTTAATTATCTAAACAACTAGTATTTATCATTAGGAAATTGTATTTTTAATTTTTTTATTAATGATTGATATTTATAAAAAATTTTAAATTTTACTTTATTTTTATATTATATGATTTGATTTACTTAAAAAATATAGTGTTCAATTAAAAAAAGCAAAATATTAGTTTTATATATGACTCCGTTATATATTGTTTTATGTTTACCTTTACTCTTTATTTTTTTAGAAGTTAATATAAAATGCATCATAACAACTTAAACCAACTTATTTCCATGATTTTCAAGGATACTTATTTTTGTAACTTATTATAATTATTATTCTCATTTTTTCATTAAGAAGCTATTACTAAGAAATATTGTTAGGCAATTGTTCAAATGTGTTTTAATACATAAAATTTTTAAAAAATGATACAGTTCTTTGTAAAAATGTTTTTATATTATTGTTGGATATTTTCAAATGTCAGCACAAATGTCTTCTGTATTTAATATAATTAAACTATATTACTGATAAGACTGATTTACATTAAAGCATGAAAAAAAATGAGTTGCAAAATAACCCTTTACTAAGTTAAAGTATATAGTATATGGAATTTATATGTTTTAATTCTGGCTTAATTTTTATGATTATATCCATATGAGATTTGATTCATAAACTAATGTTCAGTTCATGATCTAATACTTAGTTATTATAAAATGCATAATTGAATTCAAGCATTTTTTGTTTCTTTTAGTGTAATATTTATTTGTTCAGATGATTGGTAACAACTCAAATATAAATGTTATTTTGACCATTTTAACTGTGATTAATAAAACTGCTCAAGTTAGGGAAGGGGGGAAAAAAGATGTTATGTAACATTTTGGAAGGGGGTGATCTTTAATAAATGACACATGCTAGTTGAACTGATTTAAATGTTTCATATAGAAAACATTAGAAGTAATTGTAATTTCATTTTTAAAAGAAAAATAGTATAAATTTGCATGTGTTAAAGCTGATTATCATTTGCAGATATTTCAATTTAATTCATTACAAAATAAAAAATATTTTTTAAATTATAATAGAAAACTTTACTTAAGTGTAACTATTACATCTTATATATATATAATTAAAGTTGCATTAAAATAGTTTTGGTACATGTAAATGAATTAAAGGATTTCTTTCTTTTGCATTGTAAATATATATATTCTCTTATGGCAATTGTTATGTTAGATTCTTGGCATACTAATGTAGAATTACTAACTATTACCCACCTACTCCACGGGGAATTTCATGATGTTATATAAATATATACTGTTTATATATATAAAAATTATTAGTGATATCTAATTCCTTGCATTTAGAATTTGATTGTATTGAAAAATATACTTACACCTGTAACTTTCGTCTCTTGATATAAAAACAACAGAACTTCTAATTAATATTTTATAATAATTTAAAATTGAAGAGGAATAATTTTTTGCACTCTCATAAGCCAAATAACCAAGTGGATTTCCTCAAAACCAATTTTCAGTGGATCTCTACTCCTTAAAATAAACTTGCATACCAAATTTCAACTCTAAATCTAATAGAGCAAAAAGGGAATTTTTATTATCTATACCCCCTTAATCCAGTTGAGAGTCATTCTTCAGGATAACCATTCTTAGTGGATTTTAGTTCAACAAAAGAAAAAGGCAAACCAAATTTCATTATTATAGTTTGAAAATGGGAAATTTTTTTTCTCAATATGCCCCAGTAACCCTCTGCTCCCCCCTCCAGGAGTCTATTTTTGTAAAATTCATTCTTAGTGGCTGTATTCAACAAAAGAAACATGCTTAACAAATTTCATGTAAGTGAGTCCAACAATTTAAAAACCCGAATTTTTTCTATAACTCTCCTTGACCCCTCGCAAACCCCCTAGGGGGTCAACTTTTATGTAACTCTTTGTTAGAGGAACTCTATTCCACATGAAAGGAACATGCCTACCTATTTTCAAGCAGGTAGGTCTAATAATTTAAAAGTTTTAGTTTAAAAACTGATAGTCTGCTCTAATAACTGCATATCTAATAGTTTAAAAATGGAAATAATTATCTATAACATCTCTTAATTCCCCCCCCCCCTGAAACATCCTTTAGGAGTCAATTTTCACAAAACCCATTTTGTAGCGGATCTCTACTCCATGAAAAGAATCTGCTTACTAGATTTCAAGCCTATACGTCTAATATTTTAAAAAGGGAAATAATTATCTGTAACTACTTGGTGGTCTGTTTTCACAAAACCCATTTTGTAGCGGATCTTTACTCCCAGAAAGGAATCTGCTTACGAAATTTAAAGACTGTACATCTAACAGTTTAAAAATGGGAATAATTATTTATAATTCCCTTAAACCCCCCGCAACACCACTTGATGGTTGATTTTCACAAAATCCATTTTATAGCAGATTTCTATCCATAAAAGGAATCTGCATACCAAATTTGAAGACTGTACGTCCAGTAGTTCAAAAATGGAAATAATTATTTATAACATTCTTACTTCTCCTTGGAGTTTGAATTTTCCAAAATCCGTTCCTGGCGGATCTCTACTCTATGAAAGGAACGTGCCTACCAAATTTCAAGACTGTAGGTTGAATAGTTCCAAAGATATCATGATGAGTTAGTGAGTCACTTTTCTCCTTTATATCTATACATATAAAGGAGAAAAGCGACTGGCTGACTGACTAATCACGATATCTCCGGAACTATTCAACATACAGGCTTGAAATTTGGTAGGCATGTTCCCTTCATAGAGTAGAGATCCGCTAAGAACGGATTTTGCGAAATTCAAACCGCAAGGGGCGTTATAAATAATTGTTTCCATTTTTAAACTACTTGACGTACAATCCTGAAATGCGGTAAGCAGATTCCTTTCATAGAGTAGAGATCCGCTACAAAATTAGTTTGGTGAACATCGACCCCCAAGTGGCATTGCGGGGGCTTAGGGGGCGTTATAGATAATTATTTCCATTTTTAAACTATTAGAGGTACAGTCTTTATATTTGATAAATAGATTTCTTTCATAGAGTAGAGATCAGCTACAAGATGGGTTTGGGGAAGTGGGGTCCCTTAATCCCCCAAGTGGCGTTGCGGGGGATTAAGGGGCGTAATAGATAAATATTTTCATTTTTAAACTACTTGACCTACCTGCTTGAAAGTTGGTAGGCATGTTTCTTTCATGAAGTAAATATCCGCTACAAAATTTTTTTAGGAAAATTGATCCTAAGGGGTGTTGCGGGGGGTTAAGGGGAGACATAAATAATTATTCTGATTTTTTAACTATTAGATGCACAGTCTTGAAATTTGGTAAGCAGATTCCTCTCATAGGATAGAGATACACTACAACATGCATTTTGTGAAAATCGACCCCCAAGTGGCAGTACGGAGCTTAAGGAGCATTATAGATAATTACTTCCATTATTAAATTACTGGACGTACAGTCTTGAAATATGATAATCAAAATCCTTTCATGGATTAAAGATCTCCTATGTAATGGGCTTTGTGAAAATCGATCCCTAGGTGGCATTGCGGGGGCTCAAGGGGCGTTATAAATAATTTTAATTTATTAGTCGCACAGTCTTTAAATTTGATAAGCAAATTCCTTTCATAGATTACAGTTCCCCTGCAAAATGGGTTTTGTGAAAACAGACCTCCAAGTGGTGTTGTGGGCGCTCAAGGGTCATAATTATCCCCATTTTTAAACTATTAGACGTACATTCTCGAAATTTGGTAAGCAGATTCCTTTCATAGAGTAGAGAACCACTACAAAATGCGTTTCGTGAATATCAACCACCATGTTTCATTTCGGGAGATTAAGGGGCGTAATCAATAAATATTTCCATTTTTAAACTATTAGATCTACCTACTTGAAAATTGGTAGGCATGATCTTTTCATGGAATAAAGTTCTTCTAACAAAGAGTAAAACGTAAATCGGCCTCAAGGAGGGTTGCAAAAGATCAAGAGGAGTTATAGAAAAAAATCCCTGTTTTTGAATTGTTAGACCCACATACTTGAAATTTGTTAAGCATGTTTCTTTGGTTGCATAGTGATCAACTAAGAATGTATTTTTAGGAAATCAACTCCTGGGGTGATCAGGGGGTTACTGGGACGTACTGACAAAAAATTTCTTTTTTTGAACTACAAGGACTATAATAATGAAATTTGGTTCACATTTTTCTTTTGTTGAATTGAAATCCGTCAAGAACGTTTATTTTGAAAAACGGATTACGGGAATATTGATAGTAAAAATTTCGTTTTTTTTCCATTAGATTTGGCTTGCATGTTAATTTTACAGAGTAGAGATCCCCTGAAAATTGGTTTTGCGGGAATCCACTTCATTATTGTGTTATGAAAGTGCAAACATCATTCTTTACTTCAATTTTAGAGATTTTTAGAGAATACAAATTAGATGAGTTCTGCCCCTTTTTTTTTATCAAGAGGCGACAGTTACAGGTATAAGTATATTTTTCAATACAATCGAATTCTTAATGATAGGATTTAGATTTTATATATAGGACTTAGATATTATAGTATATATATATATATATATTTAAGCAGTATGTATTTATAAAACATCATGAAATACCCAGTGAAGTGGGTGGGTAATGGCTAGTATATACATATATAATATGTAAATATAAACAGATATAGCAAACATAAGAGGAAGAAGCTTTTCATTTTTCAAGTTAAAAAACTAGATTTTCTGGTCTATCAAACTGTACACATTTATGTTAAAACACATTATTTGCATAATTTTCAAAAGAAAAAAAAATAATGATTTAAAGTAATTTGTAGAAAATTTGTTATTTTTATGAAAAATTAATAATTTTATGCAGATATAAACAGTTTAATCTTTTCAAAATCATGTATATTTTGTTTATCAAGTCTTCCTAAGTATTAAATATTTGGTCTGATAGAAGTTATTTCTAAAAATTTTTACTAAATCATGTAATTTTTTTAATGGTGCCTCTGTGAAAGTTATCCATATCATTAAATTTTATCTGTTCATTCTTAAACAACTTGATTGTATAAAAAAAATTTTCCTTCTGACATGCTAATGATCATTTTTCATTTTGATTTTCTATTCTAAATATCATAACATTGGTTTCAAGTTAAGCATTCTAAGTTATTTTTGTAAATTTCTCTTCTGTATAGAAATTCCATTTCTCTGCATGATATAAAGATTAATGTAATAAATTATTTCATATTAAATTAGAATTAATTTATTCTTTCTCTTTCTTTGAATATTGAAAACGTCAAAAGAGAGAAAAACAAAGGGGAGAACATTTTTGAAGAAAAATGTTTTGCTAAAGCAACTTTAATGAATGAATTTTGATCTATTTTAAAATGCTCTTATAGAAATAAAACCAATTTTAAAGACTTTTTTTTCCAATTTTTAATGGTTTATGGTATATTTTAGTTGCAGAATATGTGAAAAGCATGACTCAGTTTCCATCTCTTGTTGACAAATTAGCCAATATTGATGTGAAAGCTAAAAAGGATGGAGTAAGTATTTTTGTATTAAAAAACATTTTGGATTTTTACCTTATCTTATTTTGTGTAGGAAACATATTCAATTTAGGAGAATACAAGTTATAAATTATTATGATTGAAACTGAAAAATGGTATTAGTAATTTTAACTTTTTGTTATTTTTTAGCATGAATTTGTCCAAAATAAAGGCAAATATCTATACCCAGAACATTGGAAATTATCAAAAATTCAAGACAACCTAAAAGCTGGTAAGCTCTCCCAAGGGAAATTCCAAGCTAGTAGAGAAAATTATTTGGAAGGCTATGTTTTTATTGGCGGAGAAGATGAGTCTGATTCAAAATCAGTAGGCTTTTTATCCTTAATATTTTATTTATTTATGTTTTCTTTGATTTTCTTACATTTAAGTAAGATCATTATTCTCTCTTCCACTTAAATCAACATCATTATTATTCATATTTTAGAATATTAATATGTATAGCTCTGTTAAATTTATCTTTGAAATTCTAATTCTTGTTGAATTTGTTTCATTCGGAAAAATTTATATATTCTCTCTAACAATTTTTAGTTGTGTGATCAATTGAAATGTAATTCATTCACATATTTTTAACCAATAGAAGATCATGTAGATTTACTGATATGTGTTTCAGTTATTATATTTATTTTTATTAAAAATTTTGTTTAATTCTTTGATGATTAGTTCGCTTAAATGTTTTTTTATTAAACTCTCATGAAACATATTGAGCCCAACATTTGGTTATGAATACTTTAATCAATAAATTAAAACATATTAAATCTTTGTACAATGTATGTAACTTTTTGAAATTTTGTATATTATGATAATGAAATACATTATGTGATACAATCCATAGACCAAATTATTTAGACTAAGTGTTATTTGGATATATTTTTAATATAAATAAATTGTTTCATATTTAAAATGTGTGAATGTAAGAAGTAATAAAATTAATAGGGCAGAAATGTGTATATTCATTCACCAGATTATAGATGTAAAATCAGAAGAGACATTTAATAAATTATGACTGAACACTTTTGATTTATTCAGTTGTAAATTCTTTCATTTAGAAAAGTTTTGTATTTTATTAGTCAAATTAATTTTCATGCCTCTCTCTCTCTTTAAGATAAGCTCTTTTTATTCGATTTATTAGATTTAATAACAAAAAGCTATACTTGTTTGTTAATTAGAATTTTTTTTATCTTATGTGTAAATGTTGTTGCTAATAATAACTGCTATTTGTTAATTATGTATGTGTTACATTTCTAATATCTGATGAAATATGGCAAACTCCTCTATAACTCATTAGATACATTTCATGAGATATGAACCCATATTGTATGAGTCTCTTAGATTGTACAAAAACTTGGCTTTAAACATAGCTTCATTGATAGTATATATGCACCTAAGATAAGTTATGTACTTCTTTTATATGAAATCAGATTTCATTTCACAAAGATTTATTTTCTTAATTTTTTCCCCTTCAAATTTAAGTTGAATAAAATAAATCATATGATATAAAAGCTTTTCAGACTTATTTAATGTGCATCACAACTAGGAACAAACTGAAATGATCGCTCAAAGTGGCATTTTGAAATTTGAAAAGCTCAGTGACATTCAATGTTTCATGCCAAAAGCTATATTAATTATTGGAATTAAAATTTACTAAAAATGCAACATCTGTCTCATTCTTTTATCATGTTATATGAACCCATGTTAGAGGGGGAACTACTGTAAGTATTAAATTACTTTTATCAAGTTGTTAAAGTTGCATTAAATCAACCCATAAATATATATATTTATATGTATTGCATAACACTTCTTATTTATTTGTGATTGTGTTGCTGATGGTTTAGTTACAGTTTTTATCAATAAAATATATTTACTTTTTCAAACTCCTGAAAAATAATCGTATATAATTCTTTTATGCATAAGTTTAAGGTTTTGTTCTGACTGGCATTTATCCTTGCCACTATATTTTCTAAAATCAAGCTATTTTTTTCTGCAATCTAGATTTTGTTTTCAAAACTTTTCAAATGTGATATTTTTTATTCATTTATAATTGTTACTACTTTCTTCATAAAATTTAATTTTCTTAACAACTATTGGGTTAACAACTAAGTAATTGCGGATTTTTTTTGGAAAATCAAAGACAATTTTTTCATGGAACTAACTAACTTTATTCTGTAATGGATCAATGACATTTTGCCATCTTTCAGGCAGCATCATAATCCTACGTTCATAAAACTTCTGGTTTTTATTAGCAAAAAACTGAATCAGGTACGATTTGACATCATAATCATTATTGAAATTTTTACCATTCAAGGAGTTTTGTAAAGATCGAAACAAAAAGTAATCAGATGGTGCAAGGTCAGGACTATATGGTGTATGTGGCAAAACATCCCAACCAAGCTCCAATAATTTTTGTCGAGTGACCAAAGAAGTGTGTGACCTTGCATTGTCATGATGGAATGCAGCACCTTTTCGATTTATCAATTCGGGCCGCTTTTCTTGAACTGCATTGTTTAATTTCGTTAGTTGTTCAATGTAGACATCAGAATTGATCGTTCAGTTGGGTGGTAAGAGTTCAAAGTAGACAATTCCTTTGTAATCCCACCAAACTTATAACAAAACCTTCTTTTGATGTTGTTTGAGTTGGTTCACCTGCCCTGCTCCACGATCTTTTCCGCTTGATATTGTTGTAAACAACCCATTTTTCATCACCAGTTATCAGTCATTTTAAAAATGGATCATTTTCATTACGTTTCTTTAGCAAATCGCAGCTGTTAATGCATTGCGTTAAATACGTTTCTTTCAGTTCGTGAGGAACCCATGTATCGAGTTTTTGAACATAGCCAAGTTGTTTTAAGTGATTTTCAATGCATGTATGTGATACATGAAGCTTCTCTGCAATCTCACGTGTTGTACTGTGACGATCCGAATCGATTATTGCTTTGATTAGGTCGTCATCAACTTCAACTGGACGACCAGAGCGTTTTTCATCTTTGAGTGAAAAATCATCAGAACGAAATTTGGCAAACCAATTTTGACACTGCCATTCTTTTAAGGCTTCGTCACCATAAACAGCACATAACTTTTTATGAGCTTGCAATGCGTTTTTCCCTTTGCGGAAATAAAAAAGCAAAATATGACGAAAATGTTCCTTTTGATTTTCCATTTTCAACGAACGCCAAACGAAAACTACGCAACCGATCAAAAAACTTTTTTTACTGATTGACAGCTGAATTGCCAACTATCAAATAACAAAATGTGTTTTACATTTGTACTACGTCTGCAAACCTAAAAATTCAACTGAAGCTATCTATGAGTGAAATCTGCAATTACTTAGTTGCCAACCCAATATTTATATTTCAGTGTACAAGTAATTTTTTACTCTGTATTTTAAAAGAAACTGGATTTATTTTATCAATCCAATTTATTATTCAATGACTATCCCAAATCTATGTTAGTAATTATAATTTTTTTTTAAAGTTGTGAAAATAATAATTAGCTCTTATTATTCATTTGACATTTTCCATGTAATTTTTATTTATTTATTTGCTGCATTCATTCATCCCTCAGGGAAAATAAGGAATATCTTTGTTAGAGATTTCTTCTCAAAACTTTTTGTTGTTGTTGTTGTTTATCTCTTAATTTTTAGCTAACATCCTCAAGATAAGTTTTTCCTAAATAATCTCAAATTCAATTAGTAAATTTATCTTGAATTCCAATATGTCTGTCTGAAAAAATTTCATAAAAAGGTGTTTTTCCTTTTTTATTTTTAAAAACGTTGCATTTTTTTTTTTATTTTCAAAAAGATTAGTTACATTGTTTTAAAAAAGTATTTAATCAAACTTAAATTAGATTCCAATTGTGCAGATAGTTCATCGTTCAGTGTACAATTAGTTTTTTCCCCCCATGTGTGCAGAAAAATATAACCTTATCTAATATTCAGCTATTTATTTAAAAAGATTTTTAGGAACTTATGCAAAATGTAGCAAAATACAAATGAGAAAAGAGTTATACTTAAAACACTTTTCTTATTTCATGGTTAAAACATTGTGGAGTAAGAAAATATATTCATACAATCATTAGTCAAATTTTTTTTCCAGCAGATATGTCTGAAATATAAATGTAGTCCAATTGTTCAAAGACTGTCATATTATATATTTTTAACTTCAATGTTTCTTTATTGTAGGGAAAAAAATACATTTTGTTGAATTCACATTCTTTCTCTCCCAGAGTGTTCTCCCGCAAAATTGGGGTGGAATCAAGCCAAATCGTACTGTCACCTGCATGGTGCTCAGGCTAACCACAGGCGTACAATATAGCCCGATGCCATGATGAATTTCATGGGCCTTTATCTGACTACATCAGACAGGTGGCATTAGCAACAACAACCATCTATTCTGAAAAATTTTGTAAATCACCCTTTTCAACAATTAATAAATGCTTTTAAATGGGTAAAGTTTGTCATTTTCCCAAAAATCACAATCATTCTCATTTAACGTGTCACATATTTCTATTTAAATAATTACAAAGTATTTTTTTCTTACAAAAACTATTATGACAGTTTGTTTTGTTGTAATTGTTAGTTGCTAGGTTTTTCTTTGGTAAATGAGAAAAAAAGGATCTGTTATTGAGTATGTTTTTTTCTGAGCTGCTTTTATACATTTTGGAAAGCCGGTATATACACTCAGAATTATGTATGCCTCAGGCTGAAAACCATTTCTTTCTGCAATCTTGTAAATTTATTAATGTAAACTTTCATCTTTAATATTGAGCAATGTATCACTTGAAGGTTTTGGATTACAGTTTATTTTTTTAAATTAAATGCCTCTTAGTATCATGTTTATTTTTATTGAATTATAATTTTTATCTATTTAAATTTATGAACATGAAATATACATATCCTATTTCAAAAAAATTGAAGGAAAATCTCTTGAACTGTATGCATCTTTTTTGTATAAAATATAATGTTTGATGGAAGGATTTTAAAAAAGTCGCTTTATGTATATATATATTTTAAGAAAGAAAATTTGTTATTTTGCAGGTTTTCATTCAGGGACTCAAAAATTTGAATCGAGTTGTTCATGGAGATATTGTTGCTGTTCAGATTTTACCACAAGACCAGTGGACATGCCCATCGTCACTTGTTTTAGAAGACAAAGCCAAAAATCCTGATGAAGAAAAAGATGATAATGATGTAAAAAAAATTTTGTGCTCAAAAATTTTATTGATCTTAAATAATTCTAAGCACATATATATTTATGTAAATACAAGGCTTCATTTCAAGAAATGCAGCTAATACTTCAGCTCAAAAGCTGCACACAAATGTATTTGTATAAATTGTCATGTGTTTCCAATTAAATTTTGATCTTGAAAGTTTCCCTAATTCCAATTTTTTTTCTCCTGAAATCCTGCCTTACATTTTCTAAAATTAAGATAAGAAATCTGAACAGTTTTGGTTAGAAATTTCATTTTATTGGAATTAAATGGAATTTGTTAAAAATATGTTTCAAGCAGGGCTTCACAAGTAAGGCTTCTAAGGGAGCCATTAGGCTTATTTTCTGTTTTGAAAATACATAAAAGGGAAACATCTGGGTTCAATATGACTTGCTTCAGTATGGAGTATATTTGCCTCTAGCAGCTATGTGAGCACTTAAATTATGCTCCCTGTTTAAACTGTTGGTGTTTGTACACAATAGTAATGTAATAGTAAAACCAATAGACAATTCAAAGACCTGAAAGAGTTGCTGAGTCATGTTAAATGCAGTAATACATTGTTCTAAAACATCCTATACTTCCTCAGTTATATGCTCAAATCTAGAAAATGTGCTGTCTAATCCATATATACAATAGTCACCTCACAAAAGTAATTTTTTATTAACTGAAGCTATGTGTATAATAGCATTATTGTTAATATAATACACTAACTATATCTGTATGAGGACATATAATTAGTTTAAAAGATGTTGTCTCTAACCCTTTAAGTTATTAGAATTGTTTGGGTTGATATATAGATCAGCATTGTCATCCAGAAATATCTGCCTACAAACATACTCTGGAATTTCCAGATCAGACTCTTTTATAGATATGTCTGATAATGAAGTGTTCTTTTCTCACTTCCAGACCAATAATCTTCTAAAATCGTTTTGCAAATAAACTTTGGACACATCAGTAAAAAATGCCAGTTTCTATTTTCTAATACAGGAATGTTCTGACAATGTTTTCTGCTTCTATTCACGCAGTGACATGCCTTTATAATTCTTCATATAAATAAGTCAAGAACTTGTATCTAAAAAAAAGATGGTTTTTAAAGCCTGCTTTCTAACCAATAATGTTAAATGATAATGGCTCCTGTAATTTACAAGTCATATTCTGGTGCAACATTAATACATTTTTATTTTTTTTTACATCTATGTACATAATTTGAAACTTCACTTATTCTTGGCTATTCAATTAAACCAGTATAAAATGTCTTGTCATTTTTTTTAGTAGTATTTTGCATAAAATACAATTTTAATTTTAAATGTCTTAGTTTGAAATGATAAATTTGCAGTTAAATAATGAAATCTTTTTTTCCCTTTATTATTGAAATGACTAAAATTCTGTGAATGGTACAGGAATTTTAAAATATTTGTATATATATTGCATTGATTCCTGTTTATGAAAAGTTATCTTCTTAACATATTGGATATTTGCAAGTACTTTTAAAAATCTTTTACATTTTTATAAATGAATGTAATTTTCAAGTTGATTATGGCATATTTCTGAGCTATAAGATATGAACAATACTTGTGCATTTAAGTATTTGTAATTTTTTTATTGATAAATGTGTGGTATTATATATATATTTTCAATTTATATATATTTTAATATTATTTTATTGTACTTATATTTATATTGATAAGTGGTATATTGATATCTTTTCGATTTGACAATCTGTATTCTGTGTGATACTGATCATAACTTCTTCAAATTAGTCTCAAATAATTTTAATTATTCCATTTTTCAAATTGTGTCCATTCTATTTTTGAATAATTGTTTCTATCTTTAAAAAAGGAAAAAGTTGTGAAAAAAAAATCATCAACTAAGATTATGTCTGGCACTATTGTTGGTATTATCAAACGAAATTGGAGACCATATTGTGGTATGCTTCAAGCTCCATCAATCAAAGGAGTGAGTACTTATTTTTCGCATATTGTATTAATAATTTGCTTGGAAAAAATATATTGAATTGATAAACAAACTTTAATGCTTTTTTTAATCAAATTAAATAATCCTTGTTTTCCAGATATTCAGTCTTAAAATTTTGATTATACTAATATTTTAAATTTTTTATGATATATTAAATTTTAATTTGTAATGTTGTGTAAGTCCTTACTTTTTAAAAAGAAGTTAGTTTAACTATAGCTTTTCAAAAAACTTAATTTTATAATTCATAGTTGTTGTTTTTTCATAGATTTAAATATGGAATCACTGTTGTGTAAGATATAACAGGTTTTATAATAATTAATTTTCTGACAAGAACGGTTTCTTAGTGAGTTTTATTTTATGTAACAGATATAAGGAGGGTGAGGGGAGGTCATTTATAGAAATGTACTTTATGAAAAGAGAACATTATGCATGAAGTAAATTTCTGCACATAGTTAAGTAATATACATAGGTTTCTCAAGATGTGTTTGTATGTGATGAATGGCATAACAAAGAATACTAGGACCCCCCCCCTGCAAAGTCAGATTTTGTTCCCCAAGCCCAAATATGTACTTGGTGTCAGTCAGGCTTTGGGCTCCCAAGAACAAATGCCCTCCTCCGGAATGCGGGAGTGTACGTTACACCACTGTGTGTGATTAAAAGTACACCTAAATCTTTTCTTTTTACATTGTCTTTTTTTACTCGATTTTGATACAACACAGTTCACAAATTTAAGGAATTTTTGAAGTGAAACTTCTTTGGGCACAGGAGTGAATGGGAAATTTGCCCAGTTTTGCGTAACAGTGAAAAAGCTAACGGAAGTAGTGATTCCCCCCCCCCTCGAAACGTCGCCATGGTGAGGAGATATCGAGCAGGAGGAAAAGAGAGCGGGGGGGGGGGTACACCATGTGACTTGCATCATATCTGTGAAAAAGTTGGACGATTGCTAAGGGGGTATGGAGTGGGGCATCTTGATGTTTGGACTAAAGGCGATTAGGTATTCGAGATATTGAGTATGCTACTCATATTGAACTTGTGATGCATATTTTCGTAGTTTTTATGTAGTAAAAAAACATGCCCTTTTCAATGAATAAACGCACCCAAAATATTACCATTAGATGGCTCTTCCCGTTACGGAAGTGTCTAGAGCATTGTGTATATGTCACTAACGTTCGCTCCAGAATCGTCTTGTAAACTAACATAGTGACTTCTGTGAGTGATGCAGTAAGTTTATATTATTAATTTTTATTTCCATTGAATTAAAATGAATCCTGGTCAGAATACCTAGAACAAATGCAAAAAGAGGAAAAGAGTTTCATGAAAGGGGGAAAAAATGAAAACTAGCAGCAAGTCCAGGCGAAAGTCTATATATCACCAGGTAGTTCTGTCGCAGCTTTTATCATCTTTATCCATAGAGTTTTAGTGCTATACACATCAGAGACTGCTGCAATCATTGGATCCGATTATCATTAAAAGCCTATTATCTTAACCGGAGACTTTAATGTTAATTTTGCTTCAGAAGAAGCAAAGCCACTCATTGAATTCTTGAAACAGACACTGAATTTGACGATGAATACTGATTCTAAAAAAGGAAAAACAATATACGGAACCACAATTGATGCAGTTTTCTCCCATTTTCTTGATTGACTGCAATCAAGGATTTTTATCTCCTACTTCGGTTACCACACACCTATTGTGTCTTTCTTGGATGATGATGCAGAAAATTGAATAAAAATACTTTCATACAAAAAATGAAATTTGAATTTTATTTAATTAAAGTAAATTCTCTCAGCAGTTTAATATAATTAGATCTATTCCTGTATTTACAGCCAACGTCGCCAAAGAAGTTTCACTTCTATCGCATGGCTTTCCATGTTCTTTTTTTTTATTTCACATGGCTCTAGCATTAATTCCAAAAAAATTTGGGGAATTTTTTGCCCTTTGGATGAGAATGATTCAATCGAATTTGACAGTTTATAATAATAAAGAAGTTGATAAGGACAAAGTTGAAGGTGAAGTCGGCTGTTAATAGCTGATTTAGTTTGGGGGCTTGAAATTTGCTACAAGTATAGAACAATATTTTCTGATTCATGATTCTAAAGAATTATATAAGCAACTTCAGAAGTAAGCAAAACAAAGCAACCACTATTAACAGACTTTCTAACAACAAAAAACTCTAATTGAGGCCATTAATAATGAACAAAATTCTTCATTTGAATCAAAACTGACGATTGTGCTCCGCATATCTGACACATCTGCTGCTGATAATAGCATTTTTTATCCATTTTGTAATAAGCATGCATGCTCTTTATCAAGTAACGAGGAATAGTTGTTAGTTAAAATTTTGTTCTTACTTCCAATTTGAATTTCCATATGTTATATGTACTTATAGACTGTGAATTATCAGTGTATGCTAGTTTTAATTATTTTTTTGTAATAAAAATGAATTGTTTTTGTTTGTACATATGTAACATGGATTTCATTATCACTTTTTTTGCATGGTTCTTTGGGAAAATATTTTGAGATTTTTCATCTTACACAATTTTTTAAAGTTGAGGAACAAATACCCAAATTTGCCATATGCCCCATGTATTTTTTTACATTTTTTTTTCTGCACAGTTTTCTGAGGAACTTATCTATTGTGTAAAAAAAAGAGTTTGGTGTAATGAAGTTGTAGCTTTTTGCATTTACATTTTAACATTTAACTGTTAAAATTTTCAATGTAAGAGTAATTTTAAAAGCGTAAAATCCAGTGGTCCAACTTTTGAAAGAAAAGGAAAAAAAAGATCAATGCAATTTAATTTTGAAATATCTGTTATTATTTTCTTAGATCTTAGAGAAGTTGATTTTTTATTTATTAATAATTATTTTTTTCAAATAATTTTTCATGAAATGCAATATAAAACTAAAAAGATTGCAAGGTTTAAAAAAGTATCTTAAAAATTGTTAACTACTTTCGTTTATTTTTTGTTTAATTAAGCTAAAAACTGAAAAGATTTTCTATTCTTTGTGTATATTTATAGCTGGAAATAATTGGAAGCTTTAATGATAAATAAATAATGTAAAAACTTAATACCGGGTAGAGAAGAAGCAAATTATGTTAGAATGAGTTCTAAGTAGTTTTATTTAGATTTCATCATCAATATCAAATAATATTATCTAACTCAAATAATAATTGCAAATTTTAAAGCATGTCTGCTAAAAATTAAGTTGTGAAAAAGATAAGCGAAAACTGTTTTAAATCATGGCCCTAAGTCCAGATATTATTCATAAATTAATATCCATATGCACTATATTCCAATAACAGAATGCAATTGTATGTGATGATTTCATCGTTAAACAAAGATTTCAAGTGATCCACAATAAAAACAGGATATTACTTGACCATATATTAGAAAATTTATTTTTTTATGTATAAATTTGCGCGAAGTCTCAAAAAATAGTTCTGATTAGTGGGTAATTGATAAATGATCAAAAGCATTTTTTATCTTCAAAATTTCAGAAAATGACAAACTTGCTATTTTTTTTCAAAAAAATTAATTTATGTTTATTAAAATTAAACCTTTTAAATATTTGTTCAGGTTTTTAGCATTTAGATTTTAAAAAGAATATTGTTTGCCAACGGTTATTATTTATCCAATTTATTGGTTCTTTTAAAAAATTTCATTCTTAATTTTTCAAATGATAGAAAAATATAACAGATTTGTACAGACAGCATATAAAACATTGCTAATTTTTTTAATAAATTTAATATTGAACTTTGTCTTATGCTTTTCTTTGTATAACAGTAAAGGGGGCTTGTTTTCTTTGAATGGGAATATTCATATATATTGGACTAGCTTTTATCCGCGAATAAAATATACCCTATGTTACTCTCTGATAATGTAGCTTTCCATTGGTGGAAGAATTTTTAAAATCAGTTAAGTGGTTCAGGCGTGAAAGCGTAACAAACTATCAAACTTACATTCACATTTATAATATTACTAGCTGACCCGGCCTGGCGTTGCACGGGCTTTTACCGAGGGTATAACTTAATCCCCATGTTAATTTCCTCCTTTATTTCTGACGCCAGCACTTCTGTGTGGGTGTGACACGTACAATGTGAGTGCATGGCCCGTGAGTGCGTATCATGGCTTTCTCGTTTAACATTTTCCCTTCTCTTGACAAAATCAGCACTTCCAATACTATTTTTCGAAATTACTTTGACTTCTTTGTTTCTTTCCTCTCCGCTTACCCCGGGGTTGCACGGGCTTTTACCGAGTGAATAACTTCATCCCCATGGGAATTTCCTATTTCCCTTAGGACGATAGCACTTATGTGTGTGTGTATGCGCGCAATGTGAGTGATTTCTTTAACTATGTCATAAAAACTCCCTTTTTCGAAATTTGTTCTTAAGTTGGGTGTGGTAATTAGGAGAGATGGGTGAAAGCTCAGGTGTCGTCCTCATCACTTGACCGTAGCTTAAAATTTCGAAGTCCTTCGCCAAAAACTCTCGAGTAGGTGAACAGTGCGAATTTATAAATCACTCACCCACTTTCCAATTCTTTCGTTGCAGTTTTTTAGTCCTCGGAAACGAAAATGTTGCCTTTTTAAAAATAGTTGTATGTTGAAAAAAGACAGAAAAGTAGAAAATTTTTCAAATTACAAAATTTCACTACTATTTTAAATCTTGAAGTAATTTTGTGAGGATTTTTTGAAATGTTCGACACATGGGAATAAAGTTTCATGCAATTATCTTTTTTAAAGAAGAAATCATTAAACGATTGATTTAAGTATTTTGAGTGTTTTATTAAAATTTGTTCAAAAAAGTTTTTGGCTTTTTATTTTTTAAATCACTTATTTGATACAGATAAATATTTTAAATGAATCTCATAAATGTATTGAATACATTCTTTCATCTTAATCTGACATAAATAATGATTTAATTTTGAAAATTATATAAAGAGAAAATGATGAAAATTGATGCAAAAATAACTTTTTCACTCGCATTTTTTTTACTTGCCAAATTTGCTGATTTTCGCATGTTTAAGTCAGAACTTTTTGGTGTAACCCTTGAGTTAGATGTGAAGTTTCAGGTGAAACAGTTGAAAGCTGTTTGGCGCTAAACCATTTTTCGACTCCAAGGCTTGGCAAACTGTAAAATCGCGTATTTTTTTATTAAAGTTTATATTTTTTAGGACTTAATTTTTAAGTTAATGCTTTCAAACTTCACACATTAATTTCGAAAATGAAGGACTTTTAAATAAAAAATGTACAAAAAATACTGTTTAGATTATTTCTTGCAATAACGTTTTTTTACGAAAATCACAAAAAAAAAAATTTTTAAATCCGTAATTTTTAAGCAATTTTTTCAATCTTCGCACAGAAGTTTGATAACATTATTCTACAAACGCAACAAAAGTTTCGTATGATAATCTTAATAAATAACAAAGTTATTTAATGTTAAGTTAAAAATGTCGACAATTTTTCGAAAAATCTTTAAAAAAAAAGTTTTAGGCATTTTATTTTTTAAATGACTGGTTCTAAAAGAAAAAGGCTTGAAGTTTAGTGTAGAATATCGTTTTCATAACACGAAAATAAATTCATACGCAACGATTTAGAAAAAGATTTTCATAAAACACATCGGTCTTAACTCGATTTTAAAAAAATCATAAAAAATAGAAAATATTATTATTTTGCAAAAAAAATTATACTGTATCGTGGCGAAATAAATGATCTATCCGATTCTGTAATTATTTTTTGTCTGATTTAAAAAACAAAAATCGGATGGCTCATTGAATAACGTCGAGAATACCGAAAAATTTCACCTTCTGTTTATTCACGACACTAGGCGGGAAAAATAAAGCGCAGGGTTAAAACAATTAAGCATTTCAATGTTTTTAATTAATATCTTTTTAACTAATTACAAAATTGGAATGAAAAATAGTTTACGTCCTATTCTCAGACCTACTGAATATACGCACAAAATTTCATGAGAATCGGTCACACCGTTTTGGAGGAGTTTGGTTACAAACACTGTGACACGAGAATTTTATATATTAGATTAGGATATCATATAAGTATTCAATATTTATAAGGTAAATTAAGTTCAGTTAATGTTTAAAATTATATACATTAAATAAATGTTGTATTAAACATTTTGTTTAGCAAACATCAAATTACTTATTTGTGCCTGCAGAAAGAAGGATTCCAAAAATTAGAATTCAGACACGCCAAGGTGAAAAGCTACTGTCACAGAGAGTTATTGTTTCTATAGACAGTTGGCCTCGTGATTCAAGATATCCTCAAGTAAGAAAAATTATTAAAGATCTGTTATCAAAATTATAATATTTTATTTCTATATATTTTATGCTAACTTTTTGGATTATGGATCTGTTAATTATTAATTCTAAATTAATCAAAATTAAAAATATGGATGAATGAAAAATAATGAAATGCAGAATAAATTGTAAAGATTATCAAGACTGCTCATTAAAAATATGTATTAAGTACTGAGTGCTACTTTTTTTAAAAAATTGTGTATTCCTTTTTCAAATATTTGTATGAACCAGATTTAAATTTTTGATCTTTTTAAAGCAAAATTCAGCAGTTTTAATTTTCCCCCTTTAATTTTAATAACTGAAAGAAGATCAGTGCTAGCTTTCTTGCTGGATAGCATTTTCCTTTAGTACCATTCAAACAATCATAAAGTTTATTAATATTTCTGGTTTTAATTTTTGTAAATGTCAAAATAATATACTTTAAGATTATTATGTATAAAGATAAATATCTTGATTCCATACATTTTTAGAAATAGTAATAGTTTAATTTATGTATTTTTTTAATTCCATTTTGCAGGGCCATTTTGTTCAAAGTCTTGGTGATGTTGGAGAAAAAGAAACTGAAAACCAGGTGTTGCTTTTAGAACATGACATTCCTCATCAACCATTTTCTAAAGCTGTTCTTGATTGCCTTCCAGAATTACCTTGGATTATCACAGATAAAGTAAGGATGATTTTCCGGTTTAAAAGAAAAGGGGAATCTACTCATTGTTTAAAAAAAAATTATTTCTTTATTTTTTCAGATTATAACAACTTTTAAATTCAAAACTTTTAAGTAATATGTAGCTATAGATGTTTTCAGGAAATGTAAAGGTAACCATTACATATACTCCACAATATATATATACATATTTATAGGATTTAGCTGTTCGAAGGGATCTAAGAGACATTGCCATTTGTAGTGTGGATCCTCCTGGGTGTACAGATATTGATGATGCATTACATTGTAGAAAATTAGAAAACGGTAACTTAGAGGTATTATTATTAATATATTCTATTTGGTTTTCTCATTTTTAATATATGGTTTTGACTTAATTGGCATTAAAAAGATTTAAAAAATTTTAACTCTGGTAATATGCATACAAAAATGTATTATATTCTTTCTTTTTCGAATAACTTAAATTTTTGGCTTTAAAAAAAATATACTGAAATGCTACTAAATTAAAGATAGTAAGTTAATAAAAAGTTTGATCTCTTGCTTTCATAATGGTGTGGAAGCATTCCACAGTAATGACTTGTAAAACACCTGTTAAGGATTTGGAATTGTCCATAATTCCTTAAGGGTTGTTGGTTTTGTGTGGTGTTCTTCAAAACATCCCAAAGATGCTAAATATAATTTAAGTCTGGGCTTTTAGGTGGCCAATTCATGACAGAGAAATCAGAGTAATGCTCATCCAATTAGGCATTGGACAACAGCACCTGGAGAGATACAGTTGTCTTGCTAAAATATTCCATTTCCATTTGGATGATAGTATAGTATAAGTGAGGATGGAGATGACAGCCCATTGGCCCTATGTACCGAATCACATTGAAGGAGGTTGGTACTACCAAAGATCCTGAAACCTTCTAAGAAAAAACATCTGTGACCATGATTGAGTCACCATGACCTTGTGCAGTTCCAACGTGACATGCAAGATTAATGTCTTCATGAGCCTGATGCCAAATTCTCAGCTTCCTGTCAGAATCTAATCTCATCACTCCATGCTGCTTCTTTCCAATCCTGTCCACTCTCTATGTTTTCTTTCCCGGACAAGATGTGCAGCCCAATAACAGGCTTTTATGATGCTCTCAGCTTTTATGACTCCTGAAGCCCATATGGTGATACAAGCAATGCATGGTTCATTTACTGGTTGTATGACTGACATCCTGATTCAGCTGCATAGTAATTGGAGCTAATGTTTGACTTTTCTAGCTGTGCATAATACAGCTGAATCATGTCCTATTATGCTCATTCAAGGTTAATTGCAGTTTACCCAATCACTATTATTTTTCTCACTGTTTTTGTATTCTTAGTATATTCTTGACACTGTCAACCTTGAAGCTCCTAGTACTTTAATGATTTTGAAAATTGAATAACCCATGCATTGAGTGCTTATTATTTGTCCATAATCAAATGATCTAAATCAGAAAGTTTACCAACACTAGCAGTTGAAACAACTCATTTACAACTTCAGTACTAGCTATATATGCAGTTGCTACAGCATCTTTACATGCATTACAAATGAGGTGCAGCACTATACAATTTGCATAACGTTGACAATCCTTAATTCAGTGGCACTTCAGTGTATTTTTAATTACTGCAAAAAACATTTTTGAAATTACAATGAATATTGCTTTAAGAAGTAGGTTGACTGAATGTAAATTTGCTTTATAGAACTCCTTCACATTTTTTTTATGCTTTATCAGTTTCAAAAGGTGGTGGGTATGATCATTCTAGATAAATTTTGAAAATGTGTGTTAAAATTACCTTGTGTCTTTCTAGGTTGGAGTGCATATTGCAGATGTATCTCATTTCATTAGACCAGGCACTGCAATTGATGCTGAAGCAGCAATGCGAGGCACTACAGTTTATTTGGTTGATAAAGTATGTTAGATTTTATTTTTTAATCAAATTATAAATATGTATAAATGCCTGACTTTTCTTAATCTAAATAAAAGCTATAAAAAACATCCTGTGTTACTAAGATTCATAAATTTAGTTCGCAGTGAGTTTCTTTAAAAAAGATGAGCATATAAATTATGCTATATTAAAGATCGATCATTAGAGTGGAAACTTCTTTTTCTGCTAAAAGTTGTGGATTAATTTTAACGTCTCATAAAAGATTGAAATTTATACTCTGAATATACTAAAAAAGTGCTTTTATTGTTATTCATAAATAGATTTATAAAATTGCTATTAATGGACTATATATGTACATAATGTAAATAATATTACAAATTGTTAGAATAAGTTTCACTGTAATAAACATGTTTTTCAATTTGTGGAAAATTATTTTCTGCTATATAGAACTTACAATATTAGTCATGTCCTTCAAAATTAATATTTTGATAACAATGTAAAATGAAATAAATTTTATAAATTTTTCTGGCTCAAATTAGTCAGTAAGATGTCTGATAGTAACAACTGTTTAGTTATTTATTAAGCTATAGTGATCTTAGTTAATTAGAAATATACTGTTATTTAATGAAATAGTATTTGAAGCCTTAGTGTCTTTTGCTTGAATATTTTATGAACACATCTTAAGTACTTTCATAGTTAAAATTCCATTGTTTTAAAATTTGTCAATATTATTGCATGCAATTTTTCCAGTTGATTAAGTACAGAAAGCAATCAATATTACATCTCAAAAAATTATAGCCATGGAATAAAAGTAATTTTATATCCATATCATACAATAAATTTTAAGGAATGCAATTAAACTTCCTAGATTTTCTGTTGCTTAAGTCCACTAACAGATATTCTACAAAGGTAGACCTTATGTCTGAAGAGATAGATAGCCAGTATTTATTTAATTTGTTCTGGGAATTAAAATTACTACATTACATACATCTTCATTGCTAACTTTTATAATGTCAACATCTTGAAATATTAATGATGTTTTATGCAAGATTTATTTACCATTGAGCATATAACAACTTAATTTTTTTAACAAATTGCAGACACATTTGTATTATCAAATATTAAATGGCGTTATAAAGTTACAACTACAATTAAGTATTACACTGGAAGGAAATATTATTTTTTTTACCTTGTTAAATAATTCTTTGCTTTATTTTAGTTATGTGATCATTTTGTAAAAAAAAAAAAATAACTGCAAGCGATTTCCTCTTTAATGCTTTATGAATTCCTCAATAATTATAGTTCTTCTGTAGCAGTTGCTATATTGTTGCTGTTTTGGTAACAAAATGGCTTGTAAATTATTTCTATGAATTAAAAACCATCGTTCCTATAATATAAATATATAAATGAAACTATAACACAGTTCTTGGATTTATATTAGTGATCTAGTTAAAGATAATGACTGAAACACACATAAATTACTTGATGTTTTCATTCTGTTTTTTTTTTAATTCATGTCTTTTAAATGTGAAAGTTATATATAAATTATTAATATTATTAGTTTGAGTTTCTTTTTTTCTTTAATTATTTTATTAAAGTATTTTAAAAGTATGTCTCAAATGTTAATTTTTATTTTTGCAGAGAATAGACATGGTCCCTGAACTTTTAAGTTCGAACCTTTGTTCGCTGAGAGGAAATGAAGAAAGGTTAAACACTTTTAGAATTCTTTATCACTTTATCAAATACTGTGACTTTTGAATGCTGATTATATTCAAAATCATTATTTAAATCATGTAAATTTTTTACATGTCGTATAATGAGTAATTACTATTATAGATATTCTTTTTTCTTTCTGTATTTACAGTAACCTTAATAAATTTATATGACACAAATGTGCACACAACATTAATAAAAAATATTGATTAAATTTGTGTATTTTAAAAAAATTTGGTATATTTAAGTATTTTTTCTGAAATTAACTATTAAATAACTATTGCCCCTGTTGTTTTCATATATTTGAAAAAATTTTAAAAAGATTGTCTTATTTGAAAATTTTTCAAAATAATTAGTCAAAATATCTAACGTCCATTGTTGATATCCGTCTTCCAATTTTTTTCTAGCAATTTTTTACATCAAAAAATTGATTTTCAATTAGTGTGCATCTTATGATTTAAAGATAACATTAAAATATGAATCTTTGTATTGTATTGAAGCTATTGGAGAAATTCAATTACTGTTGCAGCATGTTGATAAAATTAGTACAGTACACCTGTAAGCATTTAGGATAACCTGAAACACAGAGAAAGCATAGCAACAATAATGGCTGCATAACAATAATAGTAATATGAATAATGATATTAACAAGATAATTGATAGTACAGGAAGATGGATTGAATATTGCTTGTACAAATTTTAACAATAAATAGAAAAAGTAAAAGCTATTGTTGGCTGAATGTAAAGCTAAGATGAAGCTAAAGATAACATTTTAAATTAAAAGGGAGGAATTATAGTATTTTTCAAAACAAAAGGAATATATTTCTCTGAATAAATCTATTCAATTTAATCCATGGAATATTCCTAGCCCTGTATTATTATTTAAAAAAAATACAGTACTTTTGATGATAATTAGACCAAAAAAGAGCGAATTACCTCAATTCCCTGGACACTGCAGTGTAACTGGTAATGAATTAACAGACCACCTAGCAGAGAAGGGAGCTTCCATTCAACATACAACAAGAAAAGATGACTTCATATCACTTCAATTAAATATAGAGAGAGAAATTCCAATAAGATCTGGCAGAATAATTTTAAAGATCTTCCCATGTGGCCAAGACGTAAAGCAGTTGCCAAGTTTCGTCTGATTACTGGACACAACTGTCTCCTCAAACATCTTCATCGAATTTATGTTGCACAGGCCCCTTTCTGCATGCTCTGCAATATTTGGGAGGACATTGATGTTGACTACATTTGCCGCTGCCCAGCACTAAAGGGCTCCTCTTTGTGTGATCTGTATTGGCAAGTTTGGGACTTATTGGGTTCGTAGATTTTTCTTGCCACGTTGTTACTTCCTACTTTGTTTATTTTGTCTGGTTTTGTTCCTACCCCCTTGTGGTATAGTGGTCTTCCCTGGCCATTAGAAATAAAAATAATTAGAAAATTTATTTCACATTTCCTCTTAGTCTGAATAGTCTTGTATGTTGAAAAAGTCAAAAATATAAGCATGAGCAAATTTATACAAAATATTAATTATATTCAATTTTTTAATAAAATGTATTATTTTTCATAGTCTAATATATATAACATGCAGAAATATAATTATAATAATTTAAATAAAAAAATTTAATTAATTTTGAATATCATGTATATATGTTATTTTTATTTTATATTTTTATGTTAATTTCTGTTTAGAGCTTTCTGTGTGCTACGAATGACTTAGTTTATACTATTTCAATTGTATATTTAATAACTATTTTTTAATGCTTTTGTACGATAGGTTTGCATTCTCTGTAATCTGGGAAATGACTGCTGAAGCTAAAATTCTTAGATCTTCTTTCTTTAAATCCATTATAAAATCAAAGGTAGGTTTAAATATCTCCATGTGAATTTTTAACAAATATTTGTATATCTTTGTGTCTTAAAAAGTAAATATAATGTATTCTGAATAGAACAAAAATAATTATGTGCATCCTTTTTCAATTGGATGCTGATTTTTATGGCATAAAAAACTTACAGCTTTTAATATCCAAGATACGTTTTTGATACCTTTGCATATTATTTAAAATTTAATATATCAGTTGCTGTTATAAAATTTTAAGTTTTTTTTTTCTTTTTCTATTTTTAAATTTTATTCATACGTACATATATAAATATATTTGTGTGTGCATACACACTCATCAGTATTTAATATAAATTTAAATGAATAAAAATATCATATTAATATATGAAATTAATATCTTAAATGCAATGTATCTTATTAACAACTGAATTTCATATATATTAGTAGGAATATTTTATAAGGGGAATGAAACATAATCTTTGGCAAAATAGCTTCAGGGCATTTAAATAAAGAATAAAATATATGAGAAATATATTTTAAATTACTTTTCTAAATATAGGGAAAAAAAATATCAGCATGTGTATGAAAAAGTGACACTTGGTGCACTGTTGTCTTATTAATTTTTTTAATTAATCAGTTACAATATACATATTTTTAAAAAAATATTGAATTTCATCCAAAACAAAATCAATTATCTGAGTGATATTTAATATTATCAGTGTTCTTCAAACGAGGGAATGGATAAGAGAACACTGTATATAATGTCTTCAACATCAAGAAGTTTATTCCATCTTATAGAAAGTACATTATGAACTTCTAACTTTGAGGAAGTTTTTTTGTTTTTAAGAATTGTTTGATATTTGTGATTGCTTATTAATTTATTATTGCTTATATTCTTTTCTAGGCAGCCTTAACCTATGCTGAAGCTCAAATGCGAATTGATGACATATCATTAAATGATGACATTACAGTAAGCTTGAGATTATTGAACAGTCTTGCCAAGATTTTGAAAAAACAAAGAATTGATAATGGGTATGTGGGAATTATTTAATTTGGCTCTAGTCAATAAATGCAATTTTTTTAGCTAATTATTTTGCTGTATCATACTATAGGACATATAAGTTGATTGTTGATAACTTCTTTTTTAACAGTTAAAATACAGTGATGGAGTAGGTTAATAAATAATGTTTTTGTATTAAGTTGTTGAAAGTATATATTGTATTCTTATATCCTTCATTCTATAGGGCTCTTTCTCTTGCATCTACTGAAGTTCGATTTGCCATGGATACTGAAACTCATGATCCAATAGATGTTGAGAAAAAGGAATTGAAGTAAAATATAAAATTTTTATACTTGTGAAAAAAATTTTATCCTTAAAATTTATTTTTTTTTCACGTTTTTTTAAGTGTGTATTTTTATTTTTCCTAATGTATTATATTTTTCATAAAATTACATTCCATTTTACTGTTCATTTGCATTAAATTGTGTACAATGTTAAGGAAAATTTTTTTAAATGTTCATTTTAGTATTAGAGAAATTACAATATGCTTATTTTTTATGAAGCAAATCAAGTTAACTATAAAAAAAAATTATGTAAATTACAGTTATAAAATACATGTGAAAAATACAGATGTTCCTAATTTTCACAGAATTTACAATGAAGAAATTAAGAATGGGTCAACTACACACAATCTACTTCAATCACTTTGTAGAGATATATTGTAGTTTATTCATATAGCACTTTTTTTCACTACAGCATAATTGTATTTGAGATTTCATTTCTAGAAAATTTTAAGTTTACAGTCAAATACAGTTAATATTTCTTTGTATGGAGAAACACTACATTATGAATTCTTATGTTGACATTGTTGTTCTGATATGAGAACCATTTATTCTTGTCATCATTCCCTCATCAACAAAAATTGGCATTCTACCTTCTGACTTGTTTTCATAGTTTTTATAGGTGTTATAGTTACTTTTTTGTATCATATTCATAGTTAATTATTTTTATTAAACCTTTATTAATCTGCATGTTGATATTTTGAATTTTTCACATTCTACTTATTTGTAATACATGGAAAAAGTGATTAACCATTGATTTATTCAATGTAAAGATGAAAATAAAGATATGCTTTTATTTTTGTGATGGTATTAACAATAGCGGAAATCTATAAGTAAATATTAAAATCAAATTTATTTTTATAAAGTATAATATGGTATGGATCATATTTTATAACCTTTCTGATGGCTTAAAAGGAAGTATTATGATGTAAGGACTACTGTCATTTAATAATATTGCAATTTAGATAATTTTAGCCATTCAATCTGCAATTCTATTTTTGTAAAAGCATAATTTGTGAATGCCTGATTTTTAATTTTAATATTTTTTATAAAAGATTTAATTCTGAAAATGCATGTAGTTTTTTTTATTATTATGTATAAAAAGTTTATTATTTTAAAACCTAGATATTTTCATTGATTGATAGGGAAACAAACTCAATGGTTGAAGAATTTATGTTGCTAGCAAATATTTCAGTAGCTAAAAGAATTCATGAAGAATTTCCAGAATGTGCTCTTTTGAGAAGACATCCAGCACCTGCCCTTTCTAATTTTGAGCCTCTCATCAAAGCAGGTATTTCTAAGGTAAATACTTTAAATGAAAATTATGTTTATATATATACAGAAGCTTTTAAACTAACCAAAGTTAGTTATAATATTTTGCATCAAATGTAATTAAAAATAATTTATTCAATTAGCAAACAGTTTAAAGTTTTTTAACAGATAGTTAAATCATCCTATTAATTAAGTATAATAAACTAGCAGATACACCCATTCTTCAAATTATTATATTGTACTATGTGTAATGTATGTATATATATGTGTATGTCAATATATTCTTATTATGCATAATTTACTATGTGTTTCATGAAAAGAGTTCTGAATACAAGATATACCGAAAGTTTGATAATTTAAGTGATAACAATATCCAAGATTTTTTACCACCTTCAAGAAAAACCATATCCGCTAAATCATAGCTAGGATGAAAAGGGATTATTATACTTAATTGTGATGAAAAATAAGATTTCAACTACAAAACTGATTGCTGAACTGAACATAGGTCTCACAAACTGTCAGCATCAAAATAATACAAAATGAATTCCACACGCAGGTAATTTCTGGGCCTGTTTGTCAGACACTTACCTTCATTATCTAGTAAATGCATCACACAGTGAGGTACCGCTGGGGTGAACCTTCTGTATTTTTGACCTCCTCAATCTCCCCCCCCCCCTTTTTTTTTTCTCCTCTTGGGAACTCATCTGCAATTGAATACAGGGAACCATGTCTCTAAGATAGCTGAGTGAAAATTTGAAGGGGTGGGAACAATATATCCTAAATTAAGTTTCCATATCTTTATAAGTTTCCATTTATTTTATTTTCAGTTCAGTTAAGGGTTGTTTGGAGTTTTTTTTTTAATTAGAAGTTTCTTTCATTAAAATTTATTTGCAGAGAATACAAGACCTATATTTATCAATTATTAGAAGACTGCAAACAGTTCTGAATACCAATAGTGCCCCTACTCCATATTATCATGGCAGTGTGGTTCCCCCCCCCCCTGTGTTTCTATATTTTTGTTAAACCTATTTGCATAGTTATGCAATATATTAAAAGTATCTGATACACTGACCTCCAAAAGTTCAGATAGAATATGTTTTTCAAAACTCAATTTTAAAAAAAATGAAAGTAACTATAAAATTTATAGTTTATATGAGTGATAGTAATTTTTTTTTTGAGATATAGTTACAGAGGTTTTGGAAAATCATACTTTGGTTAGAGATCTCTTTTGACAATCATGCTGACCTACTTTTGTTCCATGGAGGAACACTGATGCATGTGAGATATCGAGATGAGAATCTTGATCAATAATGTCCATCCATATGATGCTACTGTTGGTAATGAATTCATTCTGATATGTGAAATATGAACATCAAACTATAAAGGACTGTCTTGAAGACTTAACATCAAACTATAAAGGACTGTCTTGACTGTCACAGTTTGGAGCAAATAGAATTACCAGCCTAGTTTCCAGACCTGAAAACCGTGTAGTATAATTGGGGTTGCTTTGGTAAACATGTTGCTTTAAATCCCCCTCCTATGTCATTACATGAGCTAGTATAAGATTTACTCCATGTCTAGTTTTCACTCCCCATTTCAGTGTCTGCCAGCTTAATTGACAGCATGGAAATTTGATGCCATCAAAGCATTGTAATTAGGGTACTAATTCCTTATTGGAACCCATTTTTATAATGTTTCCTTGACATTTTCCACATAAAACTGTAATGCACTGTTATATGCAAGAATTTTGCTTTAAATTTATTATGTTTGTGTTAAATATATGCAAGTGTCCATGTCCATTCATTTTCAAATTAAACACAAAAAACTGATTGTATCTTAATTTTTTAGGGCAGTGTATATTGAAAAGAAGTTCTATAAGTGGTGTGAGAAATCTCTTAATTTTTGAATGATATATAATTTTATGGAAAAAAATGTTAACTATTTCTATAGTTGAATCCATGTGTAAATCATAAGTATTTTAAAGTTCATTTGTGTACTTTATTAATTAATAATGGACACAAAATGCTATTTAATTTAATTGTCAAAAGCAATGTTGACAAAGAAAGAATGTTTAGGTTTTCAAATCAGTAATTTATTAGTAAAATAATGTCCATTTTTAAATGTATCTAAATTAAAAGTTCAGTTAACATGTTTTTTCTTTCAAAATGTTTGCCAATCATGCACATCTATGAAACAAAATAATGCAATTCCTTTACATGGTTTGAATTTTGATTGTGTCATATTGTAACTATGCATTTCAAATAATGTTAACCTACATCTACATCATGGTACCCATATTAACCACTAAACTGCAGCAGCCTCGCTTAACCCCTCCGCAGTATGTTACTTTGCATTGCAGTTTTATCAGTAAAATTATCCAAAGGCTGGAATGCCATGAAATTACTTAATAGTACTTGTGAAGAATTTAATTATGTATGCCATTTCTTTTTTTCACCTATACACCACATAACTACATGCCCGTGTGAAAATGGTGACACTGGAAAGTGAACCCCATAACTGATTCTCGGCAGTTAAGGGGTTAAAGAAATGTATGTGTTTTGAATAATTTATTTTCTATTATTTAAGATTCTGAACATGTAATTTTAAGATTAACGCATTTAGAGTTAACTGTAATTCAATTTTTTTGTGAATCAGTAACATTCAAAAATATTTGTAAGAACACTTTGAATTATAGTAATACTGAGAAAATTTATATAATTTTTAAAACAGAACCATTAGTACTGAAAACTTTTTAATTCTAACTCCATTAAAAGTCATACATCATTTAATTGAGACAACCATTTAAAAATATTCATATTTTAAATTTTTTGACCTAACACAAAAATTTAAGTAATATATTGATTTGAATTCTCTCTTTTGCAATTATTTATTATTTTGATTTATCTTATTACCAAACATATGTTTTATTTACTGCAGAATGTTTAAACAAAATGAGACAAGGTACATAGTTAATCTAAAAAACTTAAAGATTCTAGTGTAATTTTTAAATATATATTATTTGGTTTTTAAAGCATTTTATGGGGGGTTTTTTAGGTCATTTTATCTGAATCCTACTTGTAATGTTTAACTTTTAATCTAATTTTTTTACCTTTTTTTAAATTTGGCTTTATTTTTTAATTATTCTTTTTCAGGGATTTTCCATTCAAGTTGATTCTGGGAAAGCTTTAGCAAAATCACTTGATGATGCTATTGTATCTGAAAATTTTTATTTTAATATAATGCTTAGAATGGTTGCTACTCGTTGCATGGCCCAAGCATTGTATTTCAGTAGTGGAGTCTTGCCATATTCTGAATATTTTCACTATGGTTTAGCAGTTCCCATTTATACTCATTTTACCTCTCCAATCAGAAGGTAAATAATAAAATAGTAAAAATGTCATTTTATAGATACAATTTTTTTAAATTTTCAAGTTTATTAAAGTAATTACAATTATTAATAAAAATTTCAAGCATATTTTGATGTATAAATAGTCACATTTCTTTTAATAAAGAAGTAAATTTCTGAGTTTTGAAATTATTTTGTCTGTATTATTTTGATTGATATGAAGGAAATTTGAACAACAAGCATGTCATGTGAAAACAAAATGTCTTTAATGCATCTCAGTAAACTAATTAAGTTTTCGATTTTTAGATATTCTGATGTTATAGTACACAGGTTATTAGCTGTTGCCATTGGAGCAGATGTGACATATCCATCACTTGTAGACAAAAACAAAACACAGGTTTTGAACTCATTAACATTTGAAACAATATTTATAGATTTATTTTATTTGCATAGTCTAATTTATTTTTGTTTACAGGAACTGTGTAATAATTTAAATTATCGTCACAAACAAGCTCAATATTGTGGAAGGGCATCAGTAAACCTGTACACTCATGTAAGCTTCTTTTACTGTCCAATTAATCAATTTTTGTGCTTAATGACTTTTATGGTAGCTTATTTTGTTGCATTTTAACAGATATTCTTTAAAGACAAAACTGTGGAAGAAGAAGGGTACATTTTATTTGTTCGGGAAAATGCTTTACAAATTCTTTTACCTCGATTTGGGTTAGAATGCACTCTGTATCTCAATTCTCCAAATAAAGATGATGATGATATTTTTATTTATGATCAAGAGGTAATTATATTTCCTTTACATTTTAGTTTTTTGAAACTTTATTTTTATAAATAACTTACTATTTCCACGATAGTAATTTTTTTAAGAAAAATTCTTTAATTTTATATTTGTAATTACTTAGGTATTTTAGAAAAAAAATAAGCAAATGTAATATTTATTTTAGAGGAGTTCATAAGTTGTTGAAATATTTCTAAAAAAAATATTTTCCATTTGTTATGTACTTATGCAGGGACCTTCACAATCTGCAGCTGGAGTTACTCTAAGGCAATTTGATCCAGTTACAATTCAACTTCATATAGACAAGACTAATGTTCAACATCAGAAGACAGCTTTGAGACTTGTGAAGCCCTTTGTAAGTATTGCAACTGTGTCTATAATATTATTTTAATTTGTTTTTTATGTACAGTCAACTCTCGCTAATTCGAAGTATATGTTAAGTCCCTAGAAAACTCTTGATATTTCTAACTAAAACAATACGTTTTGGTACACAATATTTTGAAGTAAAATCTGTGGTCGGCCAGAATACAACACATGATATAATTCAAAGTGATCTAATAAAACTCTCAACAATTCAAACACTTATTATCATGTAGATTCCTGTAGCAAACAAGTTGGAGTTTACATGTATTGTCTCTGCTTGTCTCCCCTGTAACGTAGCCCCTTTGATGACCATTGGAGTTCACTCTGATAACTCTGACAGAATCTAAAGTGTCACTAAACAAACTAACTTTTTCCTTCAAAATTATGTTTATACGAACGTTTTTCAAGCTTCATTTATCCTAGAAAATGGCATGAAGGCCATAAACCAGAAAAAGATAACACATTTCTCATAAAAAAATTAAGTACAGTATGTATTCTTTTTAATTCTTTAAATACAAGAATTTTAACTTCTGTTTAATATTTATACGTACTTTTTAAAGATATTTTAAAATAAGTTTATATGTATGTACAATAGTTGTTTTATTGCATAGTTTCAAATTTAAATGTGTTAGAAAAAACATTTTCTTCTTGTATTTTGGAATTTTTTTCCTACCCTCTTAATAATTTGAACTCTTGATAATTCAAAGTTTTTCATTGGTCCCTTCAACTTCAGATTATCAAGAGTCGATTGTATATATATATATAAAATATATTAAATGGATTTTATTTTCAGATACCAGGATTCAGTGTTGGATCTATAAATGAAGAACCACCAACTAAAAAACAAAAAACTATGTAAAAAACATTTTGAATAAATTTTAATTTTTTTTTAAATCTGCTTTTTAAAGTGTGAATAAATGAAATAAATACTGAGTGAACAATTCAACTTCAAATAAAGTTCTTATATAGTGCAGAATATATACATTTCAGATTTTAACTTTTGAGTGTAATAAATATTTTTTAAAATGTTACTGTACAGCAATGTATATATCATTATTTACATACTTTAACTTAATGTATAACAAGAAATATTTGTAATCTAATCTGTTGAAAAGTTATGCTACAAAACTTGAGAAATCCAGTGGCTCCTACCATCACCCAAAACTTCCTATAAAGTAAGGTACAGGGAGAAGGAAAAATGTTAGTTTTTCCAAATTTCTTAATAATTTGTGTACTTTAAAATATACTTTACCCATTTTTAAAAAGTTTTAAAGCATGTTTTAACAGTTTTATTTAAATTTCTATAAAGTAAATAATTTATTTCAGCCTTAAGTGCATACTATAGTCATTCTCGTTGATATTTCTGAATTCAAGTATGGAAAGGGAAGGGGTTTCATTCTTTACTAACTACACATAAAATACTAAAACAGAGAATAAGAACAATTTTTTTATATATATATTTGTGGATAAAAAAAATTAGATGAAAATAAAATTTTAGATCAATTTTACTTAGAACAGGCTATAGGTAAGTTTTTACTTGCTTTAAACCAGAGGTTCCCAAATTTTTTTGTCTCATAGCGCCCTTGCCATGTTTTTCGGTTTGGGGATAGATCCCTTCTTAATTAAGATTGAATTTTTTGCAAATTTATCAACTTAGATGTCTTTTTGACAGCTACTACTACTTTAAAAGAATTAAATTTATAACTAATGAAGTATAGTGTTTAAAATTTAAAAAAGCACATGTTAATTTATTAAATTAAAAATTAATATATAAAGTAACTATTAAACAAAATAAACAAGAAACAAATGATTTTAATGGGAGGGATGAATCTGGGCCTGCAATAACAAGTTCTCAACATTTGGTATCAATCTTATCAGGTTAACCTTAAATCTCCTCTGTTTAGTGTTTCTTTTTTTTTTTTTTTTTTGAGATTTGCACAACCACACTGAAACTCCTTATCACTATCAAAAGCAATTAAAAACATCGCCATGATATTCTATAATTTGGGTCAAATAACAGGTTTGCCTTTTTAAAGCCAAAATTACTGACATCCATTTCTAAATTTTATTAGTGCATATTACGATCAGTTCCTATTGTCATGTGACATTTTTTTCAATGTGATCATATCAATCCATTGCCTACTGTGGTATTACCATAGTCAAAGCATTCTCAAACCTGGTTTCAAAATCTGAATAAAAGGCAATTAAATGTTGAACGTAGGTTAAAACGTCCTGACATTGTCTGTGACAAACTGGAAAGAAGCGCTGAAATGGTTCTTGTTTTTAAAAAATTTACACTGTCACCTTGCACAAATTAACGTCATTAAATTTAGTAAATAAATCTGTTAAGTAAAATTTGGTTTCTACTTGATTGTGATTTTAATTTTTTTTAAATTTAATCTAGATTAAGGAGAACCATTATCATAGACCCCATTTGCACCTCCTGGGCCCCCAAATTATTTTTTTGCTGACTTGGACCCCTTGTCTGTCGTCATAGTCCCCTGGGGGTCTATATAGACCACTTACGGAATCAATGCTTTAAACTAATGAAATACTTAAGCAAGGGGTGGATTAAGACCCTCAGAAGTTCTAAGCATTTAACCAATTTTGGTACCCCACATTTATATAATTAACATAAGGTGGTTAATGAGTTTATTTTTCAAATGAAAAGCACCCCAAATTTCTGTGCAATATGTAACTTAATAAAAATAGCTTTGTGAATGTAGCTTAATAATAATAATATATATATATGCTCAATTATCTGACAAAATTGCACAACCCTGTTTTAAAAATCTGCACCATTTTAAAATTGCATCCTATGAATACTTATAATTCTTTGATGTCTTTGGCTTTTATGTTAGTTTTAAGCCAAAAACAATGTGTATTATATGTATATATTTCTAACTTTTATTACTCTGTAAAAATAAATTTTAAATATGATAGATATATGAACATGTTAATATTTTATGTTTATCTTAAATATCTGTTCCCCACATACAATTTTTAAAGTATAATTTGATTTTAAAATGGTAAAAATAAATGTTAAATTAAAACATGATTTTATATTTGAATTTATTTTAATGAAATGATACTAAAAAATTAAGAATTATGGCATCAATATACTGATAAGAAAGATTTTATACACTACTAGTGGTTGAAAATGAATTTTGAAAATGCTTTGTAAATTATAATTTATTATGAAATCAGTGAGCCTATTCAAAAGGTTATTACTTCTTAATAATTTTTGAAATTTTGCATTGGTATCAGAAGAAAAATTTTACATTGGGGTAAAAACATCCAAAATTATGAAAAAAGAAACACTAATATTCTTTCTATTAAAATTTTCTGTAAAATTCACATCAGTGAAAGAAGGAAAGTAATAAAACAATATAGTCCTCATTTTTGTAAAAATCTGGAAGATAATAAGAACAAATTTTTTAAATTTTTACATAGAGAGGTCAAAGAATTGATAACATTAAATTTTCACATAGACAGGTTCAACCTATTAGTAACATTATATGAATCACAGTACATGGTTGCCAATTCAGGGTATACAACACATGTGAAATCGGGGTTGCCAACTTGGCAAATTATTTTGAACCTTGGCATTGTTGCAATAATACGTAAGTACCCAATTTAGTTATCAGCTCAGCTCTTATATATTATTTTTATAATTTGCATCAGTAATCAGTAGAATAATATACTTTTCAAACTATTATACTCATTTTTTTAAAAAAAATTCAGACACATTATTAACAGAAGGGAGATATTTCATTAAATATTCTTTTACAGTGTCAGAGTAAAAAGTTATAGTGTACTATAGCTATCTTAATGGTTATGGCTTGTAGAAAAAGAGGACCCATACAGGTTTTTCTATTACATAATCTACAGTAACAGAAACTTGGAAATCTTGCAAAGTGAATGAATTATGTCTTAGAAAAATATGTGCCTATTTCACTTTTTCTGTGTTATAAAATAAATAAAAGTAAGATTTATGTAAAAAAAATAATTTTAATTAGTTGAAAATTTTTCAACATTATAGTTGTCAAATAATTTATTAATAGTACTTTAAATTGCAAAGCAACAATATAATAAAAAAGAACTATTTTTTTAAAAAGTTATTTTTAATATTGTATTTTAATAATAACTATATTTTAATAAGTAAATTTATTGTTATAATAAGTAATCATTAAATGTACAAGTAACCTTTATGTAGCACAATTATTACTTACCAAAAAATGCTATTATATGAAATAAACTAGGAAAAGAGGAGTTAGATTCTAAAAATTAAAGAGCTTTAAATTATTATAATTAGGAGAAATATATTTAAGTAATTTTCATTCAAAAGTATTACATACTAATATTTTTTAGAACATGAAAAAAGTACAAAAATTTAAAATGAACTAATATTCAATGAACAAAATGGATTAGAAATTCTAATAAATTTGAATTTTCACCGGGAAAATTTGATCTTATTTTCACATTCAAAAGAAAAATTTTCACCTATTTATTTAATGCTGAATGGGTATTTCTCTAATTTTGAAATTTATTTGGGAATTACTAGCATAGCAAGGGAATTCTCTAATTGTGTTTTCGGATGCCATCTTGTAAGAGGTTTCCTCATATTCTTTTCAAGCCCTTTTAAAATAAAATTGTTTCATGAATGTACTTTTTGTATTAGGGTTTCCTATACTATAAACTTCAATAATATTCTGCTAAAATTTTTAATAGTCCTTTCTCTATTGGAAGCAAACAAAAATCTGTCTCTGAATTATAACACTAATCAAAAATATTTTCTAAAAGTTATACTAAACACATAAGGAAACATGATTATTAACATAAAAATATACTAAAGGTCCATTGAAATACATATAATAAAGTAAAAAATGGATCATGTTATATTAAACTTAAAAAATAATTTCATTAAATTGGATATTACTTGTATTGCCTTTGTAAAAATTAAGCAAATACCATATTCTTTTACTTTACCTTAATACAGTTAAATACGTTCATGTAATTTTAATTCTTAAAAAGACACATAATTACCTTTCGCTATTTCAAAGGAATGAAGATTTGCCATTTGGAAAGCTAAATAAATACTATGGTTTAAAATTACAAAATTCCATTTCTTCGGAGGGAAAAAGGGTGATTTCAATTCTCTTTTTATTTGCCTTTAAATGTGCTATAAAATGCAATTTTTTTTCGTCATTCTTGAATTTTAACTTAAATACATTGCTTATCCGCTTGTATATTGTTTCCATTACTGCTCGTAAATATGTATGCAAACAAGAAAATATTACAGGAATGGTTAAAAAGAGTGGCTGCCATAACAGTATTGGGCTTTTCCAACTTTAGAAATAATTTTAAAGTATTGGGCCTTTCCAATTTTAGAAATAATTTTAATATTTTTCACTAATCCTCAATAAACTTTGTATACAAGAAAAATATTTTTTAGATCAAAACTAACAGAAAATTATTTGGAATCAAATATATAGACGTATAAATTTCTTTAAGAGTAGAAAGAAATATATATTTGGAAAATAATACAAATAATTTGTGTGGTACCCCCCCCCCCCCCAGAATATATGCTTATCTTGCTTGATGATAAATCCAGCTTTGAGTAAAGCTATGCAATAATGGTAAACAAGACATATACCTATTACCCATTAAAAATTTTATATTAGACTATTACAATTCTAGATAACCCAGAAATTTACGAATTTATTAACATTTTACTACTGCCGTTTCAAAATTCTTTATTATCACACCTCAAACACTGCTTAGTAAAAATTAGTTTTATTATGATTTACATTTTAATTAAGCAGTATATATAAAATAAACTAAGGATTTTTAATATATATATAAAGTTATCAGGAAGAAAGTGATAGAGAAATTTCCTTTGTAATTAATAGCTGATGCTAACGAAAAAACTTTACAATTCTTACCACATCGTTAAATATTTAAATTTTGAACATAAAGATGGATGCTGGAGTATCTACATACATAGCGGACTAAGGACTTCTTAATAATGGAGGTTAAATCAGTTTTATGAGTGGCAAACCTTATGCTCCTTCAGTTTATAGTACTAAGAAAAATCCTATGAAACATGCATATACAGTTGGACTTCCATTTTCCTGGAACCAAGAATATAAAGTATATTGAAAGATACATCTCTCTTTAATGAACTTTCCACATAACAAAAAAAATTTCAGAAATTAGCGGCTTCATTAAATAGAAGTCCGACTGTATATATAAACAATTATTACACTTCATTCAGCTGAAAAAAGTAAATCTATGATTTAGTTTTTTTAAGATATTTCTTTTCGTAATAACCATTTAGAGAGTTTTGAAACTTTTTAATTCCATTTTGGAACAGCTTTAGTATCGCCCACCCATCCAATTTGGCGCAAATATATTGAGGCGCCAAAGATCGTGTTTTGAAAACAGGATTAACATCCAGATTGCCGAGGAAACCACGTGTATCGAAAAATCTGGTTTTCCCCGGAAGAATTTTAGGGGACCCTTGATGATGCTTTTTTCCAAAAGCTAAAAATTGGAAGTTGTGAAACCATTAGCCTGTGCAATTATATTTAATACACAGTTTCCAGAGTGAGGGACGAGGACCCTGTTTCACATGTCACTCCACGTAGTGTAATATAAGTGTTTGCGTAAAAAACTTTTTTTAATGGTTGATTAGGAAAACACTTATGTTACTGCATTGAAAATTTAAGGACAATTTTTTTAGCTTTTTTTTTTTTTTTTAGCATTTTTTCTTTTTATTATTTTTTATAATTTTTTTTAATATTTTTTTTGCTTTTTATTTTTTTAAATATTTTTTTGCTTTTTTAAAAAATTTTTTTTTTGTCCTTCAAGCACTTTTTATCACAAATACAAGAGAAAGAAAATGTCGGCAATCCCTAATAAAAGAAAACCCTCTAAATTTGGTACTTAAAATTTTCCCAATCTATTTCCCTTATTATTTCAACAAATGCGTTGAACATATCAATGTTTTTAGAATGGCAACTTTTTTCAAACATATACATTGCCAAATAAAAAGAGGCATCATTTTGCCTGTTATATTCTGGAAATCTTGATTTTACGTGCCTCCAATGGTATTTGTGTGCGCACCCGTATCTGGGTCAACAAAGTTAACGGAATGATTGACTGTTAGATGGTCAAATCCTTCTGCGGTCAACACATCGTGATTGTAACCTCTCCAACAATCCGAAATAATTGTGGTGCCTGGCTCTATCCATTCTTTTATTCTATTTTACCTGAAGGTAGCGCTGTAAGCGGCATTCTGTGATTGGACGAAAAAATTTGTGGAACTGGTTACCAAAACATACCATCAATCGCGGTCGTTTGGCGTAACTTTTTTAGTTCAAGTTTTGGGTGGGCGATACTAAAGCTGTTCCGAAAAAGAATATTGAATACTTTAAAAGCATTTTTAAGAAATTGGTTTGAAAAATGTTGTATGTTTAATAAAGGATACTTCACTTAAAGTTAGATTATAAGAGCATTTTAATACAAAAATTTTTTAAAAAATGACTCAAAAAGCATTGTGTTTTCTTATAAAACAAATTGCACTGGTCTTATTACATCATATCTTTTTCATACAGAAAACGTGTGAATTATAATTGCAAACTTTAAATTAAAAAATAAATTCCATTTTTTTTTTCAATTACAAAAAATTAATTTACCATATCCATATCAATTATATAAAATACATTTCTACTTAAATATTAACATACAATATAAATAAAAATGTAAAATTATAAAATAAATAAATATATATATATATTCTTGGAAGCATTAATAGTTTTTAACTATTTGTCATCCATATTGCATAAATCAATCAGATATTTATATTGAAATTATAAGTTTAATATTGGCTTTTTATAATCACAATAGTGGCCTTTGAATTAATGAATTTATTTTATCCAACTTGGATGTGCACATCAGCATGTTTAAGCAAAGATACCACTAAAATCATATAAGTAGTAAAATCTCAAATGACACTTATAACTGTAAGCCTTTACTTTCTTCAATAAGCTCAGGAGTAAGACCAAGAATTGATACATCAAAATCAATTTCCTTATCAGAATTTGCAACTTTAATAGCTAGCCGTTTATGATTATGATTAACTGACCACATTGAGGGTAAAAACTGTGGCTTCATTGAATCAAGAAAATGTTGTCTCCAGATTTTTTCTAGCTTAATCAATCCATCATTTTCACAGAAATACTGATATACTTTAAGACCATGTGCAATAATAGAATTACTTAATCCAATATTTTCAAGTTTGCATGCTTCCTGTAAAATATCATCATTACAGGATGTAATATTATAATAATTGCATATCACTTTTTTTAATTCTTTTTGGCGACTTTCAGTCATCTTACTACCAAATTTTTGCAAAGCTATAGCTGCAGATTTAACTTTGGCTATTTCAGGATTGCATCTTAATTTGGCAACCTTCTGAGAATTCAGAGGTGCACTGCACAGTTCTGCTAATTTATGACGCATTTCTTGATCTAGAATGTTACTTCTCTTGTGACAGTCATCACATAGCAAGACTACATCATGGGATAAATTTTTCTTCATGAGATTTGGAAAATATTTCCTGTATTCAGATGGTATAACCTGCTTGCGGTGAAAATTTTCTGTGGTCCCACACACAACACATCGATTTGATAATTCCTTAGTATAAAATACATCATCAAATCTAGGACGTCTAGATGGTTCAAACTTCAAGCGAACTGTATACGGTTCATTACAAGTTACTTCACCCAAGCCAGTGTTCACATACCATTCTGCTTTGCCTTTATCACAATTACATAATAGTTCTCCATCAGGAGCTTCAAGTTGACAATTATCATATAAAGGTTTCTGTCGAGGTCTACTTGAAGTCTTATTTAATTTTTTCAGTGCTGACAAATTAGCTTGTTTTTTACAATTATTTGTTGAACTTTGTTTGAAAGGTATATCAACATATACTTGTGCTTCTTTTAAAAAATTTGTATTGTTCCACCTGAGCCACTTACTTTTTCGCCTTTGAATCTCAAAAAATATTTTTTGGGCAATTATGGCATCATCAGCTGCATATTGTATTTGTTCTTGAGATAAATTAGAAGCATTCCAATCACTGCATCGCACTTTTTTACTTTTGTTTAAATCTACACCTAAAAGTTCCAATCCAAGACTCTGTAAACTCAAAGTTTTACCCTGTAACTCTTTCAAATCTTTTGCTAAGAAACGCAAATCTAAAAACCCACGCACTTCCAGGCAATAGTCACTTAATAATTTATTAACATCTTCAGATACACTAACACCAACTTTAAAAATTGCTTCATTTCTTAAAATCTCAATTAATGTCACTGGTATGGATGAAACAGGTAAACATGATAATCGTATCAATAGACAAAAACCTGAGTTATTTGCTAATTGTAATAAAGAAACAGGTTTTCTTTCATCTTGAATTGTAACCCATTCACAATCAATACCAATTATTTTACATTTGTTAAACTGTCTAACAATTTCCTTTTCATGCAAGTTCCAATCTTCTACAGTGTCAATGACAATATACTTAATTCTTTTATGTTTTAATAATCTTGAGAAACCCAATTTATAAACCAGAATTCCACATGCAGAAACTACAAAAACAGTTTTAGCAGGAAATTTTTGCCATAAAGACATTTTGTTCCAAATTAAATTAAAACTTTATTACAAAAAAGTAACTGTAGATCACAAATTTCAAAATTACGAAAATTTAACAACGCTTGATTTTAAATTCAAGTATAACTTTAATATTATCTTCTGCAAGTCATTTTGACACACAAATAATAAAAATGAAAATACCATAATTACAAATATGAGCCATTGGTTTTTGTGTCGGCGATCGGAAAACTTCGCATGAAACAAAAGTCCACTCAAATTCCTTGCAGTATTTTAGCAGCGATTACATTTATTTTCCTATGACATGAATTGACAGATTAATTATTTATCTCTACTTTTGAATTTTAACTCCCTCCTAGTTATGAATTTTGTCACGTGTGTATCTTAATCAAAATATTAACTATAAATTTTCCTCAACGATGATTGGTTGGCGCAGCACTTGTAGATCTGCGCATGTTATCTAGTTCAGTCTTGAGCAGTCTGTAGCACGTACTTGAACAAATCGAAACTGAAAAACAACATAAGTTCCCTCTACTGAGAGGGAAAGGAACGGCAAATATTGGAGAGGGGCAGAACAAAAATAAATTCCTAATAAAATAGAAATTATATGCTTTTTTCCTTAATTTTCATTATTTTTCTGGGTTTCAAAAAGTGAACACTCTTCAAATTTTTATTTTTCTATTTTTGCATAATTATATTCACATTTTGTGATGATTGGGCTTTGATTGCTATCCTGAAGGAAATTTAAAGTTTAAATGCAATCCAAAATCTTACCGAAACTTTCACAAGGTCGAGGAATTGGTGTTAATTTGTCACAATATAAGTAAATATCTTCAAGAGGGAAATGTTTTCTAAATTCAATGATGAATCTGATTGGAGTAATAGTGCAAGTTCTTTGTCCTTAATTTGTAGTGCAGCGAATTGTTTGAAATCAACTGGAGTTATTAAAATGGCATCGATTTCAATTCTTGATAATGCGTTAGCACAGCGATGTTCGTTGAAAATTGAGAAATGAACTCCAAATGTCTTAGTTGTCGTGGAGAACATTTGTCAGGATGTTGTTTAGAGGTAAAGATCAATGTTTTTTTTATTAGATGTTTATTGGATATTGTGTCTTTCTTTAGCCTGTGCCGAAATTTTCGAATAAACAAATAAATTGTAAGAATTTCCGATTATTTGTAAACCAGTGCTTTTGAGACTTACTAACCTTCAAAGATAACAATGCAAGCCGTTCCCATTGACCTTCCAGAGTGACATTAATATTCCCTCATTCCCATTGACCTTAGGTCAACCCTCATGAAAACTCTTCCAACAACTCATCCGATTAATGGTGGAATTTGAGCTTCAGGAATGGGATACTTCAGTAATGTGGCATTAGTGAGAACTTCTTTAGATTAAAAAAATGCGTCATTAGAAGCTTTAGATCAAGGAACAGGATTTTCTGATGATATCTTGTGAGTTTTTCGTTTGTTGGTGTGACCTTGTAAGAATGCATTTTAAAGATCCTAAGTATCAGAGGCGTGAGGCATGAAACGGCGATAAACATTGTAAAGACCTAAAATCAACGAAGCTGTGTCAAGGTATTCTGTCTTGGAAAATTTAAAAGGGATTCTACACAATCAGGAAGTAGTTCGAATCTTTGATAAGAAATTTTAAATTTAAGAAAATGGAAAGAGGATGCTCCTAGAACCACACTTTGATGGTTTAATTACGACATTATATTGATGAAGTCATTTAAAGAGAGCTTTAGAATGTTTGAGATACTCATCCTGTTTCTTATTGGTGATTAGAGTGTCATCGACAAAAGCACATACGCTGAAAAGTCCTCTAGTTACTTCATCGATGAAGCTTTGAAATGTGCCACTGGCGTTGCATAAGCCGAACCGCATTCAAGTGCTTTCAAAAAGGCCAAACGATGTGATAATGGCTGATTTGGGTATGTGAGGTGGGTAAATTAGAATTTGATGATATGCCTGAATTAAATCTGTATGAGAAAATATAGTACTACCATGTAACTCAGAAGTGAAATCCAATATATTAGGAATGCCACACTTTTAAGATGAAATCTTTGTGGTATGGTTAGAACCTCTAACAACGTCATATAAGCTAATTTTAAATTTAATCATCACATTTTGACTGGTTTTTATTAGCTCAATCACATAAGATAATTACATCATTGAAGTATCCAAACGTGTTTAATTTGTCACAGTATGGCAAATTAAAACTAATGTCAGATGTTATTAATTACGTCTCCCCGTATTTATTTCAAACAAGTTTTCTGGCTCATAATTTCTTTAAAATTTCAGCTTTTCATAATTTCAGAATCTTATGTACAGTAAGTATATTAAAATGCCAAGAGCGTATAATTTTTAGATCAATCTCTTAAAAATTGCAAAAATAATTTATTTCAGAAAGAATTTATGTTTAAAAATAACATTTAAGCCAGCGTTTCTCAAACTGTGAGGCGCGCCTCCCTAGGAGGCATGATAACGAAAGCAAGCCATATCGAAAAATCCAAAACAAAAGATTATTTTTTTTAAAAAAATTATTAATTTATAGAAAGAAAGTAAAACAAAATACATTCTGACATAATAAAAAATAAATTACACATTTACACTGATAGAATACACTTCTAAATGTATCAGTACTGCACAATGTATTTGATAATTAGTTTATCAATACTAAATTAAGAACAAGTTTAATAATTACCAGTGAAGTCATGGGCTTGACATATATAAAATTATATACAAAGTGTGATACTTAACTTGATAATATATACTATTTATAATAAAAGTTGTATAGTTGCTTTAGTGGCAAAGTATGCTATTATTGATTTCAATACATTGTTATTGTATGGGGGGGGGCGATGAAAATTATGATTGAAAGTTGGGTTGCAAGTATTGAAAGTTTGAGAAACACTGGTTTAAGCAAATAATTACATATTTCATGAACTTACTCTGCAAGGAAGCTTAAGAAACAATAGAAGAACATATCTCTCACCGTCAGGATTCCTGCTTCTGGAAAACAAGTTGAATGATTGCCTTTTAAAAGTGATGAACTTATGTTGTTTACTGTATTGTAAGCTTTCATGATAATTTTTTTCTTGTTTCCTTACTGTAAATATTTGTTCTGATGGATAATTGGATTGTTTGATCGGAAGTTACCCATCAAATAACGATATGCTTTTGGGGCAAACAATTTTTATAGTGTAGTTCAGCAGGAACTTAGGGATATAAATACAAAATGACAGGCAAGCTTATTACGATAAACATATGGAATAGAACAATCAAGCTTTTATACCTTCAATAAAATTTAAAGGGACTTGGTACCCCCAAAATGATCAAACTATCGTTTTTTATTTTTATTTAATGTTATTCTTCGCATTATTATCTTTCGATTGATCTATCACTTTTGCATGTCCAAAAGTTAGAAATTGGATAAAACTTCATTTGAAAAATGTACATTCACAAATTTGGCAATTCGACCACACCCCCTTTTTAGAAAAAAAAATGGTATAATATATGAAGCAGGATATTACGGAGGCATCACACACACACAATAATGTAATTTTTTTTTTCTTTCTGAAATGTGTGCATGTAAAATTTTTGAATTAAGGCATTTTATATTAAAAATTTCAACTTCATTTCTTATTCTTCATACGTTTTTCATACAAATATAATACTTCAATTTTATATGGGGGAAAGAACTAAAATTTCTGTCATGACAGAAAAAAAAATTTTTAAACATTTTTCTTGAATTTCCTTGTGCAATTAATACTCTCTAAAAATGGATCATTTATAAAAATGTATGAGTTGAAAAACAACGAAAATACAATTATTTTACAGAAAAATATAGAATTAATGTCTTAAAGTGTATTTTAAGTTTATTTAAGCTTATTATAATTATTTTTTCAGAATTATTAACTTTAAAGTGGTTTTTCTCGGTTTGTGTTTTTTGATACATTACTGCATTCAAAATGCTACTCCTTCCACAATCATTTCCATTTCTTTCCTGTGAGTTAAATATAAAGCATGTAACAAAAAAAAATACGGATCTATTTTGTTGTAAACTAAATACTATTTTTTTTAAAAAAATTTACAAACGTAGGAGATATTGGCTTTTTCTTTGAATATTAGCATGCATATAAACCTTTTATTTTTTTCTCATCAAAACTAATTAATTTATTGTAAAATAGATCCCTAAAGTTATTTAGAACATCCTTAAGAATATTACAAAAAAATCCAGGTCAAATATTCAGTAATAACAAAAGGAGTAAAATTTTCAAATTTTCTTCAAAAAATTTAAATTTTTAAAATTGTGTGAATAACATGTGAAAAATTTCATCTCGTATAATTTTTTTTAATAGAAACATTATATGAAATGTTAAAAATTAATTTTTAAATACATAAATAAAAAAAAAATGTCCAAAGGATACCAAGTCCTCTTAACTATTTTTTTAATTTAAAAAGTGAAAAGTAATAAAAGTTTTTCCCCCCCTAAAAAACGATATTCAATTGTTATAAATATACAGTTTGAAAATCAACGTTCGAAAGTAAAAATAGACCAAGAATAAAGTAACGCTTTCTTTTTCTTTGAAATAGATCTGGTTATTGTCATAGTGGTTGAAAATGGGCTCCACGAATAATTAAACAGTCATGTCTCATTTTTCAAAAAAGGAGAAAATTGCTCTTTATCATTTCACACACAGTTAACTCACACACCTTGCCGATAATCTTCCACACTCACGTGCTAATCATATTCTCATTCCAGTAGTTGAATCAGTACAAGGGATACAGCCCAACGCTAGAGTCTTCAGAACAGTCTAAATATTGACAGTAAACGATCAAAGCTTTGTAGGTATTTTAATCTTAATAATTAATAGAAAGAATCAAATTAGGCACTATGAGAAATGCGATGTGTGGCTTGATTTGATAAAAGTTAAGTAAATAAGGCTTGAATGAGGAAGTAGAGTGCTAGTTTCAATACTATTGAGCTGGGGGGGGGGGGGCATAGCAAACTCCAGCCTGCAAGAACGCTTATATTGTTCGACATAGTTTTACTGTCCCAGGAACGCATTTTTGCTTAGGCACGTGTCTAGGACGCAAAAGATTTGGGGGCGCAAAAAATTGGAGAGCGAAAAAAGAAAAATAATTAAAATTACATTGAAAATACCTCCACCTAACAAGTCATGTAAGGACTGAAATCGGATTTTTTTTATGGAAAGTGAAAAACTTAACAGTGTCATGTTGCTGCGCACTTAAAATTATATTACCATGGAAATTGATCGCAATGATGTTATTAAGGATTTTGCAATCATCAAAGCTCGAAGAAAACCCTTGTTGTACCAATACAATGACTGGACAAAGAATAAAGATGTCTAAAAATAAAAGGTAGTAAGGCGATAAAAAGGATGATAATGAACAAGTTGAAAACGGTTCATACAATAATATATACTCTATACTGTAATTGCAAACGATTTCCTTAATTTAGAGCAGTAATTTAAAAAAGGGTGGGGGAGTAGTCCGTGATGTCGTAAGGTAAGAAATGAATAAGAATGGCCAAACCATACTATTATCGTTCCTTACGGTTGCCTGTCCAGGACATGGTGAGTCCATATGTGGTGCAAAATGGAAAGACTCCCCACACAGCGAAAACAAAGAAAGAGTAAGAGACTTGAGATAAAATCCCTTGTGAATTAAAACTGTGGCAAGGTAAGAAGTGAAGGAACAGAATGGAGGGGGAAAGGGCACAATTGAAGTGCCTAGGGCGCCGGGAAGGTTAAAAACGGCCTTGTACTGTCCCATCTCTGACTAATTCCGAGTTAAAGATTATAACTGTAACGCGATCTTACGATAGAAATAGTCAAAATGACACAAACCTCTATGAAATAATCACACAAAAAATAATCAATTTAATTATTTATTAAGTACCAGACGTGCTCCAATTTTTACAGAAATATATTGAACAATAAATTAAATAATCAAATTACGCTTATTAGTAAGCCTCACCAGATTAAAGGACACCCTAAATTTAAGTCTCTAAAAGATGGTGGAAGCTCTGCTCTCTTGTGGAAACAAATCAAATCCACCGTTAAATGAGATTCATCTCAAGAACTTCTCTTGATTATGATTACTTTTAAAGTAAATGCCTGAATCTAGGTAATTAATTCCTAACTAGGTGATTGAATTCGTCAGCGCTCAAACTGGAAATGAAAATCTTATATATTAAAACTGATCTCTTTATCCCATTTCCACTGAAAGGAGGTGGTAAATAAACTTTCAAAATAAAACTTGAAAGAATATTATCCCAAGTTATAGTTTAGAGAGGAAAACCTAAGATAGTCCACTATAATTCCTTCTCACATTAGAAAGGATGGGCCGAAAAAAAGCCATTATTCAATAATGTTAAAGAGAAGAAACTCCAAGCCCAGATACCAGCCAAAAATCATTAAACTACTTAAAAAAATAGCAATTTAGACTACAGAACATCAAGTTCGAGAAACCATATCTACAAAAGAACCAATTGAGCGAAAATTTCCTAATTCGAATTGTACAAAATTTTAATGATTTGCATTATTGATCTTCCTGATACACCCTCTTTGCGTGCTTAGGTATGCTCTAATTGGGTGAAAGCCAGGAGAATATATATATATATATATATATATATATATATATATATAATATAATATATAATATATATATATATATATATAATCGGTCTGAAAAAATATTCAGGCCTTTTATTAAAAGTATTACATGCAGTAAATTCCGGTGTATAACGCGCATCTATATTTTCAAGCTGCATTTTTAGCGCGTTTTTCACGTAGTGGAACAAAAGCACTATTATGACGCAAATTTCGTCTTCGTTCCATATTTTGTCGTACCTTTTTCTCAGCCAATAAGCAACCAATTGGCCTCGGGTTTTCGGCATTTGGTCGCATTTGTGCCCTAGATGAGCCGAATCATATTTAAATTTAATCATTTTAATTTTTTTTTTATAGTGCTGATACAGATTTGTGTCATTATTTCTTTTCAGCTCAATAGTAGTACATTTAGAGGAGTGGTACAGTACACTACTTTCTGTTAGTAAAAAGTTCATTAGTTGCATTACTGTAAAATACAACATGTGGAAAACGCGCTAAAATTACTTGGCCATGCCAATGATTGATATCTTGTTTAATTTTTAAGTATATTCGCAGTATAACGCACACCCCTTTTTTTATGAGGAAACCTTAAATGTACGTGTACAATGCTCTTACGTTCTGAAGTCATTTATTCGAGGTATTATATTAGAGTTTTTAAAAAAAGTGCACTTATAGAACTATAGGCCCTTTAACTTCAGAAGTGCATCATTTCTATAAAAAACAATATTTTTATGAATATAGAAATCTTATTTTTTTTTTGAGCTCATCTTTTTTTTTATTTTTGAAGCTATCATTTTTATATCCGGCGTATAATGCGCACCCGTATATTTCGATCATACTTTTTGTGTTCAAAGTGAGTGATATGCGCCAGATTTTACGGTAATTTACACAACTTTTATTAACACAAGATCTCGTTCATCCTTCTTGATTCACATATTTTTTCATCTGTAGGACATTAATATTCTTCTCCGTCATTCCAACTGCTTTCAATCACTGGAGTTGTCTCTGTTTTAATTTTGGGGCAAGACAATTCTTTTGAAAAACAAATATGTACGTTTTTTTCAGAACTTTGTTATGTTTTTAAAACATTTTTTAGTTATTTCTTTATATATGTTAGTAATCCTTTCAAAACCTCTTAAGTTGATTTTTTAGTAAAAAATATTTTGTTATCAAGATGTATGTTTATTTCGTTTGCGTTACTGAATGTAAAATTATCCAATAATGGGAAAAGTCCATCAGGCAAAATATATTTTTATTCCTTTTTCTATTAATAATTACATAATCCATGAGAAAGAATGTCCAGAGATAAACTTCAATTAAATTTCACGTAATTCAAACATAAGATTTTGATGGTTGAAGTTTTCGGTTACACATTTCTAAATTTTTTGAAAAATTCACTTAACTTGAAATTCCTTGATCCTTTAAGCATTTGCCACCTCTTTTCTGTATGCATTTCTGAAAAACATGAAAAGTATAATAATTTTCAAACTGGCAATTAATATAACATTGTTTCATGTTTTCCCCGAAGTAATTAAAGTAAAAATTTAAAAGAAAAAAATATTTTGTTTAACAAACATGTGCCTTTTACCCAGTAGTTCGGAGGCTTGAATTCTATGTAAATAAACGATCATTTACTAAAAAGTACTTTCCCGATTTTAAATTTAATTATCTAAGATTTAATAATGAGGTTATTTTAGGGTAAAAAAGAAGGGAATTTCTGGGGTTTTTTTTAAAAAAAAGAGGGGGAGAGAATGTAAAAATTTGGAAATGGATTCATTATGTTTTGGGATTTTTAATAGAATCAGAACTAACACACACACGAATAAATTTTAAAGCAGAAAAATTATCAAAGCGAAACTTTCACTACAGCAGATGAGGACAATGACCTGAAATAATTTTGCTCTTTATAAAAATATTTGTGTGTGTGTGAGAGAGAGAGGCATCGCCTGTAATAAAAACTTCCTAAGTTATCAACAGACTGGAATGCATGAGAGTAATTTAATCAAACAATTGTTTTTAAATGGGCTGCATTTTGGAAGCTAAGCCTTTGCAGACAATGGCAAGTCCCCAAGTGTTAGAGCCATTTCATTGTTTCACCATTTAGTGGTGGCTCTCGCTACCAAATTTTTGATGTTTGAATTTATTTAATTCAATCACTCGTCGAAGGCCCGTTATTTAATTTTTGCCTAAGAATACCAAAGCCAAATTGATACTCAAGGGATATCTTACTTATCACATAACCCTATGACATGCGTGCTTACTATTTTCGCATACAGAAAATCCATCGACATCAGCCGGGATTGACCCCGCAACCTTCAGCTTAAGCGGAGAGCACGCTACCTCAAAGCCATCGAGACGACGTTTAATCAAAATGTTTAGAAATGAAAAATGTAGATATAAGAACGACATTTCTAGCCCTTACAGAATTTTTTCTTTTGTTATTATTATTCATAACTAGCCATTCTAAAAAATTAAAATGAAAATATTTTTTCTTTCACGAATAAAATTCAACAGTCCATTGATTACGATTAAAAATTGCCCGAGTTCAACAAATTAATATTTTTAAGAAATAGAAAGTCTTTTTAAAGCACTCTTATTCTTTTAATATGTCTTTTAAAAACAAAACACTAAGTGTTATTCATAAAAGTAACATATTTTATAACGCAGGCGAAAATAAATTTCATAAAAATATTGCTTTTCGAACCATGTTAAGTTTATCGCATTGTGATGTTGCCCGAATGAAAGTTTCCAGAGTTTGAGACAGGTTGGACTTCTACACGATAGATAGCGACACCACCTATCTCCACTTTCTCAATTTAGGCATAGAACTAGAGGGGAGGGAAATATTCTCCAGTCCCCTTCACCCATAGTTTCTGCTGCGACCACCCACAAGACTTTCAGACCCACTGATTTAACGAGCACGTACTCTGTGTGTACTCGGAGCTTATTTGGTGGCACCAGGCATCGAACCCAGGCCTTCCGGTCTGCAGTCCGATGCTCTAGCCAATAGGCTACCCACAGTCCCATCGCATTGTGATACATATGAAAAGAGATAATTAACATCTCTTAAGCATTAAAAGCTACTTAATATTTCGATGGGAGTGAGAGTTATATTAATGTCGCATTATAAAACTGTCCTTGGGCTGTTGGCGACGGACTTTGATAATTTTGAACCATGGTCGAGTGACGAGGACCGATACCTGAATTGGCACTCCTTCCCGTTCCTAACTTCCACACCACACCAACTGGAGGACTTTTGAGGCTCGACAGATTTAACATACATCGGTCCCCTGTACACGGCGGGTTTTCAGGAGTACAAAACACGAACTCATGACAAGCACACCACGAGTCAGTGACCTTGACTCCTAGGCTACCCCGGCCTCAAAAGATATTTCAAAGAAACCCTTCTAAATAATCCCACTTTCGACTCTTCATTGAGTCTGCATTTTAGGATACAAAAACTTGCAGTTCTAACATTTTGGGATAGTTAATTGATAATTAAGTTTTCCTCTTCAACTTTAGTCAAACATTATTTAACTCTCTGAAATAAATACTTTACCGTATATTCTCCAAATTGTTTTTGCTGAGCATCACTTAAGCTTGATTTCTAAAAAAAAATGAAATAAATATTACATACAAAGTTGGTAAAATTCATTCCGACCGTTTTGAGCACAAATACAACTGGTACAATAGCCAGGTTTTCTTAGATATTTAATACAGCTCCGAAAATACATTCAGTATCACTAATCTAATATTTTATTCTCGTGGATTTCTTTTAATATTTTAAATACTCATCCATTTCTTCAACCGCTATTAATAAAATGTTTTGGTTCTTCCATTAAAACCTAAGAAAGGCCTCTTAAAAAGATATAGGGTGAACCAGAAGTCACTTTGATTACTAATATATATTGTGCTCAAACTATTATAATTAGACATTTTTTCGATATTTTTTGAATTTTTTTATAAGTATATTTAAGGCGGTAAAATTCAACGTGTGCCACTCTGGTAGTTCGGAGAATATATATACACAGAGAGAGAATAAAAAAATAAAATAATAAAAAGCAAAATTGTTCTTTCTACAAAGCTAAAAAGAAACAAATTGGATTTTAAAAAACATATCAAGAAAAAAAATAATGCAAGAGGAATATTGTACTAAAATTGGATAAAAACAGACAAAACAAGAAACAGAGGTTTATATATTAAAATTGAAGACACCAAAAACAATCTTTTTCTAAAATAGAGACCTATTATGATTTATGAAGCTGTCGCTGAATTAGGCCAGTGAATTTAGGGTTAAGCAATACTTAATGGATCAACCTTCCCCGTACAGCAGAAATTCTCGACATAATAGAAAAAACAGAGCCATGTTAAAAAATCAGGCCTATATCTATCACAAGTGGATAGAACACCAGATAATAAAATAAAATTAAAGTATGAATAATGAGAATGGTAAGGTTTATATATAAATATATATATAAACCTTACTATTATTATTATATTTGAAGTTCACGTGATGCCTCACAAGTTGATTTAGGACACCATTGAAACAAATGCCGAACGTGTTCAACAGATGCTTGCCCCCACTTAGTTAGTCACTTCAAGGAAGGCTCTTAACGCTGCCCTTTTTTTTAAACATTTCATATCACCACCTTATTGATTTTGCACCCCCAGGACATTTCCTTCCATAACAATGGCTAAATTTAGACTGAATATTAATGTGAAATTTCGTTTCGAGAAATCAAAGCACACATTGGGCTTTCTCTTGAAACACGCCATTTCGGCAAAAAAATAATGTCTTTCTTACAAATGTTCCCCCAAGTCACTCTTGAAGGAGCATTCAAACCATATAACACTTCTCAAAAAAAAAAAAAAAAGAGTGCGTGTGCTTATGACCACACGATAGAAGTGATAACTTCGAATTTTGCAATGTTATTTCAGGGATTAGTTAGGTGAATAAAAAACAAGGGGATATTAGTATTGTCATATAAAATTATTTATTCATTATTATTATGTATGGGAGAGAAAACCTAGACATTTGTTTGTGTGTGCATTCACTGTGTAAAGAAAATTCAAAATGTCAATAATACTATCTAATGAAAATATTTCAGCATTTTCGTACATTCTTTAAGTTTTTCACTCTAAATCCCTTTTTTAAAAATAAAGAAAACTATCAGTTGTAATGTATCAGAAAGTTGTCTTTCTGCACATGCTCCATAAACCTCAAAGTGGTCAATTTGTCGGTTTATTTACAATTAATTAAAACTGGCATTTGGTGATTTTAGCAATTTTTTTCGTTGCATTTTTATGGCTCCTTGAAATGGAAAAGTGCCTTTTTTAAAAATATTATATGTGCAAAAAAACAGAAAAATAAAAAATTTTCAAAATTACGAAATTTTATAAATTTTTCATAGAAGTTTCACTATATACCATCTCAGTCTAACTTGGCAGCATTGAGAAAGATACGAAATGTACCAATCTATTTAAAAAATATAGTTGTAACTTTCTTTATTTCTTCTTTTTTTTTAAATTTAAATCCAAGAAATCCATAGAAATTTGTAAAAAATGTAAAACATTGTAGAGACTGGGATTTTAATTATATATTTCAAGTTAATCACATCTAAAAAGCATTTATTTTTTAAACAAAGTTAATTAATAAAGTCAATACAGCAATGTCATGAAATTCCAGTTCGGGTGAAAACCGATTTTCGACGCCAAATTTTGTCATTGTTGTAAGTCTTTTTTGTTAAAGGACTTTACATTGTTATGGAAAATTCCGATCCATTGTTACAAGCGTTACAAACCCGAGCGTCACAATGCTTGGCGTATGATTCAATTTCACTCTCCAGCAAAACGCGCCTAAAGAAGTTATCACTTTAAAAAAAACTGACTTATTCAATGATGCAAAATTGCATTATTATTCTAAATGGTTATTTTATAATGAATTTTTATAATCAGGGTAAGACTTTCAGTTCATCTTATATTCTGTATTTACAAAAACCGAATAATTTCTTTTTATTAAAAATAAACTTATTTATCAAATTGAAAACATTCTAGAAGAAATAAAATAAAAAATAGTAAATGTGATACAAAAAACCTCTGCAAAGCATGCGTTAAAAATGCAAGTGCACAAATATATTAGAAAAGAAGGAAGATATAACTATTTAAATGTGTATATTAGATAATTTCATTACTATATACCTTTAGAGTAATGCGCACACATACATACAAGAATTAAAATGAAAATTCCTTCTATCTCTTTTTTTTCCTCTAATCGTGATAATCATGATTATGTCTGAAGTTTGTATTCCTCTCTCTCTCTCTCTCTCTGTTGATTACTTTTTCAATTTAATACTTTATACTTTTATAAAATATTTACAGTTTTAGCTTAGTTTTTTTTAAATAAGAATAAGATCTTTTAATTGTATTCCTTAACTTTTAACGCAAAAAAAGTTTAAAAAAGAGTGATTATAAGGAATTAAATTACTCCCCCTCTCCCACGTGTTCTTTTTATAAATCTGGAAATTAATGTATTCTTTTGTTAATATTTTCTTTGAATGAAAATTTTATTTAAATACTTTTCCAGGTTTGTGTTTTACATTTATATATTGGTTAATTTACAATAATAGATTAAGAATCCTGAAAAGTTGCCTTCATGCAGGCAATTTCTGTTGATTGTAAATATAATATACTATAGCCAAAACGTGCTATTAATATGTTGCTCAAAGCTACGGCTAACGACAGGCGTGCATCTAACCCTTTGCCGCGATGAACTTCGTGGGCCTCTATCTGACATCATCAGACAGGTGGCATTAGGAACAACAGCAACATAATATACTATTTAAAAATCTCAGCCACCACAAAAGATATATCTCCTTAAAAGCTTAAAATATATATATACCTAATTTTTTTTTCTTCCTTGATTAAACAGAACTTTTAATGTAATGGTTGTCTGCATAAATGTGATTACAATTTAAACTGTATAAATTTTAAGTATTTTTTTTAATTAACATTGGTACCAATGATGGAAACAACTTACCTGTGGCAATTTATTCATAAAGCATTGTAAATACTGAAAAGAAAATACAAAAATTGTACAAAGATTTAACATGCCCTATAAAATATTTTTAACAAATTAAATTTTTGAATTATGTTATGATTCAATACAAAAGTAGACATCTTAGTAAGAAAAGAAACACGAAATATTTTAAAAGGAAATGCTCTGGAAGTACATTCATTACCATAAAAATTTGTGCACCAAGAAGTAAGAATGGGATTGTTACGAAATTTGACATGGAGGTACGTATAAATCAGATATGTAAATTACGTAACTTCACCAGATGGTGTTGAGTTTCGTTCCCCTTGAATTAAAAAACAGGTAAGCAGAACTTGTTTGCGTGTATTCATTCTGTTGCAAAGGTTCGCTTTTTAACTACAGATCCCATTATGCAGCCATCAGAGACAATATGAGCAGCTATCATTCTAGAAGGGCTGATGGAAATCGAGTGGTCAGCTTGGTGATCAGCTCGCTCCCTAGGCCGTTTTGACTTTACTGTGAGGAAGTGTTGGGACAGCGTGGACAAGAGAGAAGTCTGTTACACGGCAACCAGATTAAGGTTGCCCCCGACGGACCAATATTCGAAAAGACCGTTACATCAAAAGCCACGCACGCATAGCGCCCACTGTCTCAGTATCCGCTATCCACAGAGGCAACACTTTCACTACGGGGTCCTGTGTCTGTCCATGCAATCGTAAGATGCCTGGCTGAAGAGCAGTTACTATCGCACAGCCCATTACGTGTACTGCCATTGATACCCCATCATCACCTTGTTTGGAGCTGTGTCCCCCTCGAAAGGATTGGACTGCAAGCGAATGGAATCAAATTGTCTTCGGTGACGAACTCGGATTCAATTATGGGTAGTGATGACAATTGTGTACGTGTACGGAGGCCACGTGGTGAATGTCTTAATCCTGCCTTCGCTCTACAACGGCACACAGCTTCTACAACTGGTGTGGAGATGTGGGGTGCCATCGAATATAACACAAGGTCACCTCTAATATTGATCCACAGCACCCTGACAGCCCAGAGGTACGTTCGTGACATTCTTCAGCCACATTCATTGCCACAAATAGCAGGGCTCCCAGGAGCCGTTTTTCAAAAGAACACACAACAAGGGATTAACAGGATTGTGCCTCCACTCAGTGGTGTACCGGAGGACATTTGGGCCCCCTAGTTGGATTCTACAAAGGGTAGGTACTTGGCGGAAGATCGGCTTTGGGCCTCCCCCCTCCGCGATGCAGGGGTGTACGTTACGCCACTGCCTCCACTACATATTTCCACTCTTCCCTGGCCTGCTCTATCCTTAGATTTGTCACCGATCGAGCATATCTGGGATCATTGAGGACAGCTAGTTGAACAGCTATCGACTTTGGTCGAATTAGAAGCGCGTTTACAGCAACTGTAGAATGAGATGTCGCGGGACATCATACGCGGGACTTGAATGCTTCAATGACCTATCGTATCACATCATGCATTCATGGTAGAGATTGTACAACAGGGTACTAAAACCTCCATTCATTTGTAATTTTTTCAACAATAAATGATGATTTTATTTTGGTTTTGTAATGACTTTGCATCAACGTTGTACTTACGTATGTAAAATTTCTTTTTATTTTGACAACTCTTCCTTGGTACGCAGATGTTTCTGACAATGAGTGAATATTGTCAACTTATACTGAGTTTTGAAGTAAAGGGATAATTTCTGCTTCTAGTTCTTATACCAGTATGTAAATCAAGAAGTCTTTTTTTTTTTTGGACAATTTTTTTAAAATAATTTAATTAATATTTTCATCTGTTGTAAGCATTTAAAAGATTGCATTAAATAGAATAAAAGATTTGTTATAAGGATTCTACTAGGCTTTCTTAAGGATAACTAAAAAATGTATCACCGTTTCTTCTTAAGATTAACTAATAAAATTTGATGAAATAGTAAATTTAAAACTAACTTGAAAATAATTTTAGTTTGCTTTATTTTTTTCATATAATTCATTATTTTAGAAACATTCTTCAATCTAGATCAAAAATTATAAAATGGTTTCCAAATCTTTTTTTTAAATATTATGTAAGAAGTATGTAACTGTTTGAGATAGTATGTGTCAAGAGATATACCAAATAACATTCAACATTCGTCAGAGAAACTTGTACATAAACAGGGTCTTCTACTGGGACCGACAACACGGAGGTTTGTAAGGGGGCCTTTTTGTTCTACGAATATGAGAAATATACTTGTATGTGAAGTCCTGAGTTTATCGAAATTTAAGCATATCGACTTTTTTTCTTTGGCTAAAAATTTATAGAACATATTTATAATGTTTGTGTCTAAGAGCTAAAAATATTTAAAATCTTTAATTCTAAAGAAAACAACCATAAAAGAACAATGTGTTTATTTGAATCATTAAAAATGATATATCTGTATATCATACAGAGCGAGTCTAAATTGTTTTTATGAAATAAGAGTGATAATACTACCCATCCAGAGCAGCAATAATTACCATGGAATACAGGATTACACGAGGATGACGCTTGAGCTTGTACACCACACTAACATAAGGACTTCGAGCCACGACAAATTTAACATGCATTAGTCATCTACATGGACTCACACTCGTCTCACTCCGGTGTGACGTAGTCACAAAGGAGAAATCGCCCCTATTTATGATTCATGCCACAGCTGGGGAGCACGTGGCTTTGGCGTCATTGTGCTTTGTCGGACAGCTGGACTGTCACGCCGGTGTAACTGGTAAACCCTATGGGCTGGGCATCACTGCATTATTTTTCGGCCATAGGCAGTGATTGTCCGTCTTGAAAGGCTGGCGCCTCGGCAGACGGCGGCAGGTGACATCAAAAAAGGAAAAGGCGGCGAGATGGTTCGAGAACCAGATGTCAGCCATGACCTTGTCACAGTAAACTTTTGAGAAGGACCCAAGCCTTTGTTATCCCTGCACCAATGGCGGGCTAGTGAGACCGAGGTGCAGGGTGCAAAACCTTCAGGCCTGCCAATGGAGATTGATGAGGGGCGTGGAGTGGACCCACCCCTGGAGTTTAAAATGATCGACTCCCGTGATGGACTCCTGAGAGAGAATCCGATAGACTCCCGAGATGAACGCCAAGATCGACTACCACGATAGACTCCTGAAACAGTATCCGACGTACGAATAAAGAAGTGCGAGTTCGACTCCCGAGATGAACGCCGAGATCGACTCCTGGGACAGTATCCGACGGACGAATAAAGAAGACACGAGGAGTGGACACTAATGCAACTAACACGCTAAATAGAACTAACACCTGAAACTGGCCTTTTCTCTTCCTAGTGATCTTCTAAACGTTAAAAAGTGGAGGGGAAAACAATTTTAGCTCACAAAAAAAGTATTTTTTTAACGATTAGCTTGGCGTCACAATACGCTATCAAGTCCACGACGCCACACCGGCTACTAAATCATGACCATAACTACTTGGCTACCGCAGCCACCTTAAAAACTCAAAACTAGGAAGTGTGGAAAATATCTTAAGCGAATGTTTCTGCAAGGATAATGACAATTTGGATTTGCAAGATATCAGAGAACAGGGATATGATAATAAGTGCAATATGAGAAGCGATGAAATAGATATGCAGTGAAAAAAAAACAGTTTAATTCCAGAGACACTCTGGGGATCCTTTACAAGCCATATAATCATACGACATGGCCGTTGACGATTTAGGCCGGCGTCGAACCCGCAACCTTGAGTGCAAAATGGTAGCGACAAGCCACCCATGCCACCCAGACGGCTCACTCATGAAGTTTAGAAGAGTCTATGTTGGAACTTTGGAGGAATGGGTTTCTGGAAGCCTTTTCTACCCCCTACAACAGGGGTGGCCAATCTTTTTTTGGGAAGAGTGCCTCTATCTGATAAAAAAATTTTATGCGTGCCACTTTAAACTTTTACAGCAAACAAAAGAATATGAAAAGGTGAAAAAATTTTACTTATAGGCTTATTATGAAGTTTTTATGCAAATAGCACATATTTTATGCAAGTCTTAGCAGTGGAAATTTAAAACTAATACAATAAGGCAAAAGTACGAACTTAAGTTTTATTATTAAAATTTTCTCTTCAGTTTCAATCAATTAGGTTAGGTATAGAATAAAAATGAGTAACGAGAAAAAATTAAATTCTAAATAATTATTAAAAAGTCAGTACTTTCTTAGTGTGGTTTTTTATTTCGTAGATTTTGTACTGAGTCATCTACATTAGGATCAGTTCTAGAAGATGCTAACACAGTGATTCCCAAAGTGGTCTATATAGACCCCTAGGGGTCTATGGCGACATGCAGGGGGTCCACGTCAACGAAAAAATAATTTGGGGGTCCATGAGGCGTAAATGGGGGTCTACATTAGTGACTCTCTTTATATCAGATCATGATTTTAATTTTGAAAGAAAATTTAATCAAGTGGAAACCAGATTTACTTGATTAACAGATTTATTTACTAAATTTAATGAGGTTAATTTGCAGTTACGAACTATCATTTCGGCGTTTCTTACCATAATTAAGCTAAGGTGTATAATATTGGATGTCCTAACATTTCTTAGTTTCTCATTTTGTCACACACAATCTGCCAGGAAAAGGACTTTTTAGACTACCGTTCAACAGTTAAATGCCCTTTATTTAGATTTTGAAACTAGGTTTGAGAATGCTTTGACTCTCTCTGTATATATATATAATGGTAATATCACAGTAGGTAATTAATTAATATAGTCAAATTGAAAGAAAAAACAAATGTCATATTATAAGAGGAAATTATCAGAATAGGCAACAAGATCTTAAAGTAAAATTTAAAAACGAATATCAGCAATTTTAGAAGCACCAGAATAGAAGAAGCATCAGATTCATCTCTCCCATTAAAAGCGCACTTTTTTGTTGCACAGTTACTTTACGTAACAATTATTTTAATGAATAATTAAATTTTAATTTAATTAACTTGTGTGTCTTAGATTTTAAACGCTATACTTCACTGCAGTTAAAAAGTTAAATATTTTAAAGTATGTATAGCTCTATAACAGCTGTCCAAAAGACATTTAAGTTGATAAATTTGCAAAAATTTATTATTACGTAATTAGGTGTCTTCCCCAAACTGAAAAACATGGAAAGGGGTCTATGAGATAAACAAGTTTGGGAACCTCTGTGCTAACAGAATCGGGTTGTTCTAGGTGCGCATCAGTTTCTCTTTTTTTCTCCAAAATCGAGACAAAAAAGCCAAAGTGTGTTCACAAAAAAAGATATAAGATCAATCAGGATTGGAAAAGATTAATCTTTTCCTTATAATCTTAAATTTAAATTTTTTAAATACCTTGTAGTATCGGTAAGAAAACCTAAATATCTCAAAGCCTATCTTCCTTCTTGAGAAGCAAGCATTCACTAGGCATTTCATTGTTTTCTTCCAGATAATTTAAAAACACACTCCCTCAAATTCTAGAATTCCACGAATGCATTTCCTTTAGAAAACCAACGCATACAACAATGAAGGAGTGTTGTCTACATTATAATTTTCTATTGTTATTTAATTAAGTGCATTTAAAATAGATTTTGATGTGTTATTTTGTGTGAAACCACCACCTTTCAATAGAACAGTAAAAAAAAATAGTATTTATTATTATCGTTTCAAATATTTTAATCTTTCAATAAGAGTCTTCGCGTGCCACTCTTACAACTCTGCCGTGCCACACTGTGGCACGCGTGCCGCGGGATGGCCACCTCTGCCCTACAATTTAAGCGAGTCCTTATTGGTTATTTCATCCTAGAAAAAGTCAACTGGGATTTCATCGCTATAATGTTCATTACAACGTTTATTCAAGATAAGAGTAATTTAACCAGTATATATATAATAAAACCATGCTAATACAGAATAATTAACTTATACAGCTTAATAATATTCTTTACCTTCATGTATTCATCAGGTGATCCGAACAAGCCGTGGCTATCATTACATTTGTACAACCCATCAGGATATACGTTACTTATGCACGTATTGAATTCATTCTCCAACTGAAATATTATATGCGATTAATGTAAGAAACACAGCGGCTTTTCTATTAAAATGAAGAAACATAAAATATTTATACTTTGATATTCCATTTTTACTATATATACTTTGATACTGTATATTATACTTGATGTTATATTGAATAATACAAAAGAAAACAATGATAATAGAGAGAAATCTATTTAAAACTCAATTATGTTTCTAAAATCTTGTATTCAAGCTCTTCTATTTATGCAGAAGAATCTATTTTCTGTTCATTTAATATAGAACATTATACCAGTCCTACAATGTTTCATTTCTTTCTTCATTTAGGATTTTTTTGTGGTGTGTGTACTTAGTATCTGCCTTTTCTTTCTTCCCTTTCAATGAAATATGTGTGTTTACCTTTATTTCTCAGCGACCATCTCTTTTCATTTGACAGCGTGTTTAAAAATCTAAAGTGGACACTGAGGAGAAGCAACAGGAGCTAGTACAAAATTCCATTTTCAACTGGAACGTTTGTCAGTAAATGAACTCCATCCTTTGTTGACCATCGTTAAACTGATCAAATGGACATACATAGATCTGCATTACTTTTGCATCTACTGTATTTGAATTAATTTACGCAACCATAATACGGCCCATTTGAATAATTTTTGTTCTCAGCAGAATTCAAATTCTTTTTCGAATGAATCATCCCCATGGGGATGATTCATTCGAATAAATATTCTTTCAAAATTCACTGAAAATTGTTCACAGGACTTAAAAAAAATGGATTATTATTAAAAAAAACTAAATTTTTGGAAATGTTTTGTTTTTGGAATTGCTTTGATTTAAGAAATTATTTTAAAAATATATACAAAATTGGCAGTAAAGATTGATGAGTTTTTATTTAAAATTCAATCGTACGCAAAACGGGTACACTAATTTGTTGAGCATAAGCATACAATTATACTAATTGAGAGTACCAAAGTATATAATGGTCATGCTGTAAAACAACTACTACTTAAGTTCTTAAAATTATAAGATATTTTTTAACATTAAATATTATTTTTAAGAGAGAAAAACTTTAAATATAAATCTAAAATCAAAAATTTTGAAATATATGCATCATTCATTCTAAACTCGAAAGTATTATTGAACATTTTAGCTACATTTGTTTAGATTACCTGCTTTGGTAATTTTTTAGTACAAGCCAGATAGTTGTCACATAGTTCTTGATTTCCAGCTAAAAAAAGAAAGAACATAAACTTTGTTAGAAAAGATTTAAAAACATTAAATAAAATAAATTATCAAAGAAAAGATAAATGGAAAAAAACCAGCAAAAGAAACAGACTTGCTACATGCAGAAATCTTCTCATGCTCAAAATTACTTGAATAAGGAAAATACTTCATGGAAGGACACTCCCAAATATTGCGAATATTCCACGAAGCAGCGGTATAACATAGTTTATGTAAATTTTTTTCTTCCAGAGTCTGCTGTTTTTTTATTGGTGAAATATTCCATAACAGCGAATTAGCAAATATCTTTCAAAGCATTATTTATCGATAATTGAATATTCGTATTTGTCGCAGACTGTATCCAAAACTCATACAAAAAACTCAATTTAAAATAATTTTCTTAATAGAAAAGTTTTTTTGCACCTTGTTTTTATAATAATTTTCATGCATTGCCATCCACTTCTGAGCTATAGACAAATTTCAAGTCTCTAGCTCATCGGGAAGATAGTTTAAAATCAATTACAAAATTCCACTCGGGCAGACATACAAGAAAACGTGTTAATAAAAACATGGTAAGCTGGGGACCCCTCTTTGACCCAGAGCCACGAAATTAAATACGTAGACCAGGGGTGGCCAACCTTATTGGGAAGCGTGCCACAATCTGATAAAAAAAAAATTACGCGTGCCACTTCCAAATTTTCCACCTTACTAAAGATATACAAAAGTGAAAAAATTATACTTATAGGCTTATTATGGGTAATTTACACCAAAAACATATTTTTAAATGCAAGCTCTATGTACTGAACATATAAAAAAAATTATGTAACAAATAAAACAAAAGTAGGAACTTATAATTTTTTGTTGATAAATTTTTACATGATCAGTCAGTTAGCTTAGGTACAAAATAAAAATAAGCAACTTGAAACATTTAATTTTAAATTATTATTAGGCAGTCAGTACTTATTTAATGTGGCTTTTGAATTTGTATTTTTTTTACTAAATTATCTATATTTGGATTAGTTGGTGAAGATGCTAACAAAATTAGGTGTTTTAGGTGCATATCAGTTAATTTTGAGCGATATTTTGATTTACTTACGTTCTAATAAAAAAACATTTCTTCACATACATGTTGATCCAAACCTACAACAATAACTGACCGCTAAATCATGTAAATTTGGAATATTGCTTGGTGGCACAAATTTCCAAAATTCAATGTAATTCGGATCATTTGCGGTTAAAATAATTTCCTCATATTTGCTTTTCAGAGTAATTGGTGCTGTAGGTCAATAATTTCAATTTGTACCTGATGTGGGTAACAATTAATGTCTTGAAGAGAAATCTAAAAAGGATTAGTGAAAAGTTCAGTATTTTTTTTATCATCTTTAAAATCCTAAAAACTTGCACTAAAAGAATCCGGCAAAATGGATATTAAATTTATAAATCTATCATAGTTTGGAACATTACTAACTTCGGCAGATAATTCCTGTACGAATGGGAAATGAGTTAATTTTTTCTCTCCAAAATCCAGACAAAAAAGGCAAAAGTTTGTTCACAAGAGAAGAAATATGACCAAATAGGGTAGGAAAAATACAATTTTTTCCCTGTAATCTTAAATTTAAATTGTTTAAATGTTCCATTTTAAAGCTAAATCACACAGCCATTTTTCCCTGCTGAGGAGCAAGCATTCATTGGGCAGTTCATCGTTTTCTTCCAGATATTCTAAAACACATTCCTCAAACTCCAAAATCTCGCAAGTGAACTTCGTTTGGAAAGCCAGCGAACACAACAATGAAGGAGTAACTCGCCATTTTCTTCCGTTTCTTCGGGAAAGAGCGTACAAAGTCTTTGTCGATTCATACAAGCTCGTATTTTGTTGATGCAGCGAACCACGGGATCAACAACGAAAGACAAGTTTAAGGCCTTGGCACAAAGAGCTTCTTGATGAATAATACAATGATATTCGAAAACTTTTCTTCCCAAATAATTTTCAAGCAAAGTAACAAAACCTTTTACTTTGCCAACCATGTAAGGCGCTCCATCTGTGCAAACTGTCTAATTTTGTCCATTCTACTTTGTTAACTTCAATTAATTAAACTTCAGATCCTTAAAAATGTCTTCACCTGTAGTTAAAGCTAGTTGGAACAAATCAAGAAGTTCTTCCTCAGTATCAAAATTATTGTTCGTGTAACGCACAAAGATGCTTAACTGCGCATTGTCTGTGATATCACAGGTTTCATCCAAAGTTAATGAAAAATACTTGCAATTTTGAAGTCCAGAGATAATTTGCGTTCCAACATCCTGGCCCATGTCATTTGTACGACGCATGACGGTATTTCTAGACAAAGCTTTCTTATCAACTATATTTTTGACATTTAGATCACCGACATTTCGAGCAAAAATTAAAAGGCTACTTTTTTTTTTTATTTCTTCTCCGTCAGAATATGGCTTTTTCTTGCGGGCTAACAACAAAGGCTTCTTAGAACAAAGTTCTTAAGAAGCCTTCACCATGGTTTCCACTTCGTCATTCCTCTTCTAGAACAAAGGTTACTGATCGGTTAAAAATTTCTTTTTTTTATTGATAAATTTCGTTCGCAAATTTGATCCAACAGGATATTTGCTGTTGAAATCTCTATGCAGTTGTTTGAACTGATGGTTTAAATTTTTTTGAAACTGCTATACAAATTCCATATATCAAACAAACAGGCTTGGAAGCATTTTGATGCGTAAACAAGTATTGTTCTTTCCAGGCAATTTTAAAATCCCGTGCTGCAATATCCTCTTCAAAATTTCTTTTCGATGTTGAAGGTTTACTCTTAAATGCATTGAAAATAAAAATAAAATTTAAACAACTACGCTCAATGCTAAAACCTAAAAACAATTTTAGAAAAAAGGGAAAAGCTTAAGGTCTGCTAAACAGAGTTTAAAATCAACTGAGTCTGACAGCAAGAAACAATTTGCCGATATTACGCTATAAAGTTTCTAGGCTCAGAATACAGCATTCTGATCAGTCCTGGATCGAAGTTCTCACTCCCTCTGCTTTATAAAGCAGCTACTTTGTGCAGATAGAATTACTTCTACCGTATCAACAACTGCTCTCCTAATATATTGCAGAATTACTTCTTGGCATTACACAAATCGTAAATAGTCAATACCTTCGGAAAAACCTTTTTATCTGGCATCACGCTGACAGCCAATAGCTATAAACACCCAACTTCAGCACTGCAAGGGAAAGCTGAAATTCGAGTGGAAATCCTAAATGTTAAAAATTAACCGCCCCCGAGAGAGGGTGACTTTTTGGGCCGATTCGACCGTCCGAGAGAGGGAGAATTTATTTGTTTTTAGTCTCCCGTTACTCGACATTTTTCTCGGAACGTTACAATGCTGTGGAATTGTAAGTTTTGGAGCATGGAATCATTTTTGATGCTATACTGAAGAAAAGAAAAAATCTTGCTTAGCGCCTTTAAAATCTTACGCTGAAAATTACTGCTTTTTACATATTTTCTTCATGATAATTTTCTATTGTAATTCAATTAATTCAGTAATATTTTCAAAAAGTTTTGTAATTTTTCAATAAGTCTTCGTGTGCCACAATGTGGCACGCGTGCCGCGGGTTGTCCACCCTGACGTAGACGCAACTCGACCCGTGCTATCGACAGGTGGTCTTTGTTTGTGTAAATTCGTGTAAGTTCCGGGGTTACTGGGCCTCTGTCGAAATCGGGGGCCGACTCTTCGGGGCCCGGGTTCGAGACTGGAACTCTTTTTATCACATTTTCATGCATTGTCATCCACTTTTGAGCTATGGTCCAAATTTCAAGTTTCTAGCTCATCGGGAAGTCAATTTAAAATCAATTACAAAATTCCACCAGGACAGACATACAAGAAAGCAAGTTTATAAAAAACTTGGTAATCTGGGGGCCCCTCTTTGACTCCAGAGCTCTGAAATTGTATACGTAGGCGTAACTAGGCCCGTGATAGTGACAGGTGGTCTTTGTTTGAGTAAATTTTGAAGTTACGGGGCCCTTTGTCGAAATAGGGGCCCGCCTCTTCAAGGGCCTGAGTTCGAGACTAGAATTCTTTTTTTTTTTTTGCACATTTTCATACATTGCCATCCACTTCTGAGCTATGGTCCAAATTTCAAGTCTCTAGCTCATTGGGAAGTTAGTTTAAATTCAATTACAAAATTCCACCAGGACAGACAAGAAAGCGAGTTTGTAATACTCCCATGTTGTGAAATACTAATTAATGCAGCCTTTGATGGTTACAGGAACAAGATATTTTAATATTCATGAAGTTCCACAACACAAGGAGATACACACACAAACAAAATAACATAAGACATCAAAGGAGGGAAAGGCTTTCCCTGACTCCACGTGTATCCATAGCTCGGGGACCGTCCGGCGGAAAAAAACGAACTACAGAACTCTGGAAAAAAACGTTCTCCTTTCCCCCAAGAACAAGTAGCGCCACCTGGCTGTCGTTATTTGTCAAGGGAAGGCAGAGTTTAAATGTAACTGTTACAAGTTAATAAAACATGGTAAAAAGGAAAACATTTGTAAAAAATCTATCTAACCGATGAAGGGGGAGAAAAGTTTGCAGGGCCGCTTTTCCACTTAGGCGTGGTTGGAGGGTGAAAAAAGAGAAAAAATTTAACTTACAGAGAACGTACAACCGCCTAGTATTTATTAAAAAGCCAATTATTCTCTTTCATTTTTATACCTAAATTATCAAATCTTCGTTTCGCTATCGGCCGAATTATTATGTAAATCGTTTGGTTTTTCTTCGCCAAATCATATTTTGTTTCATGTATACTGTTCTCAAAACACGATATAAAATCTTTATCGCAGTGTTTCTCAAACTGGGAGGTGCGCCCCACTAGGAGGCTCGAGCATATCGCAAAGAATCGAAAATAAAAGATTTAAAATAATTATCAATTTAATAAAATAATTTACAGCTTAAAATGATTACAAAGTAAAATACAATCTTATACAATAAAAAATGAAATACTCATTCCCACTGATATAATACACAACACTTATAATTGTATCAGTACTGCACAAAGTATTTGATAATTAATTTATCAATATTCAATTAAAAACAAGTTTAATAATTACTAGTGACTCCCTTGGACTTGTCATATACAAAACTTAATATTTATCTTGATAATTAGAGCGGTTTATAATTAAAGTCATATTGTATTGTAGTCAGGGACGTCTTAAGTTATGTGCCAACTGGACCCGGGCACAGGGCCTTGCTCTCGATGGGGGCCTCGTTTCGTTCTCGATTTCGTCTTAATAAGATCATGATCCGGATAATTTATGGAGAAATATTACAGATACAATACTCAGACACCTGAGACGCGAGTTACAGCTAAGGATTCAGCAAAACACTAGAAAGTTTTCAGACTACTTTATTAACGGTGATTAGGGACGAAATCTTACAAAAGATGGACAAAACCAGTGAGATACTGCAAACTAAAGAGCTTGATCTCCTTTGCGCTACTAAAGAGTTACAGACGTTATCTTTGTTTTTATCTGAAAAAAGATCCAACTTCGATGATTACGAGGCAAGAGCATTGCAACTAGCTAACGTGCCTGACCCCAGCTATGAAAAAATCAGAAAAAAGAAATTTTTTTTCAGATGAGAAAGAGACTCAGATTTTGAAAGAATGTCTGTAAAAGAGAGATTTCGCGCGCTAGCAGGAGTTTTCTTACTAACTTTTGACATGAATATCCCATTCATGAAAAGGAGCAAGAAGTCCCAAAACAGGCTAAATACTTAGCTCAAAGCTACCCCAAAGACATCGATGAAGAACAGTTTTTGCAAGAGTATCAACATTTGAAAACGTATATGAAGGTGGAAGAAATAAGAAGAGGAATCTTTTTCTACATCAGAAAAAACAAGTTGGAAAGTACCTTCCCAAATTTAGAAGTCGCAATGAGGATTTACTTGATTCTTCCTGTGACAAACTGTACAACAGAGAAGTTTTTTTGCCCTTAAGAGAATTAAGACGGACATGAGAACTACTATGAAAAATGAAAAGCTTAATAATTTAATGTTGCTATGCACTCAAAATGATACAACAATGGAAATCGATTATAATGATAACAGTAATGTTTTTTCAATGATGAAAGCTCGAAGAAAATCTCTCTCTCTTTGTTTCACTAATACAACAACTGTGATTCCACTGTCAGGATGTTTAAAAGTAAAAGATAGTAAGATAATTAACAAATTGAATGATAAACAAGTTAAAAAGTAACTTACTAATAAGTTAATACAATAATGTGTGACGGATCTATACGGGTTTCTACTAATTTCTTCTTTTATCTTTAAATCAAAATATTTATTTCAGCCAACCTTCATCGAGAAACCAAACGTGATTTATGTAAATGAGGAATATTATATAAATTCGGTTTTCGCGAGTTGAAGGAGAGCGAAGTAAGAAGTCAAGTTAAGTTAAGTTAAGTGAAGTAAAGTAAATTGAAGAGAAGGAGCTGTCGACAGATAGTTGTTGACAAGTTAAGCGAGGTTGATACGTTTGATGTGTGCAAAGAGAAGTGGTTATTGAAGATTGAAAAGCAGTGTAATTAAATATTACGGAGCGTGGAGCCATCGGCATTTGATCCAGCTAAAGATAGTGCTTGAAGTTCTCCGTGAAGGAACCGAAGCATTAAGAAATAAGGTACTGTACATTTGATTAAGTAAAAGCTGATTATTAGTGTGCGGCGTAGTTGTAAATGTGCGCATTTAAGCTATCTTAGATTCAGTTGAAGTTCTGTAATATTATCCCCGCACTTGTATATCTCACCTCTGCACTCTATCATTGTTTATATATCTTAATTAGAATTGTGTTGTGTCTGTTTCTTAATAAGTGATAAGAACTAATAAATCAGTTTAGATTGGAATAATGTCTATGGATCATTTAGTTCCTCCTACACATCTAGCCGGGTTTTCAGATAGACAGGAGGGTACGAATGTAAGGGGTGACTATAGGTCACAACAAATGTATACTCTATACTGTAATTTCAAACGATTCTATAAATTTACTGTATTTATTTACAAACGGATGGGGTGGGGGTCCGTAATGCCAAAAGGTAAGAAATGAAAAAGAGTGCCCAAACCATGTCAATCTTTCCTTACGACTGCCGGTTGCTAGTCCAGGGCACGGGGGGTCAATAGAGGGTGAATAATGGAAAGACTTTCCATTATATATGTATAAGACAAAGAAAGGGAAAAGAATTAAGGGAAAATCCCTCTCGAACCAATACTGGCAAGGTAAGAACTGAAGGAGGGGGAGGGGGTGCTCTGGAAATAGTGGAAAAGGCGCAACAATTTGAAGTGCCTAGGGATCTGGGGAGGTTAAAAATGGCCCTGAACATTTGAAATATTGTTTTTCTAAAGTTCTGAAACACTCTTTGCATTCTGGATTGTTTCAAAGGTACACTAATCAATTTTAATGAACAAATATATCATAATATAAAATAAAACAATACGAAATATAAGCAGGGTGTCCTACAAAAGTCGGATGAACTCTACATAGCCAGATTTGTTTGCAATACAATATAATGCCCAAAGAATTGTACCTCTTCGACCCAAAATTTACGAGAAAATGATAAAGAAAATATTCGACATCATATCTGGTTTACAAATAAAAACCTTTATTTGTGTGTGAAATGTAAACATCAGTAATTGCATGGTATTAAATAGAAAGATATTTGAAATGTCCCTCCCGCATATTGAGGTATACAAGTGTGTGTTGTGGGATGGTTGACTGTACACGTTCCGGCAGCGTAATGTCCACAAAAAACCTATACGAACCATGAAGACGAGCAACTATTCCTGAACTAACTGGATCTCGATAAACCAATTCCTTCAGATTGCTCCAAAAGAAGAAATCCAAAGGGGTTATACCAGAGAGTGTGGTGGTTATTAAACAAGACTCCAACGTCCAATATAGTGGCCTGCATAATCGATGTCAGTCAACGATGCATAAGGGAGCTGAATTGCGCATCAGCTCCATCGTGCTCAATACATATAGGCCCTATATTGCCGCTTAGAGTATTTAATGTAATACATCACGGAAAAATATCAAGTACAAATGTCCTGTGAGTCTTTGAGGAAGCAGATATGGTTCAATCAATCGATTACCTTGTCTCTGTGGGTGGATTGCGTGAGGATTGGAGCCTGGGCACATTTGACTGTTGAATATCGCAACTCGTATGAATTGCGTTTCATCCGTCCACATGATACGCACAATGAAAACATTGCTGGCTTTATGCCGCCTCGCTGAAAGTCATCTGGATGGAGGCCTTAAAGGGTTGTGTAACGAAATGGGTATTGCTCCTCTGCCTGTACACGGTATTTCTACTAACATTCATCTCATCGGTTAGTGAACGTGTACTCAATTCGGGAGATTCTTCCACTCGTCAAAGTATTGCATCTTCCTGTGCTGGCGTAAGCCCGCCATGCGTTCTCCACAAACATCGTAGAGATTATTTATCAGGTAGTGCTTCCAGTATATCGTCCAATATGTGGATGATTTGGGCATTGGGAGGAGGACTGATGAACAGAGATGAGGATACTCCCTAACAGCTCATAAGGCATTACCATTACATTGACAGAAGAGGAAGCACATGTCCCAATATTCATGGCGGAAATGCATTACCACCATGTGAAGATTACCAGTTGTTATAATTCCTAATTCTTTAATTCCATTGGTCAGTTAGACGATTATATCCATTATATTTTATGTTAATCCAATGATTCAGTCCATCCTTTTAGACCTTTTGATTTGCTTTCATAGACGACACAGAAGACAAGTATATAGCACAAAGAACATTATATAACTGATTCTACACGATAAAAAAAGTATAACTCTTAGATGACTTGCAGCGCCATCTATTCATTTTACATTTAATTTAAACACCGGTATCTACTATTAAGTGATGACCATATTAAGGTGCAGCCTCTTAATATGATTCAAAAAATGGTCTGACGTCATTTCACGTGCCTCAATATGCACGATGAATTTTTTGTACATTTCCTATGTAAATTTATGCAGATACTAAAATAAATTCGCATACGTTCACAACAGTTAGCAAATGGCAAACAAAAAGGTTGCTTAAGTTACTTAATGTCTAGTTACAAAATTTTTAGTCATGATGTTCATGCTTCCGATAAAGGGTTTTTCCTATACACCGGATTTGACACAATAAAATGGTAACACAACTGTCCAGTCACAAGTCCGTTTTTTGAAAAAGGCATTAAACGCTTTTTGATAAAAGACGTTATTTATACATCATGAAACATAGTGTACAATCTGCAAATAATTTTTAACATTCTTTTCAATAATAAGTATATATGAACTTTTCCTCGTTTGGCTAACAAGGGAGGGCACTACTAAGGAAATTCATGTGAGGACGAGACTTTGTGCAATAGTAGTACTCCTTTAGGGTGTTCGGCGGAATTACATTGAAGGTAGAACAGTTCAACCTTCAATGTAATTCCGCCGAATGGCCAGTCCATTCGCAAGAAATAGCCTTCGGAATTCATGCTTAGCTTTTATACAATAAAGTTGTAACTATTTCCAGTGATCCTGCAGAATGGTTGGTAAAATAGCTGGTTACCAAGCGTTCGGCCTCAGTTCGATTCGCGTGACTGTTTTTTTTTCAATTTTTCAATTCATTTAATTATTTTTACAATTAAATAAATTTATTTTAAAACGGTTTATTAAATATTAAATGGTATTTTAGATAATTATTTTATATTTTAAAAAGTAAAATAATTATTGTAATTATATAAATATTTATTTTTTTATAAATATAATTATTAATAATATTAAATGATATTTTATACAAAAAGGCTTAGTTACTAATAGTTTTATAATATGAAATATAATATATTATAAATAAAATATTATATAAAATATTAAAATAATACATAAAATATATTATAATAGTTATTTATAAAAAAATTTTGTTATAATTATTATGAAAATAAAATATATCTTATATTATATATTATTAATTTAATTATTTTATAGTTATAAAAATATTTAATGTCTTTTTTAAATAAATTTATTCAATTGTAAAAAAATTAAATGTTAACGTAAAAATGAAAAAAAAAACGATCACGAACCGATTGTATATATATATTTTTATAATAAAAATATTAATAGAGATATTATTATATTTTATAGTAAAAATATAATGTAATAAATATTAAATGATATTTTATATTATAATTAGTTACAAATAGTTTTATAATATGAAATAAAATATATTTTAAAAAAATATATAAAGCATTATAATAAATCAAAAGTAATAAATTAATTATTCATAAAAAAAATTATTTTACAATTAATATTAAAAATAATATATATTATTAATTTCACTATTTTATAATTATAATATTTAAAGTCTTTTTCAAATAAATTTATTTTTAATTGTAAAAAAATCAATAAATTTAAAAATTAAAACAATAGAAAAAAGATCGCACGATTCGAACTGAGGCCGAGCGCTTGATAACCAGCTATTTTACCAACCAAGCTGCCGGATCGCTGGAATTAGTTACAACTTTATTGTATAAAAGCTAAGCATGAATTTTGAAGGTTATTTTCTCCGAATGGACTGGCCATTTGGCGGAATTATATTGAGGGTTGAACACCCAAAAGGAGTACTACTATTGCACAAAATCTCGTCCCCAATGAATTTCCTTAGTCGTGCCTTCCCCTTGTAAGACAAATTACAGACACCATTGCAATGAAAAGTATCTTTTAAAACTGTTTTCTTCTTTTTAAAACAATAACGATACTTACTTTTCCACAAAAAAGGAAAAAAACTTACAATGACTAACACATGCATCTGTCTTTGTACCAAAACTCACGAAATCATCATCGTATCCTTTGAAGGAGATTACACTGCTTGTAGCTATAATTGACAGCACAAGGATTTGGATTGGAAGCCTAACCATTGTAACAGCACGGATATCTTAGCTATATTAAAAGATATAAATCTGCTTTAAAATACATTAATATAATTCCTTACAAATTGATTGAAAGTTTGTATATTTATTAGAAATGCTATTTACTTCCATGTCCAAAACACATAAGCAAGCAAAATAAGAACTGTAAATGCATGGAAGTGATATTTCTGCCTTTGTTGTTATTTTGAATATTCTGTAGACCTGAATCCGGAGACTGGGACTTAATCAAGTCCCCCGCTCCGTATCTGGAAGTAGTTATCCTTTGCGATGTTTTCGTGGTTTGGTTGGAGGGAGGCGGAGCTTCGGAGAAGGAGAGCCAATGGGAGAGAAGAACGAGGACACTAGGGGTGAGGATTGCGATTGGTTTGTGAGCTGCTGGTTTTAAATGACTGCCCGACTCGGTAAGAAGAAAAAAGTTACAATAATGAATTAAGAAAAAATGGAGTATGGAATTTAGTAAAAAAGTTACTCATCGATAAGCGATTCTATTAAAAGGTAAGCCTGTTGCTTGAGATCTTTGGTTTGTTTGATTTTAGGGATATTTTTTAAAAGCTTAGGGAATTGTTTGATTAGGTTTGCAATTAATTTAAAAAGGTCTATTACATTCTGAATGTCGCTTGCGCTACATTCAGGGTCATCAAAAAGTTGATTTTGTGGATTGCTTTGTCTTTCCGAGGTTTTATTGGTTTTAGGGGTGGGGAGAGTCTTGGGTTCTGCTTTACCAGCTACAATGTTGGCGAAGGAAAAACCCTCAACAACATTATTGCTAGTAAAGTTTTTATTGTTTATGTTGCCTATATTGGAGCCTTTCTTGGGTTTTGGAAAATTAGGACATTTCGTATAACAGGCAGTATGCCCGTACACGTTACAGTTAATGCAGAATGGATTTTCTTGTCTCTCTTTGATGTGGCAATCCTTCGTGAGGTGCTCTTCCCCACACTTCAGGCATCGGATCTTCATGTGGCAATTTGCCGCCGTGTGATAGAAGTTGTTACATCTGTAACATTGAGTAGTACCCTTAATAGAGTACCCCTCGACTTTTATATGCACGTGGTTCAGGTGGGTGACATCAAATACTGCGGTGTTGACCTCGTTTCTGGGGAGGGTGACCATGAAAAATGGGAGTGGGAGTTTTGTCCTTTTAGAGATGAGTTGGTGGCATGCAGTGATAGAAAAACCTTGTTCTTCAAGATCAAGGGTAACTAAATCAGGTGTTGTGTAGCGGGGAAGACCTTTTATTACTATCTTGATTGGTTTTTGTCTTTGGGAGTTATTACGTAGAACTGAAATTCCTTATCCTGCTCTAAAAAATAGGTTAGTTCTCTATAATCTTCGTGGTTTTCAGTAAAAATTCTGAGGCATTCGACAGCTGTTTTAAGATTAGCAGTGGGATATTTGGTTTTAATGAGGTTAATTTGGTTTCTAAATAATTTTTCCTGGATTTTGAGCATAATCGGGGGAGGAGGTTTGGGGGTGGACGGAAGGTTTTGCGATGAGATTTCAGTTTGGGAGTCTTCGTTTGTAAGGGTATCAAAGTTGTTTTTTAAATCTAATGGGTTTTTTTTGTTTAACATTTATAAACCCCGTGCACCACGCAATGTATAACACGGGGGCATACAACACAGACAGAAGAAAGGATTACAACACAAACATCCATGCCTTCTCCGGGATTCGAACCCAGTCCCTACGGCACCGCAGTCAGCTTCACTGACCACTATACCGGATGGGCGGCAATCTAATGGTTTGGGATCTGAAGTTGGGGTGGTTGGCCTGGCAGGTTTTTTAGGAAGACAAAGCCTTTCGAATCAACTTTATTGCCTTTTCGCTTTTGCGGAGGCTTAGTTTTAATTTCGTGATCTATTGCATTATCTTTATTTTTAATCGTAGTATGGTCAGGGCAGTCAGGGTCAAGGCAGGGAGGAAGAATAGCAAGCTCACTTAACAATTGTTCCTTTTTTGCAATTCCATCAATCCTCTCTTTCTCGTCATTTGCATGAGTTCGGTGTTTCCAGGGCATTCAGGAAGAGTTAACAACCTGGAGTATCCAGCGTTGAGCGTATCAAGCTGCTTGATTCTAAAAACAATATCCGCTCTCTTCTTGCAAACTGTCATTGGCTTTGAAATTCGTGATGCATATGCTTTGTATGCGTCAGATTTCGTTGAAGTGTCGGAACAAACCGACTGAGAATCCATATCGGAGTCCGTATCTGACATCTTATAACAACAAATAAATTCTAGAGGCAACCCTTTAACTATAAAAGCCCTAAAAAGGGCTGTAAAGGACTTTACGTGCTCTCTCTGTCTAACTATACTTAGTAAATCGGGAGCTCAGACACATACGTCTGAACTGCTCTGCTTCTAGAACTGCTCCTCGATTTTCTTGGTCTGGTCTTTTGAATATTCTAGCCCACCGGGCCTTTTTAAGTTGACCGGTTATGGTCCATTGCTCTGAAAAATTCATTTATTTGTGAAAATTTGTTGGGAAATTCTTCGTTAAAAAATCAAATATATCAATTTTACTGTCGTAGGGTTACGAATTATTTTTTTCCCTTCTGATTAGTGATAATAGACAACAGTGGAGTAGCAACTATTTTATACGTGAAACTAATTTTTAACTATCTTTCATATCTTACAAGCGAAAAATATTCGAAGAAGATATGTTGTTTCATGACGATTGGGAAGTTGACTATTTTGTAGCGAAAAATAAGCATGATTCAGTAATTGTTTGATTTGTCACGAAAGTGTTGTATTTAAAAAATACTGATAAACAGGAATCATTCAATGACATTTTTCCTCGAAGATCTCTTTCAAGAGGTGATAAATAGGCTTTCTTGAACAATCTTTACAGTAGCAAAAAAGTGTTTTGTCAGTGGTAATGTCACAGCGGTAACAAAGGTACCCTATGAAATTTGTTATATTATTGGTAATCATATAAAACCGTTTACTGATGCAGAAATTGTGAAAGAGTGATTCTTAAATGCTTCCCATTTAGAAAAACTTAGTGACAAAAATAAAAAAAAAAGAAACGAGTCTTACAGTAGTCGCATATGATGTGTAACATCTGACTTGTTATCATGGTAAATACGCAATAGTGACTTTAATCCTGAGAATCGGTTATGACTGGAAATATTTTCTATCGAATAATTATATCTTTAATGAAAATTTTATTTAATTAACACAAGGAGTAATACAATTTTTTATCAAAAATATTTATTCTTGTTCAATTTGGGGAAGAGCGGAGACAATAGATTTATGAAAACTAAAGTATGACACATATACTTGTGATTTCAAAGTATTTAAAAATTGTTGAAAAACGGCGTCAATAACAGTACCACTGTTAGTTGACAAAACATTTCGATTAGTGTTCATTTCGAGCTTGAGTTCATCTTTCAGAAAAGCTATGAGCGGCTCAGCTTCTGGCAAACTGAAGTTAACGTTAAAATCACCACTCAAAGTCATGGGAAGCGAGTGATAGTTTTTTTTTTAAAAAAAGAGCAGAACCACCTTCGGTATACGGTAAAAGTACAAAATGCAGGAAATCTTTAATTTTTTTAACTGTTTGATTCGGAGAAATGTATGCGACCACCAAAATGACAAGACTTGCTGGTATGTGCGGTAGGCGGGCGTCTTAATTGCTACTTTAGTTGGACCCCCAGACGAGGGTAGCGAAGAGACACCGTCAAGCACATGCTTAAAAAATAGAAATATTAGAGAAAATCAAAAATACCCGTTCACTTAATTAGTTAGTTTTTTTTTAATCGAGAAATCTTTTTAATCACAATTAAAAATATTATATTGACAGTGACAGGAATTAACCTCAAAGTATGAAAATGATAAGCACTTAAATATTTATTCAAATAATTCCATATTACTTACTCCTATTTTTTTTAAGAATGATGAGCTTTGTCTGACGCTTACCAGGAAATATAATTGTTAATATATATATATAGTTTACACATATATAAATATATCCTCAGAGAGAGAGATTTCACACACAACGAGCCCTGAGACTTTGACATTTGAGCGTAAGAGTCACAAGTTTATTCTGGATGAAGTCTAATAAGACTTGCTGGTGTGTGCGGTAGGCGGGCGTCTTAATTGCTACTACAGTTGGACCCCGAGACGAGGCTAGCGAAGAGACACCCCATGGCGCTGAATTGGTCAAATCAAACAGCACGCGTTTCCCCCGACTTCCTGTTACGCATTTCCGTCCCTTTTCACGAAATCACTCCAACAAATATCCAGCAACCTAGAGTAAAGATGTTACACATCAAAAAGCAAAATAGGAGTTTTAATATTTTGATCAATTTCCACATTTTAAATTTTCTCTGTTACCTTGGTCTTAAAGCATCCTCCCTCCATTAATTCCATGTTTCGGCCCGTGTGAAATAACCATCATATGTATGCGGCCCGCGTGAAATACCAAACATATGTATGCAGCCCGGCAGAAAAAAAGGTTGAATATCCCTGTTCTAGGGGAATCTTTACTCGTAAAAGAGATATAATACAACTTTGAAGTTTTCTCTCATCTCTTGTGAATGATGCCCGAAAAGCAGCTTTTGCAAGATTTCAATTATGTGTATTGTCTATGTCCATATATGTCTAAATCATGTATTACACAGAGGTTTTTCCCCCTTATATATTGTTAAGACTAAGTTTTGTAGCATGATAAATGTGTAGTACAGCTAGAATCTGCAACAGCGTCACATGTGTTCATTATTAAATTTAATCATTGCTTTTGGAAAATGCATCCAAACGTGTTGAATTACCACGTAATTTAATCTTCAATTACAAAATCATAGTAATAAAATGTATTTTTTTGTATTCTCTCTCCCAATATTTTTTCCCTGCCCTGTCAAATAAAATGGTGGTACCAAAACTGCCTTCTTTTTCTGGTTATGTCATTTTCGGTTTCTAATTTTAGAATTGTGTACATTAATATGTCAAGAACCATACAAATTTCGATCAATCTCGCATTGTAAAAGTAATTTTTTTTTTCAGAAACAATTTATTCTCAAAAATAGCGCGCTTTTCAGCAAATATTTACATATTTCACTAATGAAACTGCAAAAAAGGAATTCAATAATCTTACCTTTCACTGTCAGTTACTATGCTGCTTCTGAATCAAAACGTATGAGAGGGTCGTCGTTTAAGAGGGTTGAACTGAATTTTTATATTAGATTGAATGCCTCACGCGCGCGATCCTCTTCATTGTTCATTACAGTAAATATTTGTTCCAGTCAATAACTGGATATTGAAATAAAGTTTGAAAAAAATGTCAAGTCATGAAATTGGAGATTGTCGAACAAAAGCGATATGCTTTTTGGTAAACAATTTTTAAAGTGTTGTTTCAGCATTAGCTTTTGAGATACAAATATGTAATGAAAATCAAATTTACAACAATAAATGCATTTATATTTTGGTCGACAATTGTATTTCGTAAATGTGTTCTAAAAAAAGTAATATAAAGTGTGTCATGAAATCGGAGATTATCCGTCGAACACGATATACTTGTATGAAAAGGTTTTTATAGTGTCGTTTCAGCATAAACGTTTGAGATATAATTGTAACATAAAATTTATATTTATTACGATAAGCACATATAACATACAAAGTGAACTTCTATACCATCAGTTAAATTTAACTATTTTTTCTAAATTGAAAAAGAGCTAAAACGATTTTTGTTTTGCTTTTAATTTTCAAACGATAAGTGGCTAGTCAAAATTCATTTCCAAAATCGTTGATTAAACTTAATTCTTCCCAAGAAAACATTGCAAATCCTTCTTTTCCTTTAAAGATTCGATACTTCTCACGCAGTAGGAAAATGCTCATTGAACAATAGTTAAAGTCATTACATTCAATCAAGTAAGATGATGACTTAACTTGTCTTATTTTCTCCGCATACACACACTCAACTTTTACCACTTACCTACTACCTTTTAAGGTATTTGACCTGTAGCCAATTGATGGTTATCGTGAACGGTGTTGTTTCTGTTGATTCCTTGTGCTGCAAAACACATTTATATAAAGGGGTTGGTGTACGTTAAAACTGTAGAAACTCATTTTGATCACGTTGGCGCGATGTAGAAGCTATGCTAGTGGGTGTCTTCTCGGTAATCGTCCTGGTCAGGGACGTTTTAAGATTCTGGAGTCCAGAGAAGATTTGTTCAAAGGCTATATGTATATGAAGGTGAAGTGTTTTTGGTTCCTGCTCCACGCGCGCTCCTATCTCTCTAGTTACTTAAATAAATTTGTCTTTAAGTCTTGGACCTCCTATTGGAAAGATTGCAATACGGGACTGAGGGCAAGCACTTTTTTAATAATCCTAGCTTTAACATTCTTCCAATCTCTAAATATCTGGTCCATTATCTAACTAATCATGGCCCTTTCCCCACTTTCTGGCACAGGTTCAATCTCCTTTCCTCTCCAAATTGCATTAGTAGATAGCCCGGGGAAGCCGACCATTACGTTTTCCACTGTCCCTTCACTGCCGATAACCATCTTGTTAATCCCAATCGAAATGCTCTGTCCCCTTGGGTTAACTATATAACCCTATACCAAAATAGGACCTGTTTGAGATCTTCGAAAGTAGACAGTATATGGCATGCATTGTCAAATACTCTTTCAAACGGTAATTTGAAACAATTGAATATGTGCACGACTCACAATTTTAAGAACCTAGGCACAAACCGGCTCAACCGATGGCTGCATTTCGACTAAATGAGTTGAATGATCGTTTATGGTATTAGATCTAGGCGTAAACATAGACAACGGTCATGTCTAAGTCTAGACAACTGGCAGGACTGTATTATTATGAACAGAGGTGTAGCTAAGTATCCAAAGGCCCTGGTGCTAAAAAAATGAGGGCCCTTTTTTGGTTGGATTTTGTCAACTAAAAATATATGAATATTTTAAATATGCAAGGCTATAGTTTTTTGCTTACTATCTTCTCTTTCTTGGCATTATTTGAGCTTAAACGCACCACTGGGTTTCTTTTTTTATTATCCTTAATTGCTGTTTTATAATTTATGCAATACATTTCGTATGTGCTCGAGTACTTAGGAAACTAGCTTTTTATGAATCATATTGTTATTAAAAATAGAACGTAACTAAGAAAGAATTGCCTCTTGTGTAGTTTTTTTTAAAGATGTAATAATAGGTATGGTAGAATTTTTCATAGAACTTTCAAGTAACAATTTATAGAAAAATGAAAAAAGTTGAAAATAATGTAAGTTTTTCAATAAATAAAGTTTGCAAAACTAAAACAATGGAAAGAATTTCGGGGAATTCCCTACAAGTTCGAAACTATTTTCAACTGAATTACCATGATTATAGTTATGCTGCAACCTTTTATAATTATATCTTAAATTTGGCAGAAATTATCGTAAGTTTGGCTTGATTGGTGGTCAAGGTCCAAGGGCCCCGGTGCACGGCACCGCCTAACCTAATGGTAGCTACGCAGTGGCGGCGCGAGACCTGAACTTAATGTGGGCAAGATACATTTTGCGAGGCCCTCTGATGGCGTAAGAAAAGGGTTTATAAAATTAAAAACAATTTTTATTCATAAAGAAAAAACCAAACTTTTTTCTCATATTTCTTTGGCACATTAAACAATTATGAAAAAAAAAAGAAAGAATTAAAGAAACAAATTTTCTACTTTTAGTTTTGCTAAAATCCTTAATTAATAAGTTTAATAATAATAATTTATCTTAGATGCTATATCTGCTTCAATAGAAAAAACTGCTAAAGCTGAAAGCCTTTCCTGACCCATTGTATTTCTTACAGAATTTTTTTTTATCAGTTTTGATTTTGAAAAGCTCCTCTCAGCAGAAGCGGTACTTACACGTATTGTTAACAAAATTCGAAAGACAATGTAAATATTTGGGAACATTTCTTTCAAATTATCTCTATGACATATTGGAGCACATGTTTCACGTCTGTAATGGTGTTATGCTTCATATAATTTGTAAGGTTGGAAGTCACTGCTTTTCACGTACTTGCAGGACTGTATGTAAATCTTAAGAGTTTTTCAGCATTTGCTCTTTTGGGATATTTTTTGACTTGTTTAAGTTTTAGAGAAAACCAAAATTTTCAAAATGTTGCTTTAAAGACATAAATCTTGAACCCATATTGCTTATCACAGAATCAATCATGGCATTAAAAAGTCTGTTTCATACCAATTTTTGAAAGACTCTATAGGTTGTCGCGGCCTTCATAATCAAACTTTCTTTTCTTTTTTGGCTACCCTTTTATTTTTAAAATCTTTTGGCAAATCATAACTGCCTTTCTCAAGAAACTTACGAGTGGTACACAAACATTTTCTGAATCCAGTTTGTCCATACTCTTTGATCCATCTACAAAATGTACGCAAGTGTTCAAGGGTAATGCATTATTTTTTAGGGGGGAGGGGTCTTGTAGAATACCATAATTTGCTTATGGTATTGGCATGCGTTATAACTCATACCATACATGTAATATGGAATCTTAATCCTTGAGTGTTTCGGATTATTCCGTTTGAATTTTTGTAATAATGCTGCCTTCACCGCCTCGATTTTGCTTTCCCACCTTATGTATGATAAAGGCTTAATAGTAAGCTTTAATTTATCTTTAATAATTTTCAGCGTTTGCTGGAACTTGAAAATAGCAACAAAAAATCTTTTGAATAAAACCAAAAAATGTTTTTGTTGCCACTGACGAATTAGTTGCGTCTATCAATAACAGACTACACACAGGTATGACAACCGCAAGGTGTGAAAAATTCCCTGGGACCAGTAGCGCACACAAAAAAAATTTCAAGGGGGGTGGGGGTCCAGGGTCGAAAGTCCACTATTCTCGTATCATGCACCAATACGCCGCTCAACATATTTTATTGTATTTCGTTGATTTTCGGCAACAAAAAACAGTAAAAAATTAATAATTGAATGAATAATTAAAAATACTTAATTAAATTTTACGTACTATATACATAGGATTATAGTCAATCGAAAAAAATCAAAGACTTGGGGGGGGGCTGGACCCCCAGGACTCCCCCCTTGTGTGCGCCACTGCCTGGGACTTATATTTAATATTCAAGTTTTAACTCCACTATTTATGCCAACCATATTTGCACCATTATTGTATTCTTTTTCCACGACAGTTCTGAATATCTAAGCCATTTTTTCTAGCTCTCCTAGTATTGCATTAGTCAAATATTCTCCAGTCGTTTCAGTGATAGCAAAAAATCCGATCAAGTTTTCTCCTATACTTCTAGTTGATATACTACAATATCTTAAGATGACCTACATTCAAGGCCGGATCTACGTATGGGCTAAATGGGCTGCAGCCCAGGTTCTAGGGGGGGGGGCGTTCCCCGTTGAAGATAAACAGAAAAGTACTTACAATCAAATTAGTAATACAATATCAAACCAGTAAAAAATACACTCAAATCAAAATAAATACCTGAAATACCATATCAAATTTATTTTCGAGGTCAAGAACAATTTACTTTTGTTCTTCAGCCCTACCACCGAATACGCGGAAATTAATACACTAACTGACCAAAAGTATCCGGAAACCCAGTGGCATGGACTTAGAGCGTCCTGAGGCACATATTAATATGATGTTGGTCCCCCTTTTGCATGGTTGACAGCCTGCACACGTTTGGGAGGACTTTCCACTAATTTTTGATAGTTGACCATAGGAATTGCCTTCCAGCCGTCCATCATAGCTGATGTGAGTGCTTGCAGTGAGGTTGGTCGATTTGGCTGGCTACGTAATCTGCGCTCTAATTCGTCCCAAAGGTGTTCTATGGGATTAAGATCGGGGCTCTGAGAAGGAAAGTCCAGTTTTTGAGCACCCGTTTCGTCAAACCACGTCTGTGCAAGCCTCGATGTGTGAATGGAGCAGTTATCCTGCTGGAAGAGAAATGTGCCATCCCCGAAATATTGCCATAGAGTTGGGAGTGCAGCATTGTCCAGAATGTCCACATACATCTCAGAGTTCATGTTTCCTATCACAGGAACTAACGGACCCAGGCCAAACCACGAGAAACACCTCCCCCACAGTTATGCTTCCACCACCAAACTTAACAATCGGCACAATGCAGTCACTAAAGAAACGTTCGCCGGGCATCCGCCAGACCCAGACGCGTCCATTCGACTGCCAGACTGTAAAGCGAGATTCATCACTCCAAAGAACAGTTTTCCACATGTCCACAGTCCAATGATAGTGAGCTCTAAACCATTGCAATCGATGCTTCGCATTCTGTGGAGTGATGTTTGGATTGTGAGCGGCTGCACGACTAAGGAATCCCAAGTTTTTTAACTCTCGACGGACAGTCCTGCTGCTAACACTAATTCCTGATGAACTTTGGAACTCCTGAGAAATTTCCACCAATGAGGACTTGTGATTTTGTTTCACTACCCTTTTCAGAGTTCTGCGGCTGCGTTCACCAAGTATTTTCGGCCTACCGGTTCGTTTTTCTGCCGTTTCACTGCCTCGACGTTTCCACTTCACAATTACATCATTCACAGTGGATTTAGGCTTCTGTAGAATGTCCGCAATCTCACGAACTGATTTCCCATAATGGTGGCATCCCACTCTATACTGCCACGATCAAACTCACTAAGCTCCTTTGGCTTACTCATTGCCTCACAAACGCATAAATACAATCTGACAAACTTTTTATATAAATCTGACCAACACTTTTATAGCTTTCAATTACGTATCAAATTGCGCCACTCGCTAGAACCACTTTTTTAAGGGGTGTCCGGATACTTTTGGCCAGATAGTGTAATTATTAATTTAGAAAATCGTCTGTATATCTTATGTAAATACCTTAAAAAACAAATTAAAATAGTATGCTGGTGATTTACTTTTAGAAACTACACCATAATTGGATGTAAAATGTTTAAACCTCAAGAAAATTTCTTGTTTTTCTCGTGACCAGAGACAGCCAGTGATGTCTAGAAATAATGGTTTTTCTCTAATTGCTAGTGGCCAAGGTACCGGACTCATGGCAGGCATGACACGAGTTCGAGACTAATGCCGCTGAAGTCTCTCCGTGTAGGGGAGCGATGCATGTTAAATCTGTCGAGAGCTCAAACGTTCTCCAGTATGTGTGGTGTGATAGTTAGGAGAGGGGATGCCAGATCAGGTATCGTCCTCGTCACTTGACCATGGTTCAAAATTACGAGGTCTATCGCCAAAATCTCTCGTGTAGCTGAACAGTGAGACTTTATAATATTCACTCCCTCACTCACAATTCATCTAATTGCTGAGAAATTAATTTGCCTCATCAGGAACCAATATTTACATAGATTTAACTGGATGAAAACCACTGTTGCCAAATTGCTCAGGCTAAATTGATTGAGAGAATTCCTTTTCCAATACGGTTTTATCAGAAATATCGATTTTACAAAAAATCCTGATGTGATGGGAAAGAAAATGTAGGTCATTTTCGAAATCAAAACACTAAATAATATAAAAACCACTGAAAGCCTATTTTGTACTTCTCCAAAACTTTTAATTTTTTAGCTCTGTGTAATTAATAGAGTGTCTATTAAGTACACTATATTAATTAAAGTCTATTAACAATTATAATTAATACAGTCTATTAATTACACTCTTTTGTACACTGCACCGCTCTATGATAGAGTCTCTATCATAGAGCGGCGCCGATGAGCATAGAGCATTTATACAAACGTAATGGCACTATTTCTCTCTGCAGCCATTTATTTTTGTGTAATAATAATTCTAAGTTTCAATATTATACTGATTTGGTGCTGTATCCTATGCATAATACCTGAAATTAAAAGATACTTAGTTACCTGTTTATTGGTTTCAAGTAAAAAGTAAGTACAAATACACATTTCTAAATTATTTAAGTATAAAGACACGGAGTAGGAAGATTAGGATTATTCATGTAGATTCGTGGCCTAAATCGTTAAGTAATAATTTTATTGATTATGTCCCCTCACATGAAATGAGTTATTTTCAAAATAAAGATCCAAACAATATATATTCTGTTTCGCAAAGAGAATACAAAGAACAAAAGAGATCCTTTTCTAATAATCATTTCACTAAAAAACTTAAACATTGCCAAGTGCTGAAAAGATATTTTTTGGCTTTGTTATTCAACTAGTATTGGTAGTGTTTTTTGTTTGACCAGCAAATTTTTTTCTGAAACAAATTTTTAATACACAACCGGCTTTTCTGATTGGAAACACGTAACAAGTTGTTTAGAAAATCATAAAAATTCTATGGAACATATAAATTTAATGTTAGCTTGGTTGACACGAAAAGAAAATAAGTCTTTTTTTAGATAAACAATTACAGGAGCAAATAAGAAACGATACAGAATATTACCACAATGTCCTCAAACGTGTTATTGGGGTAGTAAAGTATTTGGCTACAAGATGTTTAGCATTTAGAGCAGGAGTACTCAACTTTTTTTTACGCCGGACCACATACATTTGACATGTATTTTACGCGGGCCGCAACATGAGGATAAAAAGAGAGGGGGAAGCTATAAGATCAAGGACAGTTAAAATGTGAAAAATTGGTCAAAATGTAAAATCTCATAATTTTGGATCTTATTTTAAAACTATATATATACCAAACTCTATCAAACAAAACTCACAAAATATAGGTTTCATTCATTTTTGTGCCCAATTGCGGGGGGATTTTTCAATTTCCGTTAATCAATGATCTCAAGCCTCTTGTCTGCATTCTACTGTCATAAAAACAAAGCTGCCAAGTACTTGGATAATTTGATTTTTTTCTTTTGACGAAGCCTTATATATAATTATTTCAGATATTAATTTATCAAACGCAGGATGATAGCAAAGATCTTTATTGAACTACAGACTGAAATCAGTATTATCTGTATAAACTGTCCGTTCTTATTGCGCATTTTTGTTTCAAATTTATTAAAATATTTTTTGATTTTATAAAAAAAAAATAACTGAATTCATCAAAGCATTCGGGAAGCATTTAAGAAACACTTTAACAATTTCTGTAATAATTCTTAAGTTTATCATTAACAATTCCATATGAGTGTGTTTGTCAATATATATAATGTACTAAATTTTATGGGATGCTTTTTTTACTTCTGCGTTTTTGTGGCATTACCACTTGCAAAATATTTATTGCTGTTTCAAAGTTATTTTTTTTTTAAGAAAATCAATTTATCTCGTCTTTAAATGGATCCTCAAGAATAAGAGCCATTGAAAGATTTATGTTTATTAGTAGAGTTATGAGCAAAATTATATTTTTTACATATAACATTTTCATGACAAATCAAACAAGTTGTGATCCATGTTTGTTTTTTTCCTACAAAATAGTCAAGATCCCAATCGTCTTGAAACAGCAAATGTTTTTTAGACATGATGGTTAGTTAAAAATTAGTTACACCTATAAAATGGTCACTACTGCATTGTTATTTGTTATCACTAACCATTACAATCACAAAAACAAAAACAAAATATTTAACAATTTGATAGATTTGATTGCTTGATTGATAGAATTTCTCGCTAAATTTTTAATACATTATTCTTAAATAATTAAATTTATTATTTCAATGGACCTAGACCGGGCCACTCAGAATGGTCCGGTGGGCTACATGCGGCCTATGAGCAGCGATACTAGCCCCAGGTTGAGTATCGCTGATTTAGATGCACGAGGAAGTTTTTGGTTTTCCTCATAATGATAATTTCATGGGTTCCCTGAAACTGCTAGCAGAGTTCGACTCATTCATTCGTGAATATATTGAACTGCGAGAATTACGACCAAAATCATTAATATCGTACTTATCAAAAACAATATATGAACAAATAGTTGAGATCATGGGCAAGCAAATCTATAAACAATTATATAACTCAAACTAGCTGTACCCGCCCGCTTCGCTGGGTATTCATGATGTTTTATAAATTTTTACTGCTTATATATATGTATAAATTATTGATATCTAAGTCCTAGCATTAAGAATTCGATTGAATTGAAAAATATACTTATACCTGTAACTGTCACCTGTTGATAAAAAAAAAGGGCAGAACTCATCTAATTTGTATTTTCTAAAAATCTCTAAAATTGAAGCATAGAATGATGTTTGCTCTTTCGTAACTCAAAAACCAAGTGGATTCCCGCAAAACCAATTTTCGGTAGATCTCTACTCCGTAAATTGAACATGCAAGCCAAATTTCAAGTCTAAATCTAACAGAAAAAAGCAAAAGTTTTACTATAAATATCCCAAAAGCCGTTTTCCAAAATTACTGCTCTTAGCGGATTTCAATTCAACAAAAGAAAAATGCAAACCAAATTTCATTATTATAGTCCTTGTAGCTCGAAAAAAGTAATTGTTTTTGTCAATACGTCCCAGTAACCCCATGCAACCCCCAGAACTTGATTTGCTTAAAATTTATTCTTAGTGGATCCCTATTCAACAAAAGAAACACGCTTAACAAATTTCAAGTATATGGGTCTAACAATTAAAAACAGGAATTTTTTTCTGTAACTCCTCTTGACCCCTCGCAAACATCTTTGGGGGTCAATTTTCATTTTACTCTTTGTTAGAGAAACTCTATTTCATGAAAGGAACATGCCTGCCAATTTTCAAGCAGGATGATCAAGTAGTTTAAAAATGGAAATATTTATCGATTACGCCTCTTAATCTCCCGAAATTAAACTTAGTAGTTGATATTCGCGAAACCCATTTTGTAGCGGTTCTCTACTTTACGAAAGGAATCTGCTTATCAAATTTCAAGACTGTACGTCTAACAGTTTAAAAATGGGGATAATTGTCTATAACGCCACTTGAGCCCCGCAAAAACAAAACCCATTTTGTAGGGGAATTGCACTCTATGAAAGGAATCTGCTGAGCAAAATTTGAAGACTGTGCGTCCAATTAATTAAAAATGTAAAAAAATTATCAATAACGCCCCTTGAACCCCCGCAACACCACCTAGGGGTCGATTTTCACAAAACACATTTTGCAGTGTATTTCTATCCTATGAGAGGAATCTGCTAACCAAATTTCAAGACTGTGAGTCTAATAGTTTAAAAAAAGAAATAATTATTTATATCTGCCCTTAACCCCCGCAACACCCCTTGGGGGTCAATTTTCTCCAAACACGTTTTGTAGCGGATATTTACTCCATTAAAGAAACATTCCTGCCAATTTTCAAGCAGGTAGGTCAACTAGTTTAAAAACGAAAATATTTATCTCTTACGCCACTTATACCCCTGCAACGCCACTTAGAGGTCTGTTTTCACAAAACCTTCTTATAGCTGATCTCTACTCTATGAAAGAAATCTCTTTATCAAATATAAAGACTGTGCGTCTAATAGTTTAAAAATGGAAATAATTATCTATAACGCCCCTTAAGTCCCCTCAACGCCACTTGGGGCAATTTTCACGAAACCCATTTTTAGCGTATCTCTACCCTATGAGAGGAATCTGCTTACTAAGTTTCAAGACTGTACGTCTAATAACTTAAAAATAGGAATTTATAACGCCCCTTAATCCCCCCGCCCCCGCAACACCCCTTGGGGGACAATTTTCCCAAAACCCATTTTGTAGCGGATATTTACTCCAGGAAAGAAACTTGCCTACCAATTTTCAAGCAGGTAGGTGAAGTAGTTTAAAAACAGATATATTTATCTTTTACGCCCCTTAATCCCCCGCAACGCCACTTAGAAGTCTTTCACAAAACCCGTTTTGTAACTGATCATTATTCTACGAAAGGAATCTATATATCAAATTTAAAGACAGTGCGTCAAATAGTTTAAAAATGGAAATAATTATCTATAACGCCCCCTAAGCCCCTGCAACGCCACTTGGGGGTCGATTTTCAGCAAACTCATTTTGTAGCGGATCTCTACTCTCTGAAAGGAATCTGCTTACCCAATTTCAAGATTGTACATCAAGTAGTTTAAACATGGAAACAATTATTATTAAAGCCCTTAACCCCCGTAACGCCCCTTGCGTTTCGAATTTCGGAAAATCCTTTCTTAGCTGACGTCTACTCTATGAAAGGAACATGTCTACTAAATTTCAAGTCTGTAGGTTGAATAGTTCCAGAGATTTCGTGATTAGTCAGTCAGTCAGTCAGTGAGTGAGTCGCTTTCTCCTTTATATATATAGATAAATGACAATGACGCAAAGTACTATACAACAGTAATGGATTCAACAGCATATTTGTCCCACAATTACTAACTTGCTATTATACTAGAATAATGTTTTCGGGGAAATGTATGTGAAAGATGTGTCTCATTAATTAAGATTATTAGTCACATGACTTTATAGTTAGTTATCTACAAGAATTTCTAGAAACAAATGGACTGCTATTGGATAATTGTAGGAAACAGTCATATGACAACACTGCCAATATGTTCGGTCCATATAATGGTGTGCATGCTCTTCTAAAAGAAAAAAAATTCGCTAATTATGTGCCGTGGGCTGCACATTCTCTTAATTTAGTTGTGCAGAATCAGTTAAGGTTGCAACTGAAATCGTGAACTTCTTTGGTTTAGCGCAACAAATATATGTTTGCTTTTCTACTTCGACCTATAGGTAGAAACTTCTAAATCGTGATTTTAAATTGAAATTTACCTTAAAAAGGTTAAGTCAGACCAGATGGTCTTGTCATTACGATCCTTTTGAAGCCTCAAGAGATAAATATTGTAATATCATGAATATTCTTAAGACATTTAGTGACAATGAAAAGGAGAACATTTTTTTACAAAAAGAAGCAGCAAATTTATTTAATAAATTAACAAAACTCTAAACTGCCATTTTAATTATATTTTGGGGAGAAATTTCGGAAAGATTTAATTCAGTTAACAAAAAATAACAGATTCTTGGGGCTTGGACATCTGTGAAGGGAATAAGTTATGTCATAAAAAAAGTTTATAAGCAATGTACGACATGTGAATCAGATCAAAAATCAAAGGAGTATCAAGCCGCAGCCAAAAAATTAAGTCCTAATGTAGAAACAGAATATAGCGATGTGAACTAGAGACGGGTTATTTCAAAATTTGCAGATAAATTCACAGAAAAAGCTGTGTATGGGACAGAAAAATTTAAAAGAGACACGATTTTTGTAGTGTTAGATACGGTAATCCTTGATTTAAATAGAAGAAGTCGAGTATAATGCAGAATATAGGACGAAATTAAAATTTTTGATGGATTTGCAAGATCAAAATTGCTGGTTACTATTCAGATTATGTAGACCAACATTTAGTAAGTGAAGGTGTTCAATTAAAAACTTATCTAAAATTGAGCTAGAGTCCTATACTTATAGTGATATATTCAATTTAATTATTGAAAAGGAACTAGTTCAGGTTTTTCCAAATTTGTATATCATTTTAAAGATTTTTCTAACGATCCGTATTACTAGCTGTGAAGTGGAGCGTGCGTTCTCTAAAATGCCCTACATAGAAAACAAATATAGGAAGACAATGACAACTACTAGGCTTAATTATTAATCACTTCTTTCTTTAATATTGATCCCACCAAAGATTTAAAATGTGATGAGCAAATAAAAGAATATTTAGCATAAAAGTGTAGAAATTTTTTTGTGTGTGTGTAAATTATATTATTGCTTATAACACATATTTAAATTGTTTGGGGGGGAAAAACTTTAAGTTTCGTATATTTTAAATTTTTTCGCCCAATAATATTTTAGGAAAAAGGCAAAATTTTTAATTATTTAAGGGGCCCTCAGATATCGTTAGCCCAGGGCCCCCAAAGGTCACGGTCCGGCCCCGCCTACATTTCTTAAATTCTACCACAGTCCTTGTGCAGTCGAGTAAAAAAAGAATAATATATTATGCCAAAAGAATTATGACAAAGAATATATATGAATATTGCCAAAAAAATCGGCATGGAAAACAGAAAACTTTATTTTTAGAACTTGAATAAACCAACCAGCTACGACGTTAAGTTTCACCATTATTTAATTTTCTTGAGAAATGAAAATTGGAAAAGTGTCTATGATCATCATCTCTTTAGGATAATATTCATCACTGTTATTTAAATGCTTTGTGGGACCGCTTTGAACTACATCATGTCCGGGGAGCATCTGTCATGAGAAACGTACACAATCCCGGGTCAAAACTGAAAAATGCTTGTTTCACTACGTCACTGGCATCTGTTCACAGGCGAAGAACTAATCTCAATCTCATCTTCTTGATTGTGACTTATGTTACTCAACGTGAACACAGAAATCACAACGTCAGATTATTATTGGCAAACTTTTGGTCCTATTTCTATTTTTGATTTTCGACGTTCGGTATCAATAGTCGGTGCATCTGGAGTAACTTCCAGATTCAACGGAGACTCGTATAAACGTTGTTGAGAAGTCGAAGGAACTGATTGATTTGATACTGTACAGCCATATTCAGTGAAATTTCATCAAACCTGAACTTTAAACTTGGATAGATACAACTCTTTCCGCTTTTCGTTTTGCTGCACCAGATTCCCATTTTCTCCCTTTATCTCTATCTTTCTTAGTGCCTAAGCCTGATATGATTGATAAATAATGAAAAATGTCCAGTACCACAATTATTTATTCTCACATCAAATACTTTTAAAATTTATAATATGAAATAGAAACATGAAGCGAGACTGCATCTGCATGCGATGCTTTAATTGGCTTTCTAATGATGGGGTGTCCCGAGCTATGCCCCGTCTCTGACCGGGGACTCCCAGAGCAATAGCAGCTTAACTCCAGCTAATGTTGCCAGACTAAATATGAACGAATGAGCGGAAACGACAAAGTTGAGAAATTTTTAATAAAAGAAAATTAAAAACAATATTTTCAAGAAATAATTATTCAATGCTTTCATGCACCGATAAATAGAGTATATTTTTATTTTATTTTTAAAAGTCGATGTATCAATTTTTTGATATCTTATGGCAAAAAAAAGATAGAGTTGAGAATTTTCTAATTTATTTTTTAAAAACCTTGTGGCATGCACTTTTGGATTTTCCTTACTTTTCGTTCAATTTATTTCGGCTTTGAGGCGCGAGGCCCTATGAACCACGAGGCCGTGGGCAGTGGCCCACACCGCCCACGCCTTACGCCGCCTCTGTAGCTACGCCACTGATTATGAAATAATACAATCTTACCACTTTTGCCAGTTGACATGCAGTTTGAAATTCCCTGTATTTCTGAGAATGTGTACAGAAATAATATTTGACCATTAAAATTATCCGAGTCATGATCTTATTAAAACAGAGTCGAGAACGAAACGAGGCCCCAGGCCTTCAAACGTCCCTGGTCCTGGTCACTAGACAACGTTTCAAAAGTTCGATTTCCGATTAATTTCAAAACAAAAATAATAAGAGAGTTTAACAAACTTCCTCTCTTCCAATTCTTTTCTCAAAATAATCTTTCTATATAAAAATTGTTTTATATTGTTCTTTTTTAAATTTCGTAGACTTGAAAATCGTTGCGCATAATGCTATAAACAAAACATATTCGTTAAGATAAATGTATATTATAAAAAATATCAATTTTATTAGACAGAATTAAATTTAATTTAATTTTTTAATCTAAAGCTTTTTCTTTTTATTTATACACATAATTATAAAATTATGCTTATTTTTAAAAGCTTTTATTTAACTTAAAATGCATGTATGTATGTATGTAATTTGTTCGGGTGGAATCTTGTATATACGTTTAGTTTGGATGAGAATGCATGTTTTGACCATTTATATTCCGATATTGCAATTAATTAAAAACGTTAAACTAGTTTTGAGCGCCAACTTCGATATATCTGCATTGTTGTAATAATGTTATTGTTACAACAATGACAAAAATTGGCGTCGAAAATCGGTTTTCAGCCAAACTGGAATTTCATAACGTTGCGCTATTGACTGTATTAATTAACTTTGTCTAAAAAATAATTACATTTCTACAACGTAAAAATAATCTAATTTCTACAACGTATGCAATTTTTTTACAAATTTCTATCTATTTTCTTGGATTTAAATTCAAAAAAAAAAAAAGTAGAGCTATTTTTCAAGTAGACTGGTACATTGTATACCTTTCGCAACGCTGCCAAGTTAAACTGATATGGAGTATTGTAGAAATTCTTTAAAAAATTTATCTAACTTTAATCTATAAAACTCAGACAAAAAATAATTATAGAATCGGAAAGATCATTTATTTCGTCCCGATACGGTATAATGTTTTTTAAAAAATAATAATATTTGTATTTCTTACGTTTTTTTAAATAAGTCAAAATCGATGCGTTTTTATGAAAATAATGTCTAAATCGTTGCGCATGAATTTTTTTTTTTTGTTTAAATGAATCGACATTCCGTACTAAAACAGCTCATGCTTTGCTCTTTTAAAATCAGTCATTTAAAAAATAAAATGCCGAAAACTTTTTTTTTTACGACTTTTCAAAAAATACCCAAAATTTCAACATTTAATAACTTTGTCATTTATGAAGAAAATCTCATAAAACTTTTTTTTCGTGTGTAAGACAATATTACCAAAGATCTGTACGAAGATTGAAAACATTGCTTAAAAATTACGGATTTAAGAAAACAAATTGTGTTTTTCGTCTAGTACCCTTTTTGCGAGAATTCATTTAGCTAGACCAGTGTGATTCCCAAAGTGGTCTATTTAAACCCCCAGGGGTCTATGACGATTTGTAAGGGGTCCACGACATTAAAATAATAATTTGGGGGTCCATGAGGTGTAAATGGGGGTCTACGATTGTGGCTCTCATTGAACCAGGTCGTGACCAATATTAAAAGGAAATTTAATCAAGGGGAAACTAGACGTACCTATTTAACAGATTTATTTACTAAATTTAATGAAGTTTATTTGCAGTTACAAGGTGACAACATAAATGTGTTATTAGGACTACATTTCGCACAGCCTTTCTTGCCAGAACTAAGCTAAAGGAGCATAATTTTGGAAGTGACCAACATTTAAATGCCCTTGTCTTAGATTTTGAAACTAGGTTTCAGAATGTTTTGACTGTCGTAGTACCACAGAAAACAATGAATTCATATGGTCACTTTGAAAAGAAATATTATAAGAATTAAGCACTAGGAATATGCACTAACGATCTTAAAGTAAAGTTTAGAAACGCTGTCAACAATTTTAGCTTCAAAAAGATATACCTGCTATTCATACCATATTATGGAATATCTTGAGAAAGCTTTTAATTGTTTTTTCGATTGAGAAGGTGTGCTTGCAAATCTCCAAAACAAAACAAAAGAAGAAGAAAATACTAGACACCATTAACCGAGGATATATTTAGGGTTAAACCCTAATAAGATTGATGTCAAATGTTGAAAGCTTATTATTACATCCCCAGATTCCTCCCTCCCTAAAAAAACACGTTTGTTGCAGAGTTACTTTATGTAACATTAGTTAGATTTTAATTTAATTAACTAACTAATTAAATTAACTAACATGTGTTTTCTTAAATTTTAAACTCGTCTATAGTTCACTACAGTTAAAAATTTTAATCCTTTATAGTAAATAGCTCTGTACCTCCTGTCAAAAACACATTTAAATTGATAAATTTGCACAAATTTAGTATTAGCAAATTAGGGGATCTACCCCAAACTGAAAAAACCTGCCAAGGGGTCTATGAGGATAAAAAGTTTGGGAACCTATGAGCTAGACTGTTCGAAAATAACCGGCTGACACCTAGCAACAATGATGCGTTGAATGAGATGAACAGACTGAGAAACCTGTCCAGTGATAACTAAAAAGTAAAAAATAAATTAAAAGTAAAAAAACTTTTTTAAAAACAAGCTTTTATTTAAACGTGCTAAAAAGAATAAAATAAATTTGTCTTTAAAATTTTTTTTACTATCAACTTATAACATCATTACACAATTTATATGATATAAAAGCTTGTCGCAAGATTTAAGTGCTCTTATTTACTTAGTTTGAAATTTTTAAGAAATTAAAATCAATCAGATCAAGTTATTTAATTTACTTGTTTATCTGCAGAGGTAAATCTCGCGACAAGCTTTTATATCATATAAATTGTGTAATGACGTTATAAGTTGATAGTAAAAAAATTTTAAAGAAAAATTTATTTTATTCTTTTTAGCGCATTTAAATAAAAGCTTGTTTTTAAAAAAGTTTTTTTACTTTTAATTTATTTAAATATATTTCTTGTACTTATCTTGTCACCTTAACTTTTTCTATACATATCCATTCAGCAATAATTTATGCATTCTAAGTATATTTACAAAACACATTTTGAAAAGAAAATAATAAAATCAATATTTATTTCAAAAACAAATCAGGAATGTTTTAAATTAAAACATAAAATTAATAATCTCACATGCAGATTCCCTATAGCTTACAAAACATTTTTTTAGCACTCAAATAGAATTGGTTATAGTAATTATTTTACTTTCTATTATATTTATTATATTTTATTATAAGTAATTTAAATTTTGAAAAATTTCAATGAGATATTTAACAAATTATTAATATTTAAGCGAGTGAACTTTTATTTACTTATTCACATTTTTTAATTCATTATTCTTATCAATTATGTTTGTTCAGATTCCCAAATTTCTTTGAATAAATTGAATCCTTTTTTAAACTTGTAGGGAAAAATTAATTTTAAAATGATGCATATAGAACAAAATTATAATTCAGAGTAATATATAAAGTTAAACTTACACAAACACATTTTTACATTAAATCAAGAAATATTTTATTTAATTTCCCATGAGTTTACAAACAATTTTAAAGTATTGAAGTCTACATAGAAAATAATTAAAAGCTATAAAATAAAAAGGTACAAATATATATTATCGTCATTGCAGCCAAATTCATACCACAAGAGTCAATCCATATAATAACAGCAAAATAAAACCAAAAAAATCTTTAATGTAGTTTTCTTTTCTTTTTTTTTTTTTTAAATATATATTTCATGGGAAGTGGTGTGATTTGCATAGTGCAAATTTGGCTGTGGTGACAATAATATGTAAATCCCTAAAATATTTTTAATTTCAGATTATTAATGTTTAATGAAGTCACCTTAAAAATATATTTATCTTGCCCAATTTACAACTCCAAATATTTATGATACATTAAAAAACTTATGAAAAATTGCACTCACAATTTAAATTTTCATAATATAAAAACATAATTAATATTATAAACAATTTTAAAAAATGCTGAATGAAATTCAATATTTTACCAAAAAAGCAATTCATTACCTTAACACTGCTTACAGCAGAATAAATCCTCTGTAAATTCTAAAACTATAACTCCTAAACTTAAGATAATCAATGAATTTGATTTTATAAATAACTACGAAATAATCATTCATAACAATGATTTTATAAATAAATTTGATTATATAAATATTTGTCAAGCAATTCAAAACATTTTGAAAAATTTTAAAATCTGTTAAGAAAATGTTTACAGCAGATGCAATTTTTGAAATCAACTTTCAACACAACTTCAAAGGTATTCTTATAAATAAAATTCAAAATTTATGAAATTCCATACACTGAAATTGAAAATTAAGACTCATTTCAGAATATTTAGTGAACAAATAATATCAAAATATGATATTCTTCATATTTTAACTCTACAAAAGTTCCAGCCCAAATCTGTTCAATATTAAAAAAAAGTATATTGCACTTATGATTCAAATTCTTCTATTTCTTCAATAAGCTCAGGAGTTAAACCAAGAATAGATGCATCAAAATCAATTTCTTTGTCATTATTCACAACTTTAAGGGCTAATTTTTTATGATTGTGGTCGACTGACCACATTGGTGATAAGAACTGTGGTTGCATTGAGTCAAGAAAATGTTGTCTCCATATCTTTTCCAATTGAATTAAACCTCCATTCTTACAAAAATATTGATATACCTTTAATCCATGGGGTATAAAAGTATTGTTTAAGGTACTTATCTCAAGAAGGCATGCTTGTTTTAAAATATCATCAGAAATATATGAAGCACTATAGTGTTCAGATATAATTTTTTCCAGCTCTTTATACCGATTTTCAGGCAATTTATCACTAGATTTTAGCAAAGTTCTTGCTGCACACCTAACTTTGGTTATTTCAGAATTATATTTATACTTGCCATATTTTTGATAACTTAATGGTGCATCACATAATTCTGCTAATTTCTGTCGCAATTCACTATCTAAAATATTACTCCTCTTATGACACAGATCACATAGCAAAATTATATCGTGAGATACATTTTTTTTCATAAGATCTGGAAAATATTTTCTGTAATCAGAAGGTACGACAAATTTACGATGAAAATTTTCAATATTTCCACAGACAACACACTGATTTAACTTCTCTTTAGTATAAAACACATCATCTAATTTTGGACGGCCTGATGGTTCAAATTTTAAGCGGACAGTAAGTGGTTCCTCACATACTTTTTCACCTATACCTTTTTTTAAATACCATTCTGCTTTTCCTTTATTAAGAATGCATAATAATTCTCCATCTGGTGCCACAAGTTGGCAGTTACCATACATAGGTTTTTGACGTGGCTTACCATATTGAATTCTACTAGATTTTTTTAAAGCTGATAAAGTTGGAGGACCTTTATTATTTACAAAGATTTGTTTGAATGGTATGTCTATACAACTTTCTATTTCTCTAAGAAACTCATTTATACCTAGACACCATTTATTTTTTCTTCTTTGAATTACATTAAATATTTTTGCTGCTATTATAGCATCATTAGCAGCATATTTTACTTGTTCTTCTGATAAATGAGGTGCATTCCAATCACTACATCGGAGCTCCTTACTTTTATTTAAATCTATACCCAAAAGTTCTATTCCAAGGCTTTTCAAGCTCATGTTCTTCCCTTGAACTTCTTTTAAATCCTGTGCTAAATATCGTAAATCCACAAATCCACGCACTTCCAAACCATAATCATTGAACAATTTATTAGCATCTTCAGCTACACCTACGCCAACTTTAAGTAATGTTTCATTGCTCAATATGTCAATCAGTACAGGTGGTATCAACCAGACAGGAAAATAGGATAGTCGTACTAATACACAAAAACCTGAATCAGTCGCTAATTGCAACAAAGACACAGGTTTTCTTTTATTTTCAACTGTCACCCACTCACAATCAATACCAAGAATTTTACACCTTTTAAACAATGTAATTATTTCTGTTTCATGCAAGTTCCATTCATCAGTAGTTTCAATTACAATATATTTAACGTTCTCTTTACAGAGCATTCTTGAAAAACCATATTTATAGGCAATAATTCCAAGAGCAGACACTGCAGCTATTGTACTGATGGGGTATTTTTTCAATGCATTCATTTCAGATCGAAATCGTTCATAATTGCAAACTTTATCAAATATAATTTGCAGATAAGAATGAATACAAGTTCGTTTTGTTTTTAAAAAAACCGCTTAATTTATTTTTTCAGTAAAAAAAAAGAAACTTTTTAAAATTATTTGAGTATATACCGCATAGCAAAATAATGTAGTTTTATCGGTTATTTTGTTTACAAATTACGCCTGCTCATATTTCGTCATAGTTCCGTGCAGGATAAATGTCTATTTTGATTCTTATCGCGCTGATTGGTTCAGTTCTTACAAAGATGAGCTCTGAATGGGTAAAATGGAGTGACGTTCTGACGCGCATGTTCACACTATGACAATAATTAAAATAATAATAAAATAAATACTTTCTCGCAGTACTGGGCTAAGGCAAAGCTAAACCAAGGCTATCTTTAAGACATTATTTAGAAAGCCTTGGCTAAACTCAACTTCAAAGACAGGAGGTGAAGTTTTCACAAGGAAACAGGAACTCCTTGACCACTCTACGTATACTATGACAATAACAAGCGGATAGTCATTTTTGCGCAACTAAACGTGCTGGATTCTACCTGCTCAAATCTCTTTCCCCTATCCAAAAATCCCTATTTTATTCGGATTTTCCTGTCGGTAGGCATATGTATTCTTCAAAATCTCGGAGACATGGAAATATTTTCATAAAAAGAAAACAAAAATTCAGATATTATGAGATCATAACCTTTGTTACTCCATATTCAATGAAACCATTAAAAAACTTAATGAGCATTCAATAACTGAATGTGAATAAATATTTTTGAATATGTAACATTTTTATTAACAATGCAATAGCATGACAATTTGAAACACAGCTATTCTGTTGAAACATTTGAACACGAGTATGAAATGAATTATTTTAGAATTAAGTGATTAAATTTTAGGAGCATTACATCATATCACCTTAGTGACAAGGATTATGACATAGATGCTCATAGTGTTCTGTAGGTAACTTCTCTAGTTTGTTTGATTCTACATTCAAGAGACAGGAAATGGGTGATCAATTTTCTATTACAAAAAACTTCCATTACTTATTTTTAAAGGTTATATGAATTTTAACTTTAAAGTAGTTGAAAAAATTTAAGAAAAACAATTCTAAAGTGATTTTTGATTCACAAAAGTCCTTAAATTCATATTTTCCAAAAATAATTATATTTATAATTAGATATGAATTTTTGCTTAAATTCACATCTGATGCAAAATATTTTTTAAATGATAGTTACAAGTCACATTAAATACCAAATACATTTTTTCATATTATTAACAAATGTATTTTTTGATTAATGCATAGGTTTTAACTAGTTAACTTTTTAATGAAGCATACATCAAGGGTAACAAACTCATTTTCAGCATTGCGGCCATTTTCTAACAATTAAAAATTGCACAGGCCCTATTTTACATAGTTACTGTAATGAATTGAATTGCTCTTAACGGAAAAGTACTGTGCCTTGCAATTTTAGAGTGTCACAGCCCATTTGTTCATATAATTTTGGTACAATAGCATTGCATACTAAGCAGATTACTCTCTCTTTTATATCCCAGCAAAAATACTCCAGTCCCCATTTTTCTTGGAAATACTTATTTGAATCAGAATTTTTTCCAAGTGGTTTCAACAAAGTTGTACTGAATGCAAGGATTTAGAGTTGTTGTTGTTGTGTCCTTCCTGCAGGGGGAAGGAATGAAAGTTGCCATTGCCTGTGAGACAGGTTGGACTTCTTGATAGATGGCGACACCACCTATCTCCACCTCCACAATTTTGGCATGGAACTGAAGGGGAGGGAAATATTCTCCAGCCCCCTGCACTCGTGGTTTCTCCTGCGACCGCCCACAAGACTTTCGGACCCACTGATTTAACGAACACGTACTCCGTCTATACTCGGTGGTATTTAGTGGCATTGGGCATCGAACCCAGGCCCTCGGGTCTGGAGACCAATGCTCTAACCACTAGGCTACCCACGTCCCATCTAGAGTTAATGAGTGATAATTTTGATTAAAAAAAATATTTTATAATAAATATAATTTTTAATCTAAATGGGTTCTTTAGCTATTGCATGCAATACAAAATTTTTGTATCTGAAATTCATTATTTTATAAAACTTCTCTTTGTAAATAACTGAGAACAAAGAAAAAATACCTTTAAATTTAATAGCATAATCATACAGAATAGCTACATTTTTTTAATATAATTCTTCTATCATAAAAATAATTTAAACTAAAAAATGAATTATATCAAATGTTGTCAGAGAAAAATTTATTTCGGATACTATATTATTAAATTCCCAGTAAATTTTGAAAAACAGGTAATTTTTTTTTCTTTTTATCTTTATTGGCTGATCTTGCTATCTATATTGAATCCACTCTCTTCAAACACTTTCAACAAATATACATTTTTATTGATGTAACTACTGGAATCAAACTATTATTTTTTTGTATGTTCCAATTCTTTTCTGATAAAATTCTAATCACTAGCACTCCCCACACTATTGGAGATACAAGAATTTTACACAGCTATTAAAGCATTATCTACCTCCTAAACAAACATACAGTTTTTAATTTGAACAATATTTAATAAAATAAATTATACTGAACTATTCAGCTGAACTCCAAGAGATAATTGCAATACATATAAACCTCAGAATAATAAGGAAAATGATTGAAAGATATTCTAGTCTGATTTTTTTATTTATTTAAGAATAGAATATGAATATAAGTAACTCTCTCGTGGATTACTTATTGTTTATATTTAAATGCCATCTAGAACTGCAACAAAAGAATTCTTATTGATTACATTACACAATTTTGTTCAAAAATTATTTTTAAAAAAATAAAATTTTGTGATAATAAAAATCATTAGGTTTTGTGTGCTCAATGTATTCCATTTTACTATCTTAAAACATATGTATAAATGCAGATATATAGACTGTTTTTGTGAATTTTGTTTTTCACAATTTTTAGAAGCATTTTTGAAAGATAAAAAATTTAGAGAGGTTTCCCAGCAATATCATTAGCATACTTAGTCTTTCTCTTTCTGTTTATTCTTCATACAGAAATTTAACACAATCCATTGAATTTTTATATCAACTGGACAATTTGAAATGAAAGAATTAAATTTCTCAAAGTAGGAAGCAACAGAGTTGTCTAAAATTTCAAATCAAAACAAAAAACAATTCTCAATAAAAATTAAATAACTATAAATAACATAGGTGACAATTTTATTTATTTATTTTTTTTGCATTAAAATCATAATTAAAGAATAATGCATCAAACATTTTAGCAGACTTTTAATACATTGAAATTAAATGATTCAAGTATTTTTATGAAATATATAACTATATGCTCTTACACAACTGTGTAACAAATTGAATTTTCAAAAAAAAAAACTATTTTGAATTAAGATGTGCAGATAATAGCAATGGTTGTAAAAAGAATTCTTTCCCCCCCCCCCTGTATTTCAAAAGATAAGTCTTGCATTGTGAAAGATGACAGCTTTCTAAGAAAGTTAATCTTATTCCAAAAACCAAACAAAAAATTTGAATTAAATTAAGTAATTAACCCATAAATAAATAGAAAAACTGAAGACTACCTTAAACACGGTTCTTAAGGTTACACACAACTCTGCAAAATTATAACCTATAATGAATATTAGCTGTTTTTATGTCCAGAAAGAGAGGGGTGGTACATTTAAAAATTCTTTTATAGTGAATCCAAAATTAACAGCAATGTAATGTAATTTTAAGCAAGACCAATTCATAGAAAATAAAGCTGGATATGCATCAGCTATTTTTGCACAATTTAAGAATTATGATGAAGCACTTCTAAATCTTATTAATTGCAGAATTAAAACAGGTGTTTAATAAAATTTGATGAAATCTATTACCATTTGATCACTTTATTTTTACTTATTTCAGTATTATTATCATTCATTCATTCCATTATAAAAATATCTTCTTTAATAACCAAAGTAATTGCAATTATATTTGTTTCAAATGTTTTCAGAACAAAACATCAAGATTCGTGACAAGCCTGGATTGTGATATGACCTTTGAGAAATAATATCCTTTATTAAATGTGGAAAAATATTGTTAATGACAATTATCAACATTAATCTTTAAAATTAATACATTTGTATGCAAAAACGCTCAAAAGGTTAAAATTAAAAGTTTTAACTCTAAGATAAAAAGAGCAATCTGCCTGGTAAAACTTCTGGAATATATAAAGATACTTATAATTGTTTTCAATAAGAATATTAATTTAGAAATAATTTATTAAACTCAAATACATGACAAACTTTAAATAAGAGCTACAAAATTAATAAGAACCATCCAAAAACAGTTATTCAAGTATTAGTTTGACAGCAATAATTTAAGTATTCATAAACCTAAGTAATTTTCAAGAGTTATACGTATTGTGCTACATTACACATAACATCTAAAAATGCTATGATGAAAAATAACTTTAATATTTTAGTAAAAATCAAGAAATTTTCACTTAAAAACTTAAATTTAGAAAAGTATATTAATCTATTTTAAATAGTTTTTACTAACATAGATTGTTTAAAATTCTATTCATAAATACTTCATTCAGAAAGAAATTCCACACATTAGTAAATGTATTGATGATTCCTAAAAATTTATTAAATCACTAGTATAACATATATACTTTCAAAATATAAAAAAAAACTTAGAAAATAATGCTTAAAAATGTAATTTTTGAACCAAAAAAATTTGAACATGCATTTTTACAAAATACAATCTTTAAAATAAAATCCATAAGAATTCAATTCACAATTTTGCACTGATCATAAATAACCATGTCAAAATGAATATAACCTTATAATTAACATTAATTAATAATTAAAAAAATAAAAATTTAAAAGCTAAGCAATCATTTTACAAAAATATAAAATTAATATTAAAGAAATCTAGAGAAAATAACTACATTTAAGGCTTCAATTCCTTAATTTCTTCTACAAGTTCAGGAGTAAGACCAAGAATTGATTCTTCAAAATCAACATCTCTTTCATTATTTACTACTTGAAGTGCTAATCTTTTATGATTATGTTCAACGGACCACATTGAAGGTAGATATTGTGGCTGCATTGAATCAAGAAAATGTTGCCTCCACAATTTTTCAAATTGAATCAAACCACCATTTTCACAAAAATATTGATACACCTTTAAGCCATGAGGAACAAAGGCATCATTCAATTCACTTGTCTCCAAATTGCGAGCTTCCTTGATAATATCATCAGTAACAGAAGTTATATTATAATAATCACAAATCACTTTTTTCAGTTCTTGTTGACGACACTCAGGCATCTTGCTTCCAGATATATGTAAAGCTTTTGCTGCAGACTTAACTTTGGCTAATTTAGGATTAAATTTGTACTTCACATTTTTTCGACAACCTAAAGGTGCATCGCACAATTTCGCTAAATTTTGTCGCATCTCTTGATCTAAAATATTACTTTTTTTATGGCAATGTACACATAACAAAAGAACATCATGGGATAAATTCTTCTTCATGAGATTTGGAAAATACCTTCTATATTCAGAAGGTACAACAAGTTTACGATGGAAATTTTCAGTTTTTCCACAAACTACACACTGATTTGATTTCTCCATAGTATAAAACACATTATCCAACCTAGGGCGTCCAGAAGGCTCAAAATTTAAACGCACAGTAAATGGTTCATCAGAAATCTTTTCACCTAAGCCTTTATAAACATACCACTCAGCTTTTCCTTTATCACAACTGCATAAAAGTTCACCATCAGGAGCAACAAGCTGACAGTTATCATACATAGGTTTCTGACGTGGCTTACTATATCGGGTCTTGTGTGATTTTTTCAAAACAGATAATCCACCATTCTTTTTCCTATTATTAACTAAAACTTGTTTAAAAGGTATATCTCTGTAAATTTCTAATTCCTTTAAGAATTCTCTATTATCAATAAAAAACCACTTATTTTTTCTTCTCTGAATCATGGTAAATACTTTTGCTGCTATTATAGCATCATTAGCAGCATATTCTACTTGTTCTTCTGATAAATGAGGTGCATTCCAATCACTACATCGGAGCTCCTTACTTTTATTTAAATCTATACCCAAAAGTTCTATTCCAAGGCTTTTCAAGCTCATGTTCTTCCCTTGAACTTCTTTTAAATCCTGTGCTAAATATCGTAAATCTACAAATCCACGCACTTCCAAACCATAATCATTGAACAATTTATTAGCATCTTCAGCTACACCTACGCCAACTTTAAGTACTGTTACTCTGCTCAATATGTCAATCAGTACAGGTGGTATCAACCAGAGAGGTAAACAGGATAGTCGCACCAATAGGCAGAAACCTGAATCAGTAGCTAGTTGCAGTAATGACACAGGTTTTCTTTCACTTTCAACTGTCACCCATTCACAATCGATACCAATTACTTTACATTTATGTAATATTTCCTCTATTTCTCTTTCCCATAAATTCCAATCTTCAACATTTTCAACAAGAATATATTTGGCAATACCCCTGTTGCACAATTTTAAAAAACCATATTTGTAAGCAATGATTCCAATTGCCGAAGCAACTGCAATTGATTGGAAAGGAAATTTTTTCAGAAAAGACATTTTCAACGAAAACTAAACAATGCATAAAATACAGAAATTTGAGTGAGAATACGAAAAATTATAGTTTAAATATATATTTAATTTATATAGTTTTGATAGCTATATTAAATAGCTAACAGAAACAAAACATTTTTTTCTCGATCTTTTGTGCAAAATAACCAAATATTTTGTTATAGGATCCAATTCTTGATTATCGGCTTTTGGGGGAAACGCAGCGACCGTCTTTTACCTTCCACCTTGCTGATAAAACATTATGATACACGTGTTCTTTTGACAGATGGATGATTGCTTGATTGACACTGATGGGCATGTGGAGTAACAGAGGCTATTATTTCTTTTTTAAATGTAATTATAGCATTGTTTGTGATTCTATACTGCTTTCTTAAAAAGTTCTCTGAGGGTGACAGTATATAGGGAATCAATTTGGAGTAAGTTTCAGAGACCATTCATGCAAGTTAACAGAATATGATCAACATCAAAGCTGAAAAAGAATGTGGCATCATCCCATTAGAAAGGCAGAAGAATATTATCTACAATTAAATTCACGAATATCATACGAAACCTTCCGGATAACCATATTTGCAGCAGAACTCTCACAGCGTGGAGCGATAAATCTAAGCTCAAAAGATCCTCAACCCTGCAACAAGACCAGGAAATCAGAAAAAAATATCACCTTCAGCACGAGTCACTTTATATTTTGAAAGAACCTTCACACACTCTGCATCTTCACCCACAGACAAAAATAAACCTTAACCTCCTACGACCTTGCACTAAAAAGGAACCTGCCTGGATAATCAAAGAAAAAGGTGACCATATCATCGAAGAACTTACCACCCGAACTCAAAATCTGGCAATCACCTACACTGACAGCTCATCCGACTCAAATCTTGATAGAGGAGGTGCAGGTGTCTTCTTTATTTCTCCAAACAGAGAGCATGTGTTCCATAAAATTCAAGTAGGGAAAATCACATCCAACTACACAAGCAACTCATTGCTATCATTGGAGATTTTCCTTTATAAAAGCTTCCAAGAATCCAGCGGCCTCGTCATCTTCACAGACTCAAGATCTGCTCTGCAAGTCATCCAGAAAAGTATGTGCCAAATCAGCTACAAAATTATTCAACCCATCGACAAAATTATCCCAGAAAAGAGATCCTGCAAGCTGCAATGGATACCAGCCCACGTAAATAGCTTCGGTAATGAGAAAGCCGATGGACTTGCCAAAGAATCCAGAGCTTGCCCTCAATTATCTAACCTCACGACCCTCATCGATGCCAATACAGTTGCCAGCCGAAGGCTATTCAGCAATAATTTTCAATATTCCATCTCAACTCTGAATTACAACCGTACAATAGCATCAATAATAACTAGACAGAACAAAGCACGTAAAAGGAACGAAAATCTAAACTGACGGACAAAGAAGTTATACAAATCATTGCCCTAAGGTTCAACTTTCTCCACAACATAACCTCAGATGCCGAACAATTCAAGCCAGGCTTTTCAAGATCAGCCCAGAAGACCCAGAAGATTTGATCTTCTCTGATAAAGCTGTTGAGGTTGCCGAAGCTGTCTTCGACAGCTTCGAAGCGATCTAAAGCTTATTTTTTATTAATCTGCATATCATGGACACGCCAACAACAACAACAGAATATGAGCTGGATCATTCATTCTGGGGGATGGGTAGAACAAACAGGAGTGGATCAAGATAGCGCAAATCCACCCAGACACAACGTAGCTATCAATGGGCTAGGAGGTACCATGCACCGGGGCCCTCAAGTTCAGGGGGTCCCTTGAACCTTGACCACCAAACTAGCCGAACTTGCGATAATTTCTACATTTAAGATATAAATATAAAAAGTTGCAATATAAATGTAATCAGGGCAACTCAGTTGAAAGTAATTTCGAATTTGTGAGGAATTCCTCTATATTATTTCCTTTGTTTGAATGGTGTTGTGAACTTTACTCATTGAAAGTTTTATATTATTTTTCAATTTTTTTTTTGCATTTTTCTTGCTGTTACTTGAAAATAAATTTCAATTTTTATGAAAAATCTCACCATACATCTTAAAAACCTACACAGGAAGCTATATCTTCTTGGCCATATTTATATTTAATAACCATATGATTCAAAATAAGCTATTTTCCTGTTTCAGTGTTTCGCAGTCTACTCGTATCTGCAATAGACTAATGTAATTTTGTCCCTTCCCCAGGACCGTCGCGTGTGGGTGGCAAAATTGTTCACCGCACAAGGGCGCCTGGGGCAAGGGGTGCCAAAATTTATAGTACTTATAGTTTTTTTAATTTAATGTTACTTACATAAAAGTTGGTAATAAAAAATTTGCAATTTTGCATGTTTTATATTTTTTAACAATAAAATAAGATTTTATTTTTTAAATTTTATATTTTAATTTAATTTAATTTTGTTTTTGTTTCTGCGGATTGTTTTCGTTTGTGCAAAAAAAAAAAAATTTGATTTTCGATACGAACAATAAAAACACGTTCCGTGTGGAGTTCGCACTATCATACGGAACGTGTTCAAAATCTAAGAATTTGTAACATGTAACAACAGGAATTGGGAATGATTTGTATCGGCATAAATTTTATTCATTATATGATGATAAGATGTTGTGGCTCAACGTCGTTGTTTTGTTTGCTTTTTGTTTGCAATGATAAAAAAATACATTTTTGAAATTATGTAAATCGCTTGGGTTTTCTTCTCCAAATCATATTTTGCTTCATGTATACTGTTATTAAATAGTTTTCAAAACTCTAAATAAAATCTTTATCTCAGCGTTTCTCAAACTGTAGGGCGCACACTCCAGGAGGGCGTGATAACCCTACTTGGGGGCCCGAACGTATCGCGCAAAAATTGAAAACAAAAGATTTAAAATAATTATCAATTCGATAAAAAAATTTACAATTTAAAATAATTACAAAGTAAATACATTCTTATATAATAAAAAATAAAATACAAACTCCCACTGATATAATACTTAGCACTTATAATTGTATCAGTATTGCACAAAGTATTTGATAAAAAAAAGTTATCAATATTCAAATAAAAACAAGTTGAGTAATTACTAGTGACTCCCCTGATCTTGTCATATACAAAATATTTATCTTGATAAATAGTGCGGTTTATAATTAAAGTCGTATTGTATTGTAGTTAGGGACGTCTCAAGATTTGGGCCAACTAGGCGCGGAACCTCGCTCTCAGTGGGGGCCTCATTTCGTTCTCGACTCCATCTTAATAAGATCATGATCCGGATAATTTAATGCCATCAAATATTTTTTCCCGTATATTCCCTCCGAAAAACAGTTAATTTCAAACTGCATGTCAATTGGCAAAAGTGATAAGACTATATTATTATGTGATGACCGTTGTCCAGTGGCGTAACGTACACTCCCCCCCCCCCGCTACCAAGCCCACTTTTCCGCTTAGGCAGACTAGGCACATGCCTAGGGCGCAAAAAATTAGAGGGTGAAAAAAAAAGAGAAAAAAATTAAAATTACAGAGAATGTGCAACCGCCCAGTGTTTATTAAAATGTCAATTATTATCTTTCGTTTTTATACCTGAATTATCAATTCTTCGTTTCACTATTGGCCAAATTATTATGTAAATCACTTGGCTTTTCTTCCCCAAATCATATTTTGTGCCATGTATACCTGTCATTAAATTGTTCTCAAATCTCGATATAAAATCTTTATAGCAGCGTTTCTCGAGCTGTGGGGCGTGCCCCCCTAAGGAGGGCGTGATAAACCTACTTGGGGGAGAGGGAAGCGCGAGCATATTACGAAAAATCGAAAATAAAATAATTTGCAATTTAATAAAATAATTTGCAATTTAAAATAATAACAAAGCAAAGTATACTCTTATATAATAAAAAATGAAATACACATTCAAACTGATGTAATACGCACTACTTATAAATGTATCAGTTCTGTACAAATTATTTGATAATTAATTTATCAATATTCAATTAAAAACAAATTCAGTAATTACTAGTGGCTCTCTTGAACTTGTCATATACAGAATTTATAAACAAAACTTAATATTTATCTAATTAGTGCGCTTATAGTTAAAGTCGTATTGCATCGTGTGTAGTTTTACCATCAAAGTACATTATAACTGCATTCAGTACATTATTATTGTAAGAAGTGGGGCGCGATGAAAATTGGGTCGCAAATATTGAAAGTTTCAGAAGCACTACTTTATCGCGATCTACAACACTCTTTTTGGTATCATGAATTCCTTTAGATTCTAAGCAGGATATCTATACACAAGGGCAGCCAAATTTGTGATTTCTTCCAAATTTAAGAAATAAATATAAAAGGTTGCAACATAACTGTAATGGTTGCAATTCAGTTGAAAGTTATTTCGAATTTATAGGGATTTCACCTAAATTCTTTCCATTGTTTGTTCAGTGTTGCGAACTTTACTTATTGAAAAGTTCTTGTTATTTTCAATATTTTCATTTTTTTTACAAACTGTTATTTGAAAATAAACTTCAAGTTCCATGAAAAATCTTACCATACTTATTATTACATCTTAAAAAACCTACACAAGAAGCAATTCCTTCATAGTTACATTCTATTTTTAATAACAATATGATTCATAATAAGCTAGTTTCCTGTTTCAATATTTCACAATCTTTTCGTATGATGATGTAATTTTGCCCCCCTTCCCTCCTCTGTTCTTTTGCAGATATGTTTTTTTATATATATAAATAATTTTTTTCTTCTTGTATTAAATTTTCTTGTTCATGCATATTTTTGTATCATTTCCTGTCTATCTCCGTGGACCATTTTGTACCTCTAAGCCCTCTGTTGTATGTGAGTTCGATCCTCCCGAATAAATTAACAGCTAGGGATCCTCCAACAACGTTTGCTTCCTTTTAACGTCAATAAATACTCGATCATACAAATCGTATTAGATAAATTATAAAATTATAGATTACAAAAAAAGAAAGAAACCAAGTGGGGTACGTTTAAGCGCAAACAACGCCAAGAAAGAGAAGACAGTAAGTATATAAAAATTGTAGCTTTGTATATATTTAGAATATTACCATATTCTTACTTTTTTACTTGATAGAATTTTTTTTTTTTTTTTTTTGTTGCACCAAGGCCTTTAAATACCTAGCTACGCCGCTGCCTTCAGGAAATCACTTTTTTTTCAAAGAGAGAGAGTTGATGCACTTTTAAATCAGTAATTTCTTCAATTTTACTTCATTCCTTTAAAACTGCAAACGGTAATTATGACTTTACTTTTGATTTATTTTGTATTTTCCCTTGAGACTTAAAAAAAATGTACAATTATCATATTAAGATAAAATCAAAACATACATTTATTATTTGCTTTCCTTTACAAAGAAAGCAGTGAAAATAATGTCCAGCTTAATGAAATCTAATTAAAAAAAATTTATTTTGTAAATTTTCCGTGTTACATAGGCTAATTTTAAGCTTTTCGTCTATATCTAATATATAAAATTCTCGTGTCACAGTGTTTGTAGCCAAACTCCTCCGAAACGACAATACCAAATCTTATGAAATTTTGTGTGTATATTCAGTAGGTCTGAGAATAGGACGTAAACTATTTTTCATTCCGATATTGCAATTAGTTGAGAAGATATTAATTAAAAACCTTAAAATCCTGTCTGTTGTTTCGCTTGGCGTCGAAAATCGGTTTCGCGCCAGATGTAAAAATACTACTCTGTTAAAGAAAAAAAGAAAACCCAGACCCACAGAGAAAAATTATGGGAAGATAAGTACATCACTGTCATTTGGGGAAGTTGAAAATAACATATTTCTGTTGAGCTTTATTCCATGTGAAAGAGTTTTATGATATTTCGAAAAGCACAGATGATTGAAACATTTTGAGTTCTTATTTCTTATTTATTAGTTTATTTATGATTAAACGCCAATTAATAAAACTGTAATACTCAATGCACTCAAAATTTTCGGGAATCATTTACAATTGTGAAAGGTAGAATTAAAATAATAAAAGAACAGATACATTATCAGCATACTGTTTTCTAGCATTAAGTACTTCAATTTGATCTATTTGTGTGTTTTGTACAGTAAATAATGCCAGCAAGACGCAAAGGGTCTGATTTAGGCCGTCGAATTACTAAATCTACTGTCATGCGAAATAGAAGAGCTAAAAAAACAGACGAACAAATCCAACAGAATAATGAAGATATGCGTGTGAATATGGCCCAGTTGCGTAAATCACAATCACAAAGATGTACGAGTTGAACAAAATCAACAAAGACAAGCGCGTCGATTCCTATTTGACACACTCAGAGCAAATGACCAACAAAACGAATCACATAAATTTTTACAAATTTACTTTATGGGTTATTTGGCAAAACAACGTTTGCCGGTCAGCTAGTTTATATATATATTTCAATGTACTTTTATAGTACTTTTATGTTGATTAATATGCATCAATACTTGTTTTCTTTGCTTGAATACATCTTCCAAAACCACACTTTTCTATGCAAGAACAGTTTTATAAAGTTTAATTATTAGTGTAAATATGAAATTTCAAAAAGTAGTACTTAAGGTAGAAATAGCATTGAAGTTTTTTTCACGAAATTTCATAGTTTAATTCCTAGCATTGATATTTTGACACTGATCGCACTTGCATTGAGCTATAGAAATAAAAATAAATAAATAATATCTACAATATTTCTTCATTTTTGAAGTAATGCAAAATGTTAATGCCTGTGTGTTGTGTGTGTAAGACTTTATTTAAATAATATAAAAAATATTAATTGGAGCATGACAGTCTTAACGCGACTGTTGCTGGGATGGGGGACCGTTTCCCCGGAATCTCATATCAAGTAGGTGTCTGATACTTTCGATATCTGGTTTCACTTACAACTGGTTCTTTCTTGAAAGTATACCGATCCCCGGTCTAGAATTCACTTTACTTTATAACTGAATTTTTCTTTGTAAAAAAAATAATAATAATAAATGCAGTAAATTGATTCAAATGATACTACAGAAAAACTAGCTTTCAGAAACAGAAAGATTTGCTTTCATAATAAACAAGGAAACAAAAGTTGATTGTGAATTAATGTTTACAACATTTGTAAATGATAGAAGGGCTGGTTAATATGAATTTTTTGCCTTAATTTTGTAGAATTATTCTTTGTTGAAAATTTCATTTACCTTTTTGTACAAGGTTTGTGATGGGATTTATACATGGACAATTCATTATATTCTGAATATAATACTCTTTATGTCTTATCATACAAAGATTTAAAAATTCAAATTTATCGTAACCAGATTATTCACTGAACATTTGGTTACTGAAATACACACATTTGCGTTAAAATTATTCTTACTTTTTGAGAAATATATTACTCTGGAATACCCTACTCATATCGTAAAGCATTTGAAATTTACTTCAGATCACAAAAAGAAGGGAAAAAATGAAGTTTTTTTTTCATTTTTGAGAATTTTTTATTTTATGTACACGATATCTTACTTTTTCATAGCTGTAGAGTATCATTGAAAAAAAATCAACTGATATACAACAGTTCTTCGAACATTGTACAATCTTAATATGTTATTATACAAATTATATGTACACTTTTGAGCCAGGCCATTTCTCAATAGGAAAAAATTAATGAAAACAAAAAAAGCTTCTAAGGTTTTTAACTATGTGTAAAAACACAAATATTGCTCTTTAAAAATTAAAAATCTCGAAACACATAATTACAAATTTACATTTATGATAGGGAGGCTTTGCATGAAGTGCAAAAATAGTTAAACGTGACGATGTGTTACAAATTTTACAGCCATTTATGAAGAAAAAACCGTATGAACTACATAATACAAGGAAATTACAGTTTTACAATTTCAGCTGTGATAGAGTTGCATAATTTGTACAATGGGAGTTGGTCCGCCATTAGGCAGATAGGGGAGGGGGCGGTACCTCCTTCCAGTTTTTAATTAATTAAACTTTTAAGAATGGAAAAATGCTTTAAAATGATTTCTAAACTATTCACTCTCTCTAAACTGTCAAATATGGAGATTGTCAACTCTCAGAAAACTTCAAATATATTAAAAACTGATTGGTTATCAGACTCCCTTAACCTTTTCAATAGAATTTTCGCTATTCCTGGTGGGCGCAGTAGCTTAGTGGTTATGGTTACGAGTTCATGTATGGAGTGTCATGGGCTCAAATCCTGTTGTCACTAAAGACTCTCCGTGTAGATGAGGCCATTCCTCTCATTCATGTGGTAGTTAGGAAAGAGGGATGCCACCTCAGGTGTTATTCTCGTTACTCGACCGAGGTTGAACATTACGAGGTTTGTGATCAATAGCCTTCTTGTTGCTTAGAGCGACGTTAATCTCTCTCTCTCTTTATTTTGCTAATCCTGCTCCAGGCACATAAATTACTTTAATAAACCCTGTAAAATTTCTCATTTATAGTAAATCTTTTATCTTCAAAATTTACATATCTAATAATAATTGAATTTTTTTCCTAATGGGAAATTTTAAGAGTGCAGACCATTTGGACGTAGCTGCTTTAATTTCGGAAAGGACTTCCTTTCCTAATACAAAATTGACTTATTTTTTAGATCTGTGCATAATTCTCTGTTTTATGAATTTTTAATTCTGCTTATGTGATCCATTAGCACAGAATAGTTATTACTTAACAATTCGATTAAAATTTTCCATTATATTCCATTACATTAAAACTGTTTAAATGTAATTTTATAGCAAAAACATGAAGAAAAATTACATTTTCCAAACATTCTCTTTTCATGGAAAATACTTCTATGTAATATTTTTCTATGTATATATAGTTAGGATTTTTCTTTACAGAGCCTGAATTAAGATTTTTGAAACATTCACATTATTTTTAGAGTTACTATTGAAATAACAACCAGGCTTCTTCATGAAAATTTCGCTACTTTATTAATATAAGTCCACTTCTAAATTATATCTTCTAAAAAGTCCAGTTGAGGTATCCAAATCGAATAACAAAAACTAAACTTTCGTAACATCAAAAATTGTTTTGAAGATTGTCGAAATTTAGATATCTATAATAATGTTTACGATAAATTTTACATCTCGCCATATTGACATCAAAAGGAATATTGTAAAGTTTTCATATGCAAGAATATATTTTTTTAATTCTTGATTATTTTAGGGCCCCGGTGCATAGCATCCATTGACGACACTACTCTCTGCAGAAATTAGCTTTAAGAGCTTTCAGTCCAGAACCCACCTGTTGCTATGATTCAAATTGATGAATTTCAGTGCCTCAACGTCAAATGACAGTTATACGTAGAATTCGTTAGTGGAATTTCTGTTTCCATATGGAAACTTCACCTTCTATCCCGGGCTTTGAGTTTGTAGCAAAACAAACTTGGCTTTGCTTTAGCCCATATTACATTAAAATATTAAAAATAAAAAAGAAAAATTTTAAATAGTAGAAGTGTATTTAAAAGTTAAAGTAAATTGTAAAAAAATCAAAAAATTAAGTGCTTTGAAATAAAAATAGTATGAAAGGAAAAATATAAGAAATTAATGGAAGCGCTGGAATTTTAAGAAAGCTTTTTCTATGTCCAACATTGTGTGCCTCGGGAATCCGAAACGCTTGCGTGAGGAACTTGTCTGGTTGAAATGACAATTCTACAAATCTTTCACTCACTAAGAAAGTATTATACACCCCACAATAACTACTATCAGTTCCTGAAATAGATTCCAATCGCATCCCCCTGAAATAAACAGCTATCCTGTTCATGCGTTTCCCCCCCCCCTCCCTTGTCAACCTTATCTCAAGGTCATTTGACCGTTTCATCTTGGAAACAAATTGTCAGAACTTCCTTCTTTCATTCCAATGAAGAGGGTCCCCTCCCTAACAATGATGTGATCTCATGACGTAGTCTGGGTTACTTTAATTCTCTCTTACCCCCTCCCCCTTTCATATAAAAAAAAGCAGAATTAGTGTTTTTGAAGTGATTAAAATCATTATTCATGTAGCAAAATATTCTTTTTCGTAAAATAAAGTATTATTAATGAGTATTTAAGCAGTTTATGCTAAATTTTCTTCTACAGTAATGTTTTAAAAGTTTTGTACGTAGATTGCATACACGTGGCGCCATCTGCAGTCATTACAATAATGCTTGCCAAACAAGGCTTCCGAGCATTTTGGAAGCATAGATATATGTATTTTTCATAATTTTAAAATTTTCTAGACTATTTCTGACACTTTTACATTTCATGGTGGATTTATATGAGTAATTTATGTTCTCAACAAAAGTTTCATATCCAAATAATGTGATTTCATTAAGTTAAAGTACCCTAACCTTTTCAGTACATTTAGAAGTACCCCTTAAGAAAATAATATTGTGCAGATATAATGCTTGACAGGAATTTTTTTTTGCAAAAGTTAATGTACATTACGTATTGTTTCATAACGTACATAAAGTACATTAACACTTTTTTGTAATTTTTTCACTTTTTGTTTTATATCGGCTTATATTTAAGGGGGACTTCTAAATGTACTGAAAAGGTTAGAGAACGTAAATTACTCATATAAATCCACCATGAAATGTAAAAGTGTCAGAAATAGTCTAGAAAATTTTAAAATTACGAAAAATACATATATCTATGCTTCCAAAATGCTCAGATTTTCGTTTTACTTTTTTTTTGAGGAACTCTATTCCATGAAAGGAATATGCCTACCAGTTTTCAAGCAGGTAGATCTAATAGTTTAAAAACGGAAATATTTATCGATTACGCTCCTTGATCTCCCGAAATGAAATTTGGTGGTTGATATTCACGAAACCGCAACTGTTTTCACAAAACCCATTTTAGGAAATGTACTGTATGAAAGGAATCTGCTTACCAAATTTGAAGGCTGAGAGTCTAATAAATTAAAAATGGAAAACAATTATCTAGAACGCCCCTTGAGCCCCATCAACTCCACCTGGAGGCAATTTTTAGAAAACACATTATATAGCGGATCTTTACTCCATGAAAGGATTTTTGCTTATCATATTTCAATAATGTACTTCCAGTAGTTTAAAAATGGAAACAATTATTTATAACGTCCCTTGCTGTTCGAATTTCGCAAAGTCCGTTCTTAGCGGATTTCTACTTCATGAAAAGAACATATCTACCAATTTTCATGTCTGTAGGCTGAATAGTTCCGGAGATATCGTGATTAGTCAGTCAGTCAATGAGTGGGTGAGTCGCTTTTCTCCTTTATATATATATATAGATAGATATATAACCCAAATTTGCTGGTCTTAATTCAGTAACAGCTTTAGAAATCATAATAGGTCTCCTTTTTAGTCCATTGACTCTTTTGGTTTCTTCCATTTTTATTACACTATATATATATATATATATATATATATATATATATATACACTTATTTATATATATATTTCGTCTCCCTCCACCACTTCTCTCTACAAAAATAAAACTTCGGAAATTATTTTTTTCCTCAAGTGTCAACTGAAGATATACTAAATTTTTCTTCAAAAAATTTAAACTCTTTTCCCTCTTCTTAGCCCGATGGACTTTATTTTTGATATCCAAGACAACAATCATAAACATGCTTGTGAATTCACTGAAGAACTTCCTCTGTAAATCATGAGTCTTATGAAGATAATTTCATGAAAAAATTGATAGGAACATCAGATTTCAAAAGTGCACTACTGTTCTCCACACCGCTCCTCTGGGGAATTTAAGCATCGCAATCGTGTCACTAGAAAAGGAGATCAAAGCAGTAAAAATTCAAAAGAAAAGAGCCGATCACAAAAATGCACCGATTTTATCTCCGCTTATAATCGGCGACACTAAAAATAACATTATGAGAGTACAAACGCAGACTATATACAATAAATATTCTGAAAATGTTGCACGTAGGAAATAAAAAAAGGAAGCTTAGTTTGGAAATTAATTCAATGAATATAATAATTTCAATGAAGGCTGTGAAATTTGTGTCACATTTTCATGAGTATTGAAAACACTGGCGGAGCTGGTCCTGAGTGGACTCTGTATCATCCTTGAGGGCCCTCTCTAAGGCCACCCCTGCGATTTTTTGCTTACACGTTTGGGTGCCCGCCCTCAAAGCTTGGGGCCCCGTATCATTGATACGCGGTAACTATGCCCCTGATTGGAAATAGCATTAATTTGTAAAACAAGAAATGGAATGCTGTTAAAAAAGGACTGACAAAAAAGTGCTCTAGTTAATATTTTCTAAGAAAAATGACATTTTCTTTTTAAAGATTCAAATCGAAACTTTATTTCCATAATAAGCATCCTTCTATGACAATTTCAAATACAATTTGTATCTCAGAGATTTGAGCAGAAAAAAACTTATTAAAATTTCGCATATTTCTATCAAACAAAGAGAATTAGATCGATAAATAAATAAAGGTAACAAAGATAAATAAAACAAATATCCCCTAAAACTCGAAAAAAAAAATACTTTTTCTAAATTTCAAATAAAGATCTACCAAATTCTTCGCCGAAAAATTAAAACCACACCCAAATTTCGTTTCCCTTCTTAATCTTATGGGCATTGTTTATGATACCTAAGACAATGTAGACGTATTTGTCAAGAGACAATTTGAACGTTTTCTTCCTAAAAATCCGGAGCCTTATAACGATGATTTTATAGAAAAGTTGAAATGAATTACATGATTTCTAAACTACAATACCAATTTCCACAAAAGGGATAAATGTCATCCGAAACTAGGAAACAGTAAAATTCTACAATAGAATTCCCTCAGAAATGTTGTACTCAATGAATGTTGTACTGAAATACAATAATTCATGAGACAAAATATCAAGTGCATTGTACTCAATTATTTTCCATATGAATGGGAAAAACTTACATAATAATTATACCCAAATTAAGCAAATATATCCTATGTTTTTCGACAAATCTAGACCGATTAGCCTCATCATTTCTGCAGAAAAAATGTATTTTTGAGTAGATTCCAGAACTATATATACTTAGAAGTGCAATGCACATTTTGATACCGATCCACCAGCACAACTTTAAAAAAAAAATGTCTCCGCATCCCGATTTTGTGCGGCAGTGACGGAACCTTATTCAAACGTTGAAACTATTTGTAGAAAACTCTTTCACAGCCATTTCATACCCCCCTCCCTCTTCCATTTGCTGACACGTTTTTCTTCTCGATCTGGTTCTTCAAAGAGCGCATGCGCTCTCATACCGACTACATCCGTCAATCATTTCTAAACCACACCCCGTTGCTATAGTAACGATAGGTTTCCAGAAAACAAGGTTTATCTTTATGACGTCATCCGAGTTGCAAACAACGCCATCTGTTGGATAAAGCAGATTTGTGAAATTTCGACAACGCTCTTAATGATGAATTTTTGCAAATTCATGAACTTCAAATGTGTTTTGGACAGTAGGAATACTGTGGTAGCTCGCTGCTACACTGCTGGCCACCGTAAATGCAACACCAAGAAAGACAAGAGATAGCACAACAAAATTTATTTTGTAAATAACATGTTGACCAAGTATCAAATGATTCAATTTATAGACTTCTGTGAAGCGTGACTCCTGCCAGAATCAGTAGCCAGAGTAGCCGCCATTGTTGGAAATCACCGCTGCCACACGCCTCGTCATTGATTCAAAAAAACTTTTGGATGTGTTCTTGGGGTACAGCAGACCAAGCAGCTTCCACACGTTGCCAAAGTTGATCTGGTGTGGCAGCTGGGGGTGTAATCTGGGTAAATCGTATAGCAACCACGGACCACATGGTCCATCGGCGAAAGATCTGGAGAGCGAGCCGGCCAGAGAAGCAAAGAACCTTTGGACAATGCGTGCCACGTGTGGTCGAGCATTATCCTGTTGAAATAGGGCTGTGGCCAACCCCTGAAAGTAAAGAAGGACAACTGGCTCCAACACGTCGGAGATGTAGCGCTGGCAGTTTAAAGTACCAGCAATGCGTACTAGAGGAGTGCGAGAGTGATATCCAATACCGCCCCATACTTTAATAACCGGTGCAGGACCAGTGTGGCGGTGCATAACGTAGCTATTTAGCATCCTCTCTCCACGGTATCTCCAGACTCGAATCCGACCATCGTGGTGTTGCAGACAGATGCGTGACTGGTTAGTAAAGACAACTTCATTCCTTTCTGCCGCCCACATCCTGCTTTCATCGCACCATTGGCGGCGGAAACGTCTGTAGTTCTGCTTCAAGGGTAGACCAAGCAATGGACGTCTTGCGGACAGACCACTCTGCTGTAAACGGAGTTGAATGGTACGCGCAGACACTGAATGATGCGTCACAGATGTGCTGTGCTATGGTTCGTGATGTGACTGAGCGATCCGTCACTGCCATGCGCACAATTTGCCTGTCCTCACGTGAAGTCGTGCACTGAGGTGGATGCGATCGACCACGTCGGTTCGTCGAACCCTCTTGCTTCCAACGGTCACATATCCGCATTACAGTTGTTTGGTTTAGTCCAACACGACTACCGATTTCTCTGAAAGATAACCCACAATCTCGGTAGGCCACTATCCTTCCTCAATCGAACTCGGATACTTGATCAAAAGCTGATCGCTGTTTTCTACAAGACATAACTGATCATTTTCTGAAAAATCCACAAGAAAAACACAGTTGCCGAACTTGAAATCGTCGAAATTTCCAAGCCTTAAATAGCGCTTTGAGGTGGCGCCACAGACGTGCGTGATGTGTGTCTGCGCTGAAATTCTAATCATTTGCATTTCTCACCTCCGCTAATGCATGTTGTAAATTTTATGTTATTTGCGTGCTTCCTTCAGGGTGTTGCATTTACGGTTGGCCAGCAGTGTATTTTAAAAACACATTTACTTTTCTATCTGTAGTTAAGTGTTGTGTGAAAAACTAAAAAATACATGTTAATTTTAAACATTTATTAGATAAAAGTTAAAATTTAATACCTGTTACACAGAATAAGAGAGCAAAAGCAAATGCTTTTATGACGCTTTAGTTACAAATTTTTAATACTTAGCATAAATCTAGTTAGGTTTTACGTTAAATATCCTCGGTTAATGTCCAGTCTATTTTTTTTTCATAAAAAGAAACAAATTTAAAAAAAAGTTTTATCTTTCAAATTAACAAAATAATTCAAAAAGCAACTTTTTATTTATCTCTATAAAACCCAGATAAATCTCACCCTTAATTGGGCAGAATTTGATTTATCTAAATCTGATATACAATTTTAATTTCCAAATAATTAAAAAAAATACTAAAAATTATAGCTTTTTCCTTAAATGTTTATAATTATTATGTACCTTATATATATATATATATATATATATATATATGTAGGAAAGGAGTGCAAGTTTTCTTTTACTTCTTTTGATTTTATTGTAAGAGATGGCACCACTAATCGAAACCACGTGAGTTTTAGCTGCGCGATACGATGAGGTCATGTATTTATAAAGGGAACAGAAGGGAAAAACTGAGAGTTGCATCAAAGCTTGAACGAAGGCAGGTCAGAGGAAATCGGTCTCTCCGTTGTTTTGAGAAAGAGTACGTGTTTTCGGAATTAATATGTGCTATCTCGAATTATTTAAAACCCCTTGTAAATAGTAAATGTTTTAGTTGTGTTATTAATAAATTAAGTTATTTTAACTCTGCGTGCTTATTTTAACATTAAAATAGAACCTTCCCTAGACGCCGTCCTACAAATTGGGGGTTCGACCGAGAATTTTTTAAACTATTCAAAGTTTTATCTAAGAGCATTTTTTAAAAGTTTTACCTCCTCATCGATTTTTGATTTCCTGAGCGGTACATAGACCTTGCCTTGCATTGAATAGAGACCCGGCGAAGCCTTCAGCTGAATAAGAAATTTTACGAGCGATACGGAAGTCTTACGAGCGATACGGAAATACTTCAGCGAGAACAGTCAACAGGAAAAAGGAGTACATTGACTTGGTTAGAAACACGGAATCTTGGCGAATTTCCACGTCAGCTACAGTCAACCAAAACTGGAAGCCCAGCGACTCAACGAGATACTGAACGAATTGAACGGGATTACCTTGATCATTGAGGTCAACACTGACGAGAGAACCTTTGGAACTGCATCGAATTGCGAGTTATCAACACGAAACAAGATTTCCTGTGTCATTGAGGTCAACGTAAAGTGTCTTCAGAATTACATTGAATTGTGCTAGTATCCTTTTTTTTTTGGTATTGTGTGGGTAATAAGCGAAAATTATATAAATGAATGATTTTGTGTGTGTATTCCTGTTCTGTGAATCTGAAATTGAATTTTGAAGTACTAGGTACTATTATTGGTTTAATTGCAGACATAGATATTTGATGTTCTTTTAGTTTTGGATTAATAACTGAGTACTTTCCGTGTTTTTTCTTAGTAATCTATTTTTGATAAATGAGAGGAACGTGTTTTTTTTAAATAAAAAATAAAATTGATATTAACTGTAATACTGTTGTGTTTTGTAAAAGGATTTAAGTTCCGGGAATTCTTTAAAAAGTCCATTTTTGTCTATAATTGATAATTGCATCTTATTTAAATTATCTTTTGTTTCTTTTTAAGTGAGTAAACTTTTTGCGTGTCATTTTAATGGTTTTGTCTCATTTAACTTGGGTAAAAATTTAAGTTGTTCTCTGGGTCACCATTCTGAGTATAAAAATGGCATTCTTACTCGCGAAAGGAAAGAGGATTTGGTGTCACTCGCCGAGGATTTGGATCTTACTATCGAAGCAGGTATCACAAAATTGAAGTTAAAGGAGCTGATCGTAAAAAGCCCAGATTACGTTGAAGACGATGTTAAAAAGATGCTTGATAGCATAGTGGAGGAACGTACAGAAAGAGAAGAGAGAGAAAGGGCTGAGAGAGAGGATATGCGAAAGGATGAGAGAGAAAGACGAGAGTACGAATTAGAGAAGTTGCGAATACAAGCGCAACAGACTGCCGGTATGCCGAATAACACCGAAAACGTTCAAGCATCGAATAAACTGTTTCACGAAACTTTTCATAAGTTTAATATGAAGGAAGATATTGGTTTGAATCTTACCTTATTTGAGCGCCATGCAGAACTAACTTTCTTAGCGAAAAAAGATTGGGTTCAAAAACTTATAGGTTTAATACCCGTCGAAATTGCCCATCTGATCGCAAGAGAACCAACTGATAAGTGTAATGATTACGTTCATGTAAAGGATTTACTTTTACAAAGATTTAAATTATCTCCGGAAAAATTTCGTCAGTTATTTTTGTTTCACCAAAAGTCCGATGAACGAACATGGCAAGATTTTCAACACGAATTACAGACGTATTTTGATGGATGGACTTTGGGCTTAAAAGTTAACACCTACGACCAATTACGAGAATTAATCATAGCCGATCAAATGAAGAAGAGGGCGCCGTATGATTTTCAGGAACACTTTTTGGACGAATGGTCTACTATTAACTCATCTATTGAGCTAGCGAAAAAATTTGAAGATTATGAGGACGTCCGAAGAACTATAAGGCCAAAGCAGTTAAACTCATTTGCTAAGAGATCGAACAATAACGATAATTGTTCTCAAAGGCAAGAACGTTTTCACCTTGGAAATAATTGGAATGATAGAAAATGCTTTCAATCGACGAGAACTTACGATAAAAGAGTTAAACAGGTAACATGTAGCTACTGCAGGGGACCAGGTCACTGAGCCCTAGATTGTACAAAGCGCAACAAGGGTACGAAAATCAATAAATCTTCAAGCTCTCCCGTCCAGATCTGTTCTCGAATTCAGCAAGACAGAATTAAGACCAGGAAAATAACCATCGGAAACAAGACTTTTGAGGCTCTAATCGACACTGGAAGCTCAGTTTCGCTCATTCGTGAAGATGTAAGCAAAGGAATCATCGAGCAATCGAAGCTCCTGAAGGACATTGTCGTGTTATCTGGATTGGGAAAGTACGAAGTCAAAACAAAAGGATCGTTCCAACGAGAAATCGAATTGGATGGAGAGAAATATTCCGTAATATGGCATGTCGTGCCTGCGGTGCATTTGGAGTTCCAGGCAGTGATAGGATCAGACATTTTGGAACAAGCTTTTGTTGGCTTTGATAAAAAAGGTGTTTATTTCCGTAAACACGAAGAGAAGGTGTGGTTTGTGAATACACAGGTTTATGAAGCAAGAACTGAAGACGAAATCGAAGTTAAACATGTTATCAATCCTCGAATAAGAAAGGAACTCTCTGAACTAATCAACAGCTATACACCTAAGAAGACCGAAACGACAAATGTATCCATGAGAATTATCCTGAAGGATGATATACCAGTTTACCAAACAGCACGCCGTTTGTCGTTTCTGGAGAATCAGACCGTCAACAAGCAGATCGACGAATGGTTGGATAAGGGAATCGTGAGACCAAGCTCTTCTGGATATGCAAGTCCAATCGTGTTAGTCAAGAAGAAAGACGGTACCGACAGACTATGCATTAACTATAGGAAACTGAACCGAAAACTAGTCAAGGATCGCTTCCCCTTGCCACTGATAGAGGACGTATTGGATGGGCTGCAAGACGCCAAAGTATATTCCACGTTAGACTTGAAAAATGGGTTTTTTCATGTCGACGTAAACGAGGATTGCAAGCATTTCACCTCCTTTGTTGTACCAGACGGGCAGTTCGAATTTAATAAGGTACCCTTTGGTCTAGGTACAAGCCCAAGCGTATTCCAAAGGTATGTGTACAGCATTTTTAGGGAACTCATGCGAAAAGGCATCGTAATAATTTATTTGGACGATTTGATCGTTCCAGCTAAAGATGAGAAAGAAGGTTTGGAAAAACTAAAGAAGGTGTTTGAAGTCGCATCCAGATATGGGTTGGAGATCAAGTTTGAAAAATGTCAGTTTTTAAAACGAAAGGTGGAATTTTTGGTCACGTTGTCGAAAATGGAACGGTGTGCCCTTCAGTTGCAAAAACGATAGCTGTCAAGAGGTTTCCTGTACCAACGACTGTCAAACAAGTCCAAAGCTTTTTAGGACTCACTGGCTATTTTCGAAAATTTATTCCGTCATACTCTAAAATAGCGAAACCTTTGAGTGATCTAATTAGAAACGACAATCGATTTGTCTTTGAACGACCTCAAATAGAAGCATTTGAAAAGCTCAAGCAATTGTTGACTGAAAGTCCAATATTAAGTATTTTCCAGCAGGGAAAAACAACCGAATTGCACACGGGCGCAAGTCAACAAGGCTACGGAGCCGTCTTACTCCAAGAGGCAGAAGATGGAAAATTGCATCCAGTTCAATACATGTCTAAGAAAGCTACTCCGGCAGAGGAGAAGTATAGCAGCTATGAACTTGAAGTTCTTGCTGTTGTCAACGCTTTAAAGAAATTTCGTACCTACTTTATGGGAAATCATTTCAAAGTCATAACGGATTGCTCAGCGTTTCAAAGGACTATGGACAAAAAGGATTTGGTTACTCGTATAGCGCGATGGGCATTATTGCTGGAAGAGTTTGATTATGAAATTGTGCATCGTTCCGGCCAGAGAATGCAACATGTGGATGCCCTTAGCAGATATCCAGTTGCAATAATTACTAACGATACTCTAACCGCAAGATTAAAAAGGGCACAACAAGAGGATGAATACACTCAGAGTCTAAGATCACTGATTGAAACAAACAGCAATTCAGACTTTTTCGATAAAAACGAAATACTTTACAAATATGTTGAAGGTCGTGAATTGATAGTTGTACCAAGAGATATGCAAACTGAGATAATTAAGTTAGCACATGAGAAGGGAAATTTCTCCGTTGCCAAGACTGAAGGAGTTGTGAAACAGGAATTTTTCATTCCCAATTTGAGCAAGCAGGTGCAAAATGTAATTGTTAACTGTGTGCCATGTATTTTGACCAACAAAAAGAGTGGAAAAAAAGGATGGATTCCTCAACCCCATTCCTAAAGAGGATGTGCCATTAAGTACTTATCACGTCGATTTTATTGGACCTTTGCCTTCTACTAACAAGAAATATCAGCATATTCTCACAATAGTGGATGCTTTTACAAAATTTACCTGGCTTTATCCCGTTAGATCTACTTCCGCAGAAGATGCTTTGGATAAATTAAAATTGTAACAAAAGACTTTTGGTAATCCCAAGAGAATAATAACAGACAGAGGTTCTGCTTTTACTTCTGGAGCTTTTGGAGATTATTGTACTAATGAAAACATTCAATGGCCAAGTCGAGAGAATACACCGAACTATTATTCCCGTTTTGACCAAGCTGTCAATTGAGGAGTCTACCAAGTGGTTCAAGTTCGTAGACCAACTTCAAAGAATTTTAAATAGTACATTTAATCGTAGTACTAAGTGGTCTCCATTTGAATTATTAATTGGCGTCACCATGAGAAACAAGGAAGACCTTTGCCTGAGGGAGTTACTGATGGACGAAATGATGGAGGTATTTCAAGAACAGAGGAACCAATTACGACAAGACGCAAAGAAAAATATCCAGAAGATACAGGCAGAGAATAAAAGAACCTGTGACAGGAAGCGCAGGAAGGCCCCTAACTAAAAGATGGGTGACTTGGTGGTTATTCAGAGAACACAATTTGGGACAGGTTTGAAATTAAGGCCTAAGTTTTTGGGACCATATAGAATAGTTAAAGTAAAACCTAGAGATAGATATGATTTAGAGAAAGTGGGTGATTATGAGGGACCTAAGATAACAAATTCATCTGCTGATTTAATGAAATTTTACTCACCATGATGATGTATTTTTATAAAAAGCGTTTTCTATTCTTTTTAAAAGAACACAATGTGTATTAATGTGTTTTGTTTTCTTTGCTATTAATATTTCATTTTTTGAGAGTTGTATCCTTATTTTCAAATTTGAATGTCTATCTTGGAATTTTTATCTCCGATTGATATTAATTTTGCAGAGGCCGATATTTTATTGTATGGTATGTAAAATCACTGAGGTCAGTGATTCCCAGGATGGCCGAACTTGTAGGAAAGGAGTGCAAGTTTTCTTTTACTTCTTTTGATTTTATTGTAAGAGATGGCACCACTAATCGAAACCACGTGAGTTTTAGCTGCGCGATACGATGAGGTCATGTATTTATAAAGGGAGCAGAAGGGAAAAACTGAGAGTTGCACCAAAGCTTGAACGAAGGCAGGTCAGAGGAAATCGGTCTCTCCGTTGTTTTGAGAAAGAGTACGTGTTTTCGGAATTAGTATGGTGCTATCTCGAATTATTTAAAACCCCTTGTAAATAGTAAATGTTTTAGTTGTGTTATTAATAAATTAAATTATTTTAACTCTGAGTGCTTATTTTAACATTAAAATCGAACCTTCCATATATATATATATATATATTCAATACTTCAATTTCTTATAACAAATGCTTTTTAGTAATTTGTATTAATATTTGTTTAATTTAATTAAATATTTTGAATCAGCAGAAAGAAGAAAAAAATTCACACTAAATTCTGAAAATTAAATTTTCTGAAAAAAAAATATTGTTTCGAAATTTTCAGCTAAATTAGCTTCTTTACCTAAATTTTTATTTAGTAGCAAATGACATAAATGGAGTTTCAATTAATGTTTTGAGAAAAAATCATATGAACATTTTGTAAATGAAATGAAAATTATATTTTTTTTTATTTAGTGCAATAAATATTTTTTTTAGAAATATGTTCTCAAAAAAAGAAAAAAAGTCTGGAGCACAAAATAGAAAAAGGAAATTGCAACGAGAGAAAGGTAATCAGAAACTGGTGGGATCTTTAAATAAATATCTCAGAAACACAACAGGATTAGACGGTCAAGCAACTGAACCATGACCATCAATATCAACATCTGGTTAGGAATTTCATACTGAAAATTTATCTCAAAATGTAAATTTACCAGAATATGATCAAGAAGAAACCACGATTGTACCAATAGAAAACTTAGATGTTGAAGTAGAAAATTCACCCGATAATAACATATCTCAAAACGAAGATTTTGACTTTGAGTTAAGCGATCCAGCTACCTGGCCTGATACAATTTCTATAAAAATTAGAGATTATTTAATTGAAAATGGCCCTTCCTGTTTGATAACCAAACATTTTCCGAGATATAATTCTGGCAAAGAGTTTTCAGAATCGTTCTATAATAGAACATTACCGAATGAAGAGTGAGTGAGAGAATATTAACGTCGCACTGATTAGCAACACGAGGGCTTTTGGCGACGGTCCGCGTAATTTTGAACCATGGTCAAGTGACGCGGACGACACCTGAGCTGGCACCCCCTCTCCTAACTACCACACCACACCAACGAGAGGACGTTTGAGCTCTCGACAGATTTAACGTGCATAGATCTCCTACACGGCGGATCTTTAGTGGTACTAGAATCGAACTCATGACACGCTAGCCATGATCCGATGCCTAGGCCACCGCGGCCACTACCGAATGGAGAAAAAGAGTACTTAGAAACTACTTAGTATATTCAAATTCCCGAAACGCAGATTTTTGCTTCCCATGTAAACTGTGAGAAGCATTCACAGCCTATTAAGAATGGGTGTAATGATTGGTCACATTTTTTTTTAACATTTATAAACCCCGTGCACCACGCAATGTATAACACGGGGGTAAACAACACAGACAGAAGAAAGGATTACAACACAAACAGCCATGCCTTCTCCGGGATTCGAACCCAGTCCCTGCGGCACCGCAGTCAGCTTCACTGACCACTATACCGGATGGGCGGCATTGGGCACATTTAACCCACATTTTTGAAAACACATGAAAGTGGTGCCTCTCACCTTAAACATAGTTCAAAAAATGCAGTGAACTCGAAATGTCTTTGCGTAATTTATGTACCATTGATGCAGCTCAACAAAGACTTTATGATGCAGAAAAGGTCTACTGGCAATCGGTTATTGAACGGCTTATTTATTTAATTCAATATTTAGCCCGGCAATGCCTTGGATTTAGAGGTTCTTCGAAAGAGTTGTATCATAGTGATAATGGAAATTTTTTGAAGTTGGTTGAAACTATAGCAAAACTTGATCTAATTATCGCTGAACATCTTCACAAAATTCACACATCTCAAAAAAAGAACATTGCTCATTACTTGGGGATCAAATTCAGAATGAAATTATAAGCATTATTTCAGAAGGAATTAAAAATCATTTATTACATATGATTAAATCATCAAAATACTACTCATTAATTCTGGATACTACACCTGATATCAGTCATACCGAACAGTTGACTGTTGTAATTCGATTTGTTTATAAGAAAGAGGAAATCAATAAAGCCCAAATTGAAGAACATTTTTTAGAATTTCAATCTGTCGATGGCACTACTGGACAGGGTCTGTATGAATTCATAAATGGATATTTAAAATCGTTAGAACTAAATTTATCAGATTTACGAGGCCAATCTTACAATAATGGTGCTAATATGAGAGAAAAGCACAAAGGATTACAACAAAAAATTATTGAAAATAATTCGAGAGCACTCTGTATCCCCTGCTCTGCCCATTCTCTAAATTTAGTTGTAAATGATGTAGCTAAAATTTCCTTCGAAACAGTTAATTTCTTAGGAGTAGTGCAGGAGCTTTACAACTACTTCTCTTCATCCGTTAAAAACCAGAGGTTCCCAAACTTTTTTGTCTCATAGACCCCTAGCCATGTTTTTCGGTTTTGTGTACTTACCTAATATTACCATTTTTGCAAATTTATCAACTTAAATGTTTTTGACGGCTGGTATAACACTACTTACTTTAAAAGTTTTATGTTTCTAACTGTAGTTAAGTAGAGTGTTTAAAACTTAAGAAATACATGTGAATTAATTAAATTACAATTTAATTAATATATGAAATAATTGCTACATAGAATAACTGAACAACAAACAAATGCTGTTTATGGGTGGGATGAATCTGTGGCTTCAATAACAAATTTTCAGCATTTGGCTTTAATCTTTTCAGGTTTAACCCTAAATCTCTTCGGTTAGTAGTATCCAATCTTTCTATTTTTCTTTCTGTTTTTATTTTGGAGATTAGCGAGCATGCTAAAACTCCTTCTCTCAGGGAAAAGCAATTAAAAACTTGTTTGAGATGTTCCATAATTCGGGATAAATCACAGGTATATCTTTTTAAAGCCAAAATTGCTGACATTCATTTCGAAACTTTACTTTAAGATCTTCGTTACGGCTATTAAAATCAGTTCCTTTTGTAATCAAATTTTTTTTAATGTGACAACATGAATTCATATTACCTACTATGATATTACTATAGTCAAAGCATTCTCAAATCTAATTTTAAAACCTGAATAAAAGGCCTTTAAATGTTGAACATAGTTTAAAACGTCATTTTTTTAGCAGATTGTCTCTGACAAATTGAGAAACTGTTAAAATTCGCAACGTCCAGTTTCATATTCCGTCAGTCTTTTTGTCAAGAAACACTGAAGTGATGGTCCTCTTTTAATAAAATTTATGCTGTTGTCTTGTAACTGCAAATTAACCCCTGTAAATTCAGTAAATAAAGCTGTTAAATAGGTAAATCGGGTTTACACTTGATTACATTTTCTTTTAAAATTAAAGTCACGATCTGGTTTAGGCTATCGTAGACCCCCATTTGCCCCTCATGGACCCCCAAATTATTTTTTCGCTGACGTGGACCCCTTGCAGGTCGTCATAGACCCCTGGGTGTCCATATAGACCACTTTGGGAATCACTGCGTTAAACGTTGGTCTATTTTGCAACAGTATGTTGAAAATCTATCTTTAAAGCCACTCTCCAACACCAGATGGGAAAGTAGAATTCAAGCTTTAATACCGTTGAAAAATGATTTGAAGGGAATTTTGAAAGCGTTAATAAATATTCAAGAAGATCAAACAAGAAACATGGAATCCAGAACCCAGGCAAAAAATTTGATTCAGATTGTTTCATCGTTTAAATTTATTTGTTCTATTAACATCTGGCACGATATTTTAAATTTAGTAAATGTAGTAAATCAAATAATGCAAAATTCTAAATGTGATTTACAAATCGTGACAGACAATTTACAAAATCTTACATTAGAACAAAATAATCGTAGATCAGATGAAGCGTATGAACATGCAATTGCCAATGCAAAGTATCGTTGCTGATGATTTGGGGGTGGATACTGATTTTCCACAAAGACGAAACAGGTTTAAAAAGAAACTATTTCAAGATGAACAAACCGACTAACCAATCAATAATCCAAAACAAAAGTTTAAGGTTGAATTTTACAATATAATACTAGACACTGCTATTTCTTCAATTTCAGAAAGATTCAGTCAATTAAAAGAACATTACAATTACTTCAAGGTAGTACACTATATACCTAATTTAAAAAACTGGAGTGACAATGAAATTTTAAGACATTGTGAAGAATTAGAACGAAAATTAGCGGATTCTAAAAATATTAATGAAAAGGACGTAGATGGATTACATTTGTTTGAAGAAATAAAATCTTTGCGATGTTTTACCAAAGAGGATATGTCACCTATTGATGTTTTAAATTATATTTATGAAAACAATCTTATCGATACATTTCCGAATATTGCAATAGCTTCACGGATTTCTTTAACCTTGCCGGTTTCGGTGGCTACTGGAGAACAAAGTTTTTCAAAACTTAAAATTATAAAAAACTACATGTTATCTACTATAGGCGCAGTAGAGATTATCGGACATGTCAATTATATCCATAGAGAGCGAAATTTTGGATAAATTAAATATAAAGGAATTAATACGAGTATTTGTAGCTGCTAAAGCTAGGAGAATCAATATTTGAATATATTTTCTAATTTTTATATTTTACTTAAAAATTTTATATCATTTTTGCTTTGTTTTGTTTTTAAAATTTATGAAATAATAAAAAGAACAATAAGACAAACGGGTTTTAATATTATAATTTTAAAGCTTTTCAGTTCGAAAGTCAAATTTCGAATACTATAAAAGAGTATTTCACACAAAATTTGTAGCACTTTATAAGAGTGTAACAGAACCTCATAAAGGAGCGCCGAATTTCAACTTGATCAAAGGCGCCTAATACCCACGCGGCGGTCCTGATCTTCCCCCTCCTCTGTTCCTTCGCAGAGGTATTTTTTAAAAAAAAAAACACATTTAATAATATTGTATTATTTTCTTGTTCCCGCATATTTTTTGTATCATTTCCTGTCTTTCACGAGTCAAATCGAACCTGGGTAATCCCTAAAGTTCACACAAGAAAACTCATATACGTACATATAGGTAGTATGTAGCTTTGCTTTCCTATGTTATGAAGAGCACGATAAAGGTCTAATGTTAAAGAAGTAATATTGTATATTTAAAATGCCAAAATATTTTTCCTTTTTTTTATTCTTCTACTGAAGAATCGACAGGGCAAGGAGATATTGTTCTTCACTCTAACTTTAAACTCATGAGAGTTCAGGTAAAGATGTATAATTTTGATGAGGTTATTCGAAACTAAGTCGCATCAATTTGGAGATTAAGCCACCGTGCTAAATTTTGTCAAAAGCTTTGGGTATCTCCACAAAAAGTACATCTGTGGCCCGTTGTATTGAAAGTCTTTATGAACCAGATCGAGGTCTTTGAGTAACTGAGCTACTGTAGAGAACAAAGTAACAAAACCATGCTGTTCTGGAATATATACTAATATTCTTGTCGAAGAAATACTAATTCAAGAGAACAAAATCGTAGACTTTACTCAAGTTAATAGATAATTCTGAGTTAGAACTGATCTCAGGGATCTTCAAGATCTCAGGAGAAAGACCAACGCCGATTTATCGATTAGATGCTTGAGCATCCAGGGGCCCGGATAAGCTGGAATTAACCAGGTTTTCTGGTAATAAATGTCCATCTTCTAGCGCCTAGGGCCCAAAATGAGCTTAAGTCGGCACTGAGAATGACAGTTCTTCCTAAGTATGTTGAACACATAAGAGGTAAAAATGATAAATTGAAAAGGATGAATTTAAGAATATTTATAAATCAAATCTATGAGTCATTTTAATTTGGAGTCTGTAGATGAAATTTAGTATTTCACGTATTATCCAGTTCAATACATGTTGGAAATTCAAGTAGTCTTTGATCTTTAAGTTGGGTGTGAACTAAAAAACAGGCATTTTCAACTCTGGTGTTTAGGTTCAAATTACTTCTGAAGGCTGTCTGAAATCACAAAGTCTTTCCAATTAGAGTTGTTGTGGTACTGACGAGAGCAGCCTTTTGTTTTTGGTACATCTTTCTGATAAAGAGGTTCAACTGTAAATGGTGCTAGTCTCAAGTGAAAGTGCCTTTATGGTTTTTTCCCCCCAACGATCTTAGAAATGTCAAATATCTCAATCACGACAGAATGTTCGGAAACTAAGACTCATTAATGGGTTGCGAGATCTTTGTCAAAATTACGAAACACGATTTCTGTGGCGAATTTTGATCCAATATCAGGAGTGTTAAGGAAAGAGGTTTAAGTTTTAGAGTTGAGGGTGCCACAAAGACCTGGAGATATTATCTCTCAACCATTTATAATTGCAATTTCAAGATCATTATTACTGGAGGAGGTAGGGATAGGCAGAGACTTGTCATCCAATAAAAAGTTCTCCCAATTGGTGAAGAGTTTCTTTGGAATTTAAATAAAAGCAGAGCTGAAATAGAGTTTAAATGACTGCAAGAGATAATCTGAGTTCAAATTCTCAATATCTAAAATTAATGAATCTTTATCTATAATAAAATGAGATATTTTTTAAGAACAACTAGATCGCAAAAAGTGGTATCTACTTCAGACCAAAAACAAGAATTAATATGAGTAGAAGAGTGCATTGTAATGATCTTTACACACACATTCCAGTTATTAATTGATCTGCGTAGAGCAAAACCAAATATTGTAGATCAAGCATTGTTCTCCTTTTTTCTGAAAACAAAATAATGGAGCAAATTCTTGATTTGATAAGTCATGGACTTCAAATATTTTACAGCGAAGGCCATTAGCATCCAGAAATCGATCAAAAGTAATTTTTTTAATGGGAAGCTACTTTTTTTTAGCCAGAATTTTGTAACCAGTTACCAGATTTTCTTAGAATTAAAACAGAATTTTCAGTGGGTGGCGTGAACCAACTAGCTAAAAACGTAAAAACATACATTTCGATTGCAGTTCAAGAATAATTAATTGACATGAGACTAAGAGTAATGTTAGAACCCCAATTAAAAAAAAACTTTTAAAATTGGCAGATTGGATTGAAAGCCGAATATCCAGATTTAGTAAGCACAGTAATGAATGAAATCTTACCATTTAGTTCTACATGCCTGTCTGAAGTAGCATTCTCTGCTAAGTCAATTAAAACCAAGAACAGAAATTGAGTTAGAGCTAGGTCTCTGAATTACACCAACAAAGGGTATCAAATCAACCTTTCCCCTGTTTTACTAAGCAAAACGCATTACACTTACATTAAATTCTAATTCTAAGCATAATGTACATGTACTGATTTTGAGCAAGACCTCGGAATGTGTTTATTTTTAGCACTAACTGGTCAATACCATAAAAGCATATGAGCTCTTTTTTTAATAAAGTCACATGGCTTCAGAAGTTTCTCAGTTTTCGAGAGGTAAACAAATCTCTTTTTGAAGAGAGACATTGAAAATAATCCTATTCCTGTTTTTTTCTATTCAGTCAAGATTCAAAGCAAGCATTAGAATTCATTTTAAAAAAATGCTTCATTACACACACACAACACCTCTATCATTAAGATATGCTTATGGAAGATGCGACAATTCATTGAGAGAATCGGAAAATGATACGACACATATACATATGTAAATGTTACTTTCCATATTTTCATTTTAAGAATAAATAATCAAAAAGTTTGGAAACCACTGCTGCACATCAACGGTACCGTCGAACTTTTACCTGCTTTCTTACTTTTCTGGTGCAAAAATGAACAATTCTTAAAACAGAAGGTGAGAAATTGATCATGTACCGTCGTAAGTCAATTGTCGAGCTACTTAGACATCGACATCTGAACTTCTAAGATAGTGTTGAGTGTAGTGTGGGATACGCAGGGAATTCACTGGGAAGTCCTGCCATTCAATCAAACCATTAATAGCACTTTTTTCTATCAATTTAATCTTACGTTACACAAAAATAAGTATACGAGACTAATGAGAAAAAAAGGTGAAGGATTTTATGGAAATTGCACACTGCATTCAATCAGGCACTTACAATATATTCAAGCATAGAGTGGCTAACATTCTCAAAGTCAAATTGATTCTGTAAAAATCCACGAACAAACGAAGTTCATTAGCAGAGAGCATATCCTAGTAGAAAAGAAGATTCCCAAATATTTCAAAGGGATAGTGTTTTTCGCCATCTATCTGAAGAAATGGCGCATACAAGGAGGGGGTGCCGACCCCTTCACTATAGCCTTTTTTCCCCCGATTGATTATATAACTATATATAAAACTAAAATAATTGTAATTTTATTCAATAATTTTTTACCCCCGACAAAATCAAAGGAATGTTTGACGGCGCATTGGGACACCATACCAGAATGGTGGAGTTTCGACCCTCGACTTCCCCCCCCCCCCTCCCGAAAAATTCCCGTGTTCGCCACTTACCTGAAGCAATCTAGTTCAGTATTCATGGTCAAATTTACCCTCAGATATACAATAATGCATATAATTTTATTATTTTAGGTAAAATCTTAAAAAATTCGTACATTTTTTTTCATTATATGGCTTGGAAACAGCTCTTTCAAATTTGGTAAAAAAATCCATAGTAAAAATTTAATAGAGGAGGAATTGAATTTTTGTGTTTATTAACATCGCACTAAAGAGAAACACGAGGGCCATTAGAGACGGATTTGTAATTTTGAATCTTAGTCAAGTAAAGAGGAGTACACTCGGGCTGTGGCACCATCCTTTACCAAACTACCACACCACGCCAACAGGGTACTTTGAGTCACGACAGGTTTAACGCGTATCAATTCACACGGCGAGTCAACCTTTGAATTGGGGCTCGAACTCATGGTCTAAATGTGCAATGCATTTGTGTTACTAAATTTTTGCATGATTTGCAACTCTGCCAATCAAGAAACATGTCTGCAACACATGGGAACCAGAAAATTTTACAGAAATTAACACCTTTTTTGAATCAAAAAACAAACAATTCTTGAATCTGCAAGAAAACTGATGCAAGTGACGACAGAGATATTGTTCCTAATGAAAAAAAGTGCAATCATTCTAAATGAAAACAGCCAGGGCCGGATCTGGGTATGGGTTGCAGCCCAGGGCCCCCGTTCCCCATTGAAGATAAACAAAAAAAGATGCTTACAATCAAAATAGTAATAAAATAATAAACCAGTAAGAAAATACATTAAAAAAATACCCGAAATACCATACCAAATTTATTTTTATTTTCGAGAGCAAGAGCACAATTTACTTTTGTTCTTCCGCCTTACCACCGAATACATGGAAATCAATAATTAATAGACAGAGGTTCTATCATAGGACGGTGCCTATGAGCATCGAGCACTTATACAAACGTAGTGACACTTTTGCTGTAGCCATTTATTTTTGTGCAATAGGTGCAATCAAGTTTTGGGCCCCAAACCGGATCTTACAGATGATTGAAAAACTATAGCATAACATAGGCTTTAGGCCTCCTAGTACCTCGGAGCCCCCGCAATGCGGGGTTGCAGAGGTGTACGTTACGCCACTGAAGTGAAAGGAACTTAGCCAAAGAAAACGGAGAAACACAACAAGCAAATATTAATGAGGAAAATATCCAAGATCTCGATGACCAGCAGCCTTCTAAAAATATATTGTTCAGACAGAGGACATCAGTAATTCCTTGACCGAAAAGTGCTCACAAAATGTTGGGTTTGAGTTTAAAAAATACGTTGATGTGGGTTCGTGTCCTAAATCGCTATGTAAAAATTTTATTGATTGTATCTTTTCACATGAAATGAGTTATTTTCAAAATAAAAATCCAAACAATATATATTCTGTTTCAGTAAGAGAATACAAAGGACAAAAGAGATCGTTTTCGAATAATCATTTCATTAAAAAACTTAAAAATGGCCAAGTGCTGGAAAAATCTTTTGGCTATGTTATTCAACTAGTATTGGTAGTGTTTTTTTATTTGACCAGCCCTTTTTCTAAAACAAAATTTCAATACACAACCGACTTTTCTGATAGGAAACTCTTAACAAGTTGTTTAGGAAATCAGGGAAATTCTATTGAACATAAAAATTCAGTGTTAGTTTGGTTGACACGAAAAGAAAATAAGTCTGTTTTACAAGGGGAGGGTATGAATAAGGAAATTCATTTGGGGACGAGACTTTGTGTATTAGCAGTACTCCTTTAGCAGAGTGGTCTTCAAACCTTTTCAACTCATGGAACCCCTAGAACTTGAAGGTGCTTTTGTGGAACAACTTGAACTAGAAAGTGTTTTCATGGAACCCAATTTCAAACACATATGTCGAAGAATATGTCTCAAAGTAATATTTAAAGTTAGATTAACATGTTACAGGCACTTCATGTAACTTAATTAAAAAAAGTGTTTGCATTTATTATTAAAAAAAATTCTAATCTAATTTTGTTAGCATAATTTACTCATTCAAGTGTCACCTATACATGCATTATATTTAGTAACTGCGATACGTGCTTTCTTTTTTTCACACGGTCGAAGTCTAGGTCTGTTGAGATTAAGTGCAATCGCATTACTTATCCTAAGTTTAATTTGCTTTTATACTTTGTTTCTGTAGCCACTTAAAGTTGAGAAATACTTAATGTTCTGAATGGCATAAAAATGTTTATAGATGTGTTCCCTCTCGCGTATTTTGCATGAGGGAATTTGAAATCTAAAATTTAGAAGCTGTTCTTGCTTAAATTTAGATTTTAACATCAACTCTGTTAACATGTTGTTCGTTTTCCTTCATTATAGGTGTTTATTTCCACAAATGTAAAAAGGAGCATTTACCATTAGAAAACTGTTTAGTTTGTAAGACATTTTGCTACCTAACGAGTATAAAATTATCTCGTGAAACCCGAGATAGTAAACAATAGAATATTCACAATCTAGTAAAAAGTATAAATATATAAAGTTTAAAGAGTGTTGCAAAATAAAGTTATATATAAATAAAATTTACAGTTTTAATGAATGGGGGGCGAAGAGCTTTAGATACTTACGTAACTTATAAACTTCAAAGATAACGTGAATCCATTTTGCATTACATATTTATTTCTACTAAATTTCTTATTGTGACTCGTGGAACCCCAGGGTTCCATGGAACACAGTTTGAAGACCACTGTGCCTTAGGATATTCAACCCTCAATACAATAGCGCCGAATGGGCAGTCAATTTGGAGAAAATCGCAATCGAAATTCATACTATACAATTCACTTTATCCAATTAAGTTTTAATCAGCTCCAGCGATGCAGTGGTTTAGGTGATAGCGTAATTGCATTTTTAGCGATCGGTGATGGTTCGAGTGGCGCGGTAGACTTGCTTTTTTTCAATTAATTTAATTATTTTTACAATTAAATAATTTTCTATCAAATATTTTCTACAATTATAAAATAATTGTAATAAAATATCAAACAATTTTACATAATATGAAACTTTTTTTTTTATCTAATTATAAAACTATTTGTAATTATTTTACTTTTAAAAATACAAAACACTATATAAAATATCATTTAATATAATATATTTATAAAATATAATACAAATATTTATATAATTTAATTGTTTTAGTTTTTAAAATATAAAATAATTACATTAAATATTTAATAAGCCTGTTTTAAATAAATTTATTTAATAGTAAAAATAATCAAATGAATAAAAAAAAAAAGCAAGTCGATCGCGCTGCTCGAACCCTGACAAATCACGCGGAATACAGGTGCACTACCACTTATGCCACTGCATCGCTGGAGCTGAAGAAAACTTAATTGTACAAAAGCTAAGTATGAATTTCGAAGGCTATTTTCTCGGGACCGTCTATTTGGCGCTATTACATTGACGGTTGAACACCTTAAAAGAATACTACTATTACACAAAATCTCGTCCCCAAATGAATTTTCCTTTGTCTTGCCCTCCCCTTGTTAGATAAACAGTTACAGGAGCAACTAAGAAAAGATATACAAAGTAATATTACCATAATGTCCTCGAACGTGTTATTGCGGTGGTACAGTATTTGGCTATAAGATGTTTAGCAATTAAAGGTACCAAGGAAGTTTTTGGTTCTCCCCATAAATGGTAACTTTATGGGTGCTCTGGAACTGCTAGCAGAGAGTTCGACCCATTAATTCGTGAACATATTGAACAGTGAAAATTACGACCAAAATCGTTAATATGGTACTTATCAAAAACTATATATTAGCAAATCATTAAAACAATTACAACTCAAATAACGTTTACACAAAGTATTATTCAATTGTGATGGATTCAATGGCAAATTTGTCCCACAATGACCAATTTGCTATTGTATTACGATATCGTTTTAGGGGAAAAGTGTATGAAAGATCCGTCTCATTGATAAAGATTAGTAGTCACACTGGATTATACTTATTTAATTATCTACAAGAATTTTTAGAAACAAACTGCCATTGGATAATTGTAGGGGAGAGTTATTTGACAAGCTGCCAATATGTCCAGTCGATATAATGGTGAGCAAGCTCTTCTAAAAGAAAAAAATAATAAATTCGCTAATTATGTATCGTGCGCTGTATATTCTCTTAGTGTGGTTGGTGCAGAATCAGTTAAGGTTGAAATTGAAATAGTGAACTTCTTTGGTTTAGTGCAACAAATATATGTTTTCTTTCTGCTTCGACCCATAGGTGGGAACTTCTAAATCGTGAAATTAAACTGAAATTTACCTTATAAAGTTTAAGTTAGACCAGATAGTCTTGTCACTGCTGTTAAAACCTTTAAAGATAATTATGGTAAGAACATGAATATTCTTAAAATATTTAGTGACAATGAAAATAAAAAAATTGATTTTCGAAAAAACGCAGTAAATTTTTTGAATAGATTAACAAAATTCGAAAGTGTTATTTTAATTATATTTTAGGAAGAAATTTGAGAGATTTAATTCAGTTAACAAAAAATTACAAACTCCTGATTTGGACATCTGTGAAGGAAATAAGTTAATTATGTCAATAAAAACGTTTATAAGCAATGTACATGAATCAAAAAACTAAGAGTATCAAGACACAGCCAAAAAATTAAATCCTAGTGTAGAAACGGAATATAGTGGTGTGAACAAGAGATGGGTTACTTGAAAATCTGCAGATAAATTGACAAAAAAAGCTCTGCATGAGACAAAAATTTAAAAGGGACACTTATTGTTTCGTTAGATAAGGTAATCCTTGATTTAAATAGAAGTCAAGTATATGCAGAATATAGTATTTAAATTTTTGATAGATTTGCAAGATCAAAGTAAGGAGAACGTCAACCTAGAAAGTGTACTGTCTATTCAGATGTCAGATCAACATTTAATAAGTGAAGGTGTTCAGCTCAAAACTTATCTAAAACAAACTGAGCTGTCCTGTACTTGTAGTGATATGTTAAATTTAATTTTTGAAATGAAACTTGATGTTTTCCCAAATTTATATACCGTTTTAAAGATTTCTTATAACGCTCCCTATTACTAGGGAAGCAGAGCGTGGATTCTTTAAAACGTCATATAAAGAAATATAGGACAACAATGACAAATACTAGACTTATTAATCACTTCTTTCTATTAATACTGATCTCACTAAAATGTGATGAGCAATAAAAGAATTTGCTGCACAAAAGTGTAGAAAAGTTTTTTTATAAATTGTTCATAACGAATTTAAATTGTTTGAAATAAAAAAACTCTTCAAGGAAAGTTGTATATTTAAAATTTTTCCCCACAAATTTTTTTTAGGATAATAGTAAAATTTTTAACTTAGGGTCCCCCAGGTATCATTAACCTAGGGCCCCCAAAGGTCATGGTCCCACCCTGAAAACAGCAATATAATTCTGAATCAGAAGAGGATGGCACTATTGAATCAAAATTGATAGTTCTCAGTGGAATATTGGATAAACATTAAAAACATAATATATTAGAATTTAGAAAGAAAATTTTAGGCAATTTCATCTTGAATTTAAGCATATACTACAAAAATGAATTTCATAGTTAATTGTTCATTAAACTTATTAAATTTGTGTCCTTATCAATACCTAAATATATCACTTAAAATTTTATTAAGAACATTAAGTTATATGCAATTTTACATGACAGCCTTTTCCTTGTTTTACAATTCTCTTAGTATATCGTATGTTAATTTCTACAAATTTTATTTTTAGCCTTTTATTGATACCTTCACCTATATTAAATCCACTTCAATACTTTCTTAACAAATAACTTCATTTTGCAACCACTTAAACTAAATATCTCATTCAACATACAATCTCTCAAACCCTTTCTCCTCTGTAGAGAATCTGATAGTACAAACTCTAGAACGTTAGATGGCAGCAAGATTGATCTGAGGTTCTGCGCCTGCCACATGAGTATTCTGTGATTGTACCTCAGAGGTAGGAAAGCTCCGCCAGCGAGCTAAGTGTAGAGATTTTGTATCTGCCGAAGGTAGATGTCTGATGCCATCCTGGCCCATTTTTGCTTTCTCTAAAAGTTACCTAAACTTGGGAAATTTATTTTTATCTAAAATCTGTACAAAGGATGACCCTCAACAAAAATTTAAATTACACTATGTGTTTGTGATAGAATAAAGTAAAGTATTTTTAAGAGTCTCATCCTTGAGAAACCCACAACACTACAGGATACTATTATATTATAGTAAATGTTGAAACAATGCCACCTATTATCACAACAAATTAATACATACTGAAATTCTTGAAATTTATAACCTGCTATTCAAACCATCATAATGTTTTAAACTGTTTGAACACAAGTATCAAAATGAATATTGTTTCCTTTATTAAGATGCAGAAGGAAAAAATGAGGAAAAGGGGAAAGAAAAATGAAAAAATTTATCTTACACTATTTATTAAGATATAATTTAAAATAATCTTTAATTTAGTGAAAAAAATTAAAGTTATAGGGCTAAATCAATAAATATCGCAATCTACTTTAAAAATTTCAATAGAACTGAAACTTTTTAGCAAAAAGCAGAATTGGCAATTATGAAGTCGTCAATTATACAGAAAATTTGTTTTCTGTTAAAAGATCATTGAAAATTTATAGGCATATTTTTATTCTACCTTCAGCTCTTGATTGCAAACATAATCAAAATTGATACAATGGCAATTTCTATGTGTGCGAAAATGTTTCCAAAAAATACAACAAAAAGTTTTGGAAGCAAAAATTCAGGTATCCAATCTACAAATATCACTCGGAAGGTTCAACAGCATAAAGGCTTTTATTTCTAAGGATGTATGTCAACCCAAATCACAAGTAACAAAGGATCAGAGTAAAAGCACTTAAGTATTCCTTTTATGCTTGTTAACCTAATGTGCAGAACACACTAAACTATAGACGAGTAAATTGGTGGTTCAAATTGCCTGTCAAGGTCAACAGGTCATAGCCAAACAATAGTTTCAAAAATGATAAAAATATTTTTCGAAAATTGAAGGAATATGGTACTTTTGAAATCCTAAGCTATAACTGTGCCAATGTAGATGAAGAGAAAAGGCAATTTTCCAAGTTAATAAAATATCCAACAATACATAATTGCAACCTTAGCAAAGCATAAATATTCAGTTGAAAATTTTCAATACTTATTACAGGCTTTTAGATATTTTCCCAATGCCTCAAAACCAATTTAGGCTAAAGGATAGGTATTACAAAATTTGTTTGAATTGTTATGCTTCTAGAAGTAATGAAAATTATGAAATGCTGAACACCTTAGTAACCTAGGTTAATTCCCCCCCCCCATATTACGTCATGAAAGGACTTGCAGCATATGAAATATATTTAAACTTGAACCTAATCTATTTCCTGAAGACAGTTTTTAATAGAATTATATTTGAACTTGTAATTTGAATCCAATATCCTCGGCTTTCAAACTCTCGCAAACATTACCACTTAGCCGACATTATCCTAATATTTATCAAAAAGAATTTGATATAAGGCTTTGGTGTATATATAGTCAACCTTATTAAAAATGTTGAACAAAAATTCTCTTATTCCGATGTTTTATACGAGAGCCCCTTTGTGTGTGTGAGTAAGGACATTAGTTTGTCTGATACTCAAGTAATATGTAAACTCTATATTACATAATATTTAAGTCCTCAGTTTAATATTTATAAATACTTGCATTATGCAGAAGCATTATCTAAAAATTTATATACATTTTGACTAATTCATTTTTAATATATTCTCAAATTTATTGCAGAAAGGTAGAAAAAGTTATGTGAAGATATAATGATCTTGAAACTAAGGCAAAAAATTTCAACTTTTATATATTTCACATACACTTTTAAATTGAATTAAATTACTGGAGCCATCGGAGAATACTTTAAGCATAAAATGACACTGAGATTAAGTAATGCAATTTTTCCAATACACATCAAAATTAAAAACCCTTTCTTTTCTTGATCTTAAAACTTAATGAGTTAAGCATTCCATTTAACTATCATTAATGAGAAAACATTCAATTAAACAAATTTTATGATAAAGTTACAATATAAACTTCAGTATAAAACATTTTAAAATTTTTCCATAAAATACCATTAAATTATTTTATAAAGTTAAGTTTTATAAATTGAAAGCATAATATTTTATTTTACAAATTCTACCAAAAACTAAAAGAGTGACATTTAAAACTGATCCATATAACTTGTACCTAAAGTTGTCAATTATATGCATAGCCATCTTATGAAATCTCATAAATAAAAGAGTTTAATTTACTGAAAAAAATTAGTCATCAATAAAATAAGCTATATACTTGTACGAAAAAATATCTATAATGAAGTTTTTAAGGCTGATTCAGAACAAAATGTTGCTTAAAGGTTCAAATAAAATGGATAACTTCTGAATAATAATTAAAGAGATTTTCCTGAATCAAAATGACATTTTAAAAACTAAAACAAACTACCACTTGCCTATTGATAACATATCTTCAATCCCTTATTCAAATAACAAATGTAAAGGATAATTTGAAGAAAAAAAATCAGTGTTTAAAAAAATGGATTCAGCCACAAAATTTCAATCACTACAAAAATGAGATTTTACAGATTACACCAATTTTCAATAATAATGGGTGCATGATATACACATTATATATGGATGGTAGAATAAGTAGTAATTGATTACAAACAAAATTTGATGACTAAATATAAAAAGTGCACAATTTTACTTTGATTTGAATGTAGGTAATAAAAAGGAAACAAATGCAAATTTCTCACAAGTCTTTTAATGAAGAGTTACAAAACAATTTTTATGAAGCAAAATATTTAAAAATATCATTTTAAGTATCAAAAGTGTAAACTTACATAGAAACAGCAAGAAACATTGAATCTTCACATAGCCATAAGAAAATGAACTGCCGCCATAGACTAGTAAAATGTGACAACGATATTGAATTCATCATTACAAGAAATTCTTTCATTCAAAAATTTTAATACAAAGTTTCATGAACTGCAGAAATAAAATTTATCCCGATTAACTGATGTTGAGCCAAAATTCATAAAAATTCTCAATCATCACAGTGATCATTCATGAATACAAAAATAAGAAAAGTTTAATAAGAAAACCAGCTGTTATCCAACAGAATGGAAAAATTCCACTATGGGTATACATGTATAAACACTACAGATACATAATGTATGATTTAAACAGATTCAGATACAGCTCACGAAGAACTAGGCAGCACTTTTTTCCATAGCAATGGCTGAAAAAGAGATTAAGAATTTATATATAACTTTACTTACAAATGAATGCATCAAAATCTAACAATTTAACGAGTTCAAAATTAATAAAGTACCTTCTTTAGTAGGAAGGGGATTTTTCTCCAGAGTTTCAGCATGCTTCAGATTAGATGTATCAAAATTTTCAATGCCTTGCACCAATTTCTGGTGGCCTTTTTCTTGTTCAATAACTGAAACATTATAAAAATAAAATACTTTAAAAAATGGCGGTCAAATAAAGTTTCTACAAAGTTTTAATGCAAAAAAAAATGCAAGGAAGATTTTATCTAAGTTAATATTAATTGCTCCAAATATTCCATACCAAAAGAATGCATTTTCACACTAAAGATCAAGCACATTTTAAAAATTGCTTGTATAGTGGAAATTTCTGGTTGTTTTTAAAAATGCCAAAATTGTTGATAGTTAATTTTTCCTTATTTTACTTAAAATGAAGCTGTTTGATTTCTAATAGTATATTCAGTTTCCGAAAGATAAACAAAGCAAAGTTTATGAAGATTTCAAAAGTAAAGGAAAGTTATACAAAATATTTTGTATGAATTAAAAATTATCCTGAATGTCAAATAGCTTCAAATAACAATCATACTTTACATTTAATTTTTAGTTAATTACCTTGATATATAAAAATGCTTTAGTTTTCAAAAATAGCTATAGTTTAATCAAAAAAATTGCCATCATTTAAATCTATTTCAATTATCATAAAAGTTGAAATTATATATATAAAAAACCCTGGCATTAAAATTGAAACTGACATGATCATTAAAAATGTTCATGGCTTAAATGTGTATGATCGCTTTAATGTAGTTACATAATCTCAGATTTAAAATAGTATTTCTATTCTTACTTTCAGTGCTAGGCAACACTGCTTTTTCCTTTGTTTCTGCATGATGCAAAGCAGTTTTGTCAAAGGTTTCCACACCACTTACTATGTTCTGATGAATTTTCTCTTGAACAACATCTAATTATTGAAGAAATTTTAAATTAAACTAAAACTGATTGTTTTTCTGCAGAAAAATTAATAGCCAGCTCCAGCAAACATTTGAGGGTTAAAATGAAAATGCCAATGAAAGCACACAAGGACTGTACACACAAGGATCCAAACAAATACAGATATAGGGTAAAAGATTTGTGCAAATTTAAAATTAAATCAAAACAATTGAAGAATTTTAATCTTCAAATACTTTTGAAAAAAAATACCAATATACTGGAGAAGTTAAAATGAGAAAGTACTGAAAACTGATCATTTTATATATAAATCATACTGTATCAAATCCGACAGAACCAGTACCGGTTTATCCATTGGGCACCCAGAGGCCTGGGCTGAACTGATTTAAGCTGAGTCAGATTTCCTGGTTATAAATTTCAATCTACCAGTGCCAAGAGGGCCTGTAGATCTGCACCCAGGGCCCAAAATGAGCTTAAACTGGCACTGGATGGAACCATAAAATACTAACAGCAAAATTACAACAGAAGCAATATTTTAAATAATTGCACCTCTTTAGTCCAACACCTACTTGACAAAAAGTGTATATTTTGTTTAAATGTAAATTAGAGATGTTTTTTTACTATTCTGAAATCCAAAAGATTTTACTTGATTTGAGCACTTTTTCTGTATCATTTAGCACATATGAATAAGCAACATATCACAAATTTCTTCAATTCTAATCATTCTCTAATTCATTCATTCCTCACCAAAATTAGGTATAAAGGGAAATGAGGATCCAATTATGGTTGCAATTCAATGTGTATATTAAATAGTATAATTAGTAAAAAAAACCCTTGCTGTTTAGTTCTTGTAAATTTTAATTGCAATATTACAGCATTGCATCAATTGGTTAGGAAAGCAACCTCTGTTATTTGCTTTTTTATTACTGCAACTTTACAAGCACTTTAAAGCTACTTTTTCTTTGTCAATTTATTTCTCACCATGTGAAGTTGGAAGTACAAGTTTCTCATCTGTACTAGTATGCTTTAAAGAATTTCTTTTAAAATTCTTTACACCATTCAGGAAGTTTTGTTGAACACGCTCTTGAGCTACATCTTTAAACAAAAGTTTTTATAAGTAAATTTAAATTCAAGATACTTTTGTTTAATACAAGATTAGGATTGATACATCATCCACTGAAAAATCTGTTACTGGAATAATTAACTATCCCTATATAATATATTCAATATCTATAAAAAGGGTTGAATTCCAGTGTGAATCTAATCTCTTTCATGTACATACCAATTAAAAGTTTACAAAGTTGTATTTCCTAAAATTCTTGGAAGGTTCGAATACAAACATACTTAGATATGTATATTCAAAACTAAATTATAAACATCAAATATACTGTATATAGTTAGCAAATCATTGATAACACATTAATTCAAGATACATTTTAATACTTTCTGTCTTCCTATTACTTTTTCATACATTCAATATCCATGATAGAACAGTATTTATAAACTGATCTCTAATTTCATACAAATGACTGTTCAAAGATTACTCAAGTCCTGAAGATTTTTACATAAAGCACATACAATTCACAAAGGAAATTTAAAGCTGAAGCATAAATATCAAAACACAAATATAAGAATCTATAGCAACAAGTATTTCTAAAACTGATCATTTTTTTAAAAAATCATTTGCTAATGGCAAGTTTAAACAATGTTTACTTAAAACATCCAAAATTGTACATTTTAAGTTCAAACCGAATTTTAAAATATTTTAATATAAAGAGAAACAATTTTTTTAAACAGCTTCCAACCTATGCATATGCAATTATGTAAAAAAAAAATATAACATGAAATGCATTTTTTAAAAAAACCAATATTTTCTTTTTTAAATTTTAAAATCAAAAAATTAAACATTTTTTTCAATAACTACAAAATACAGTAAAATTAAGCTACATTTTAAAATTATAACACATTTAATTATATTATCTCAAAAGAATTCTAAACATTAAAAATGAGTTCTAAAAACAATTCAAGAAGATTTTAATAAATGTACCTCAAAATGTCTGTACCATACAATGTATTTTAATACCTTTCAAATTTTTTTTTTTTTTATCTAGCCGATGAAATAATTCTTAGAAGATGAAATAGTAAGGTAAAGAATTTCGTAAGTCAAAAGCTCACAAATTATGACATACTCATTTAATTTTATATTTATTACCCATTAACTTTTAAAATAAAAATCCAATAAGAAATTTGCATCTGAAACAAGTTGTACTAATCAACTGGACTCCCCCCTACTACTGATAGGATCTACTTATATATGCATTAAAACTATTAATAAAAATCTTAAAATACAGTATAGACATTGGATTAAAATTTAAGTATAGACATTGAAAATTGTTTAATATTGGCTTTAAAGGCTTCCATTGTACTTTAACTAATACATAAAGTAAAAATATTGCTATTTAAACTGCATATAAATCATTTCCTGCTTCAATCAAGTAAGATTATATAATTTATATTAGCAATAAATTTATTGGTTACTAGAATGAGCAAAATAGAGAAGTTTTACAATTTTTATTGGTATACAAGAAAAAGTAATACAATAAAAAAATCTATGTCGGATCTAAATTAAATGCTTGTTTTAATTTCCACTTGTTCATGAGAATCTGCCAGGTAAATATCAAATCAAAGTAAAAATGAAAGTACAATTTAAAAAAAAACTTAAAATAAATACAAAATGAGGGGAAAAATTAGTTTTTAGAAATAATAGAAATAAAAACACACCATCAGCATTTGGCAAAACACTCTTTTCTTGAGTTTCTGTAGACTTTAATCGGGAACGTTCAAACCCTTCCACACCAGTTAAAATACTATTATGGACTTTTTCTTGTTGAACATCTATCAAATAAATTCATATTTTTTAAAATCAAAAATATAAGAAACTAAAATTGGATAAAAACGATAAACTTTAAAATTTTTGAAAGAAATGACACTTTACTAATAAAATGTAAGGAAAAAATTATACGTCTCCTATTGTATTTAAATATCATTTCTCTAAAACCTGTGATATTTTTTCTGTCGATTATTCCTTTGACACAGTTAAAGTACTCTTCATTTAATGTTAAAGAGTAGCACCTAAACTCAAAATGTTCAAATAAAAAAAACTGATCATATTCTAATTTTACTAACAAATATAAATGAATTGGACTTCAAAATATGTTATTTGAATAATAGAGAAATCCCGATTTTCTTACAGCATATATTTTACATGTCAAATGGTTTAAAAAGTATTTGTCATTAATGTGAAAAATTATGCATCTAAGTCATACAGACACAGCATGCATGATAAATGTTTTATGACAAACTTATAACATAGCACTTTTAAAAATGCCAAAAAAAAAATCTTTTGGGACCTGTTAGTTCAGATTGATTATAACAACATTTCAAAACTAATTTAGATTTACAAATATTTTTAGAAAATTTGACTGATAACATGCTAATGGGATTTTCTGAAGACCAACAAGACCGGGTCCTATTTTTACACACCATCACTAATTTGGTGAATTATTATCTTATACGATAGAAGCCCAACACAGAAGAACTGTTAGTACAATTTGTTTTTCTTTGCCAAATGGCATGGGCTAAAAACAAGATTTTACCGACTGTGTATAAAATTATAAATCAATTCTTTACCATCTTTAGAAGGCAGTTGATTTTTCTCTTGGGTTTCAGCGTGTTTCATCTTGGATGAATCAAACTGTGCCAATTCATTCTTTAAAGGAGTTGGTACTTTTGGTAAGTCAGTTTTGCTAGGTGAAGACATTTTCTAAGAAGAAAGAACCAGAATTAACAAAAAATATTAAGAGTCAAAATAGATTCTTATTTAGACACAATTTAACATCCATGTTATTATATGCATAATTTTATATGTATTTAACTTATTAGTAAAATCACTTTTAGATGGCAAAACTATTCTCTTTAACTTTGTTCGTAATTGACCCAGCAAATCTGCAAATTCCAACTTAACAAATTTCTTCGTAATGTATGCAGTTTAAAACAAGAAACTGAAAATATTTTAAATGGTAACTGTAACAGAAGTAATCGGAATATAGAATATTTATAAAAGAAATGAATTATAATCCACTTTAAAAAGGGGTTCTTTTAATAAAACTAAAGTAGCGATTTTTATTTTATATTGTGAAATAAATTAATTTGTGCACTTACATTTTAAAATAAACACAATTTAGATGATTAAAAAGCAATCCATATAGATCAAAACAAAGCTCGCGCGAAATTTTAAAATAGCATAAACTTTAAAGTTGAGTAGTTTCTCAACTTACTCAGAAATTTCCCCTCCAACATATTCAGAAAATATTGTACAAAAATTCAAGTAGAAAACACATAACAGACATGATACAAAAGTAAAAAATCTAATTTTGTAAAAGTGCATATGGTGGGCATATCATTTGATAATTAATGTAAAAACGATACAAATTCGAATTCGCACCCGAACTTGTTAACTCGCTAGTAACCATAAGTATATCGTAATTAGCGCAGTATATCCGTTATTTAAACGTAAAGTAAAAAAAAAAATGAAAAAGTATTGCAGTAAGTAACAAAGGGGAGGATCAAAAATAAGTAAAGTTCGGTACCGGATCGCATCGTCCGTTGCTGCAATACAAAACGTAACTGCCAGAATTTTCGATGCGTTAGAGATACCGATTTCAAATGCGTTACATTTCTTTATAAAAAAAATTCATTTAATCCACATTTGTAATAGAGAAAACATCTTTGTGAATATCTTAAACTTTCTTATCAAGTTGGCATGGCGGCCGCAGTAACCGAGTGGTCATAAGTTCATATACGAACTCGTAGCTAATGAGTCATAAGTTCGTGTCCTGGTACCACTAAAGACAGCTGTATAGAGGGATTGATGCGAGATAAATCTGTCGTGGCTTGTAAGTCCTGAAGTTGGGGTAGAAGTTTAGAGAATAGAGTGCCAGCTCAGGTATCACCCTCGTCACGTGATCAATGTTCAAAATTATGAGATCTGTCGCCAGTAGTCCTGGCGTTGCTTTAGAGTGACATTAATAAAAACCAAATACGCATGAAAAAAATACAATATTGAATTTTTTAGAAATGGTTTAACATTTTAAGCAGTTTAAATAGCAGCTGTGTTTTACTTAAAGTCTTGCTGCTGGTGTTTTAACATTTAAACTAAGAATAGCCCAAAAGAAAAACCAGCCAATTCTTCCTAAAAATGAACATACAAGTAGTTGGCATTCTGGAGATAAACCAAAATAAATATTTTAATTTTGCATTCCAAGGATTGGATTATTAGCAAAGAGGTGAAGCACTTATGATAGGAAAGACTGATAATCTAAGGAACGAGTTTTCCCGAAGCAGTTGAATGAGCATCTTTTTTTTTATGCTGAGATTGGTCTTAAAGGGATGCTACCTCTTACGTGTCCTTGACTTACCCCAAGGCGTTCAAGGTTGTCTAGCTCGTATACGACCGTCACAGAATTAACTCCCCCCCCCCCCAGATAGCACTAAAAATTTGTTCTTTCCACAAAATCAAGAAAAAAGTAACGATCGTCCTACAAGTATTTGCCTGCCTTGTTTTAAATAAAAAAGTTGCATGTTATGAATGGTTTTATTAACGTTTTGGTGAAATGTCATTCAAAGCAGTGTGTTCCAAATATAAGACATCAAAACTATATTTCGGTACGTCAAAGACTATCGTTTATGTATTATAAATTGTACTTTAAAGCATTGTTAATAGCCAGAACTTTAAAAACAAATTTCGTAAGTTAACGAGTTTGAGCCAATAGGCTTAAAACAGAAACCATTAAGTTTTTACAACAATGAAAAAAGGTTCTTACGTAATTGAAAGGAATTTACTATTCAAACATCAAAGTTTAACTACTTTTATAATTATTCTACAGAGTTGACACAATAAACGAGTAATACACTGGCAAGTACAGGTAATATAACTTAAAGCCAATAAAAATCTTTATTATATTATAAAGGAGATATCAATTTTACGGTAGCTAGAAATATTGCAGGAAAGAAAAAAAAACCAATTGTGTTCAAAAGGGATAGTTCTAGGATACAATTAAGGGCTTCCCCAAAAGTGGTTTATGTGTGATTATATTATAATCACACACACACATAAACCAGACTCATCGTATTCGAAATGTTTTAACTATAAATATAAGCTTTTAAGGAAGAACGGAGGAAGGTGGAAACGCAAATATATAATAGCACAGCAGGAATTCCCAGTAGAGTTCAAATGGACCTATCGGGGTCTATGGAAAATAAAAAGGTCTAAAGTATTCCAGAGATTTATTGAGGGTCGATGAGAATCTTTTCTTTCAGATTTTATTTGAGTTTCAAGGATTGTAATTATTAGATAGGATTCGTTTTAATATGTACAGATATGGATTTCCATAGAGAGGGGCGAATCTCTCATTTAAAGCGGAATGCCATACTATAAAAAAATTAACTGTTTTCCTAATTTTATATTCATATTAATTGTTAAATCTCAAATTGTTTGTGCCTGCATTTATAAGTGTTGTGATTGTATGCTGCATGTTAGAGGGAAATGTATGGGGAGGCTTAGAGGCATCGTATGCAAGATGCATTGAAATTTTTAGTTAGAAAAAATAAAGCCATGACGAACATACAAGTTTGAGAGCCATTGATTTAAAGTGGAAATCTTTCCATCATCTTTTTAAAATTGTTTACGATAAAATTGATCTTAATCCCATAGCGCAAGGAACAGGCATTACGCCAACAAGCTCCCACACAATTCCCTAACTTAAACCAATATTGTTGAACTAAGTATTAGCATAACCCAGTTCACTTCTGATAATATTGAAGCAAACACAGGAAAACTAAGATAAATGTGATAGACAATAAATGCTTTTTTTTCCTGTTTACCACTAAAAGAATTTCCGAAGGGAAAAATTTGTTGGATTATCTCACTACAAAGAAATTCCATTACTCAAGCGAGCACTCCAAAATACACGAGAGGTCATCAAAAACAAAATTTACAGCAACCTCTGATGCTACTCGCAACGCCAAAATGGGCCAACAACGTTTCGTGTATAGGGGTCATCACCCCAGTGGAAGCTCAACCGCACCCTAAGTCGACCCACATCCAAAAGAAGAAGTCTGGCTCCTTGTTGCCCTTGAGTTGTGATCCGTTTAATTTAGTCTATTTGAACTGTGTTGAATGAACCCAAGTTTAAAGATTAAACGCTATTGAGTTAAAAATTGACCAAGTAGTAACGGATATACAGTCATATTGTGGCTTTAACAAACAATTCTAAAATCAGTAGAATAAAGTACTTCCAAGCACAGAGCAGAATTCTAAATAGTAGCATCCAAAGCGATTCTCGCAAGAAAACTAAAAAACAAAGAACTCGCAAAGAACAAAATTAAAATATTACCGATACATAAAAATTTTTTGAAGACATTTAAGTAAATTTTAATGGACTGGAAAATATAGTTTACATTTTCCCAGTACGAACAAAAAATATTCACAATGGTTGGTGAACTTGAGGGGGAAAAAAGGACATTTATGCAAAATTTTTTCTGAGGATTAAAATGAAGACTTCACATTGTTTAGGATCTATGCAAAGGCAACTAGCGATATTCCTCAGAATTTTAAATTACCGGCAGATGACAAAGTATCTACACCTGTATTTCATCCTAATTTTATATCTCCTCAAGATTGAGTTTCCATTATTCTACATGAAATATCCGATGGAATACTTCAACATAACAATTCCATTAGAACGATGATTCACGAACTGCGATACCTGTATTCCCGAGAATACGGCACGTGACAAGTACATAAAAGAATAAATGCATGGGAAAATCTATGATTCAAGTCGTACAATGTATATAATAACTATCTTACTAAACTTTTGCGATCAAATCAATCACTGGTACAGTAGCCCAGTTTAGCCGAAAACCACGATAGTAAAAATTAAACTGTGATAATCATTCGCGATTCTCCTGTAGTATAAGTTCAACTAAATACAACTTTTTTTTGTTCTGGTAAAGTTTCAATAAATTAAGGGATAATGCATTTTCAAAATTAAATCATCGACAAGGAATTTTTCCTAGATCAGCACATCAATCTAAAAATAGCATCATTAAGTTTTTGCTTTAGTAAGATTAATTGCTAATATGAAAACTGAGCGGACATTTTGATACTCGGTTTTATCTGCAAGAACTTTTGCTGTAGTAACCGTAATCCAGGTAAATTCTCTACAGTTATATTGGAATGGAGAAGTTCAATTACAATTATCTATAAATAATTAAAGTTCCAAATTAAGGGAAATATTTTATGAAAAAGCTTAGTTTTTATATTAAGGAACTTGCATTGACTGAAATTTAGATAAAAAGTCCAAGATATTCAATTCTTTGCATCGAAGAATAAAAAATTCCAATTAAAAAAAAGGGGAAAAGGTTGTACCACAACACAAAAACAATTTCTTTTAATCGATTTCCGTTTTTATTTTTCAGGTTAAAATCAGAAACTGAAATCAATTGAATACTAGAGAAAATTAAGAAATTCCCCTATTTTTCTTTATAAGCTCACATTTCTCTTAACTGTATACTGACCAGTTCATAATCAAGCAATGTAATTTTATATTACAGTGATTTACTATACAGTTAAAATATCAGAAGCTAAATTTTCGAAACTTTCCGAACAAAATTTATACAGCAAATTGTATTTCGTTATTTTCGCAATTCCTTTTATTTAAAGAAAAATTCTAGAGCTTTAATTATACTAAATACGTAGTGATTATCAAAGGAAATTTTCCACGATGCGAAAGCTAATAATAAACTGCTTATTTCTCCTTAAAGTTTCACCGCCTCTTTTCAAAAGAGACGAGAAGAGAATATTTAATGTGCAGTTTGAAAAAAAAGTCGACTTATCCAGAAGTTCTGAATAGAGTAAAAAAGCCAGCGAAGAAAAAAGGACAAAAAGAAAACATTTTAACATGCTTCACAAAGCTCACCTGATAGCGCTTGATCGGATTCGGTTAAGGTCAATGGCTGAGTAATAAAGACAGGTTATCACGTAGAGAACGCGCCCACAAGAACAAAAGATGAGAACAAAAATACTAAAAAAAGTACCCCAAGTCCGTAAACGGCGGATGGCAATACTACAAAAGCTCAAACGTCTCTGCCTGAAAAGGCTAAATCGCCTACAAAATCTGAAACTTATCTAAACGGACGTCCGCCTTAGATTTATTTTATTCATTCAGTCAACGTCTACTTCCTCCTAGAAATTAACGCTTCAGGAGGAAAAAAGGAAGTATAAAAGCAAAAAGGAATGAAACTTGCGGTAATGTCGAAATGGTAATTACCATGTATGTACATGATGTAATTATGAAATTGAAAAACTTCATTTGGTCAATCAAGGTGTTCAAATAAAAGAGTTCTGTCAAGTTATATTTTTTAGGTGACATTAGAAGTCATAGTCGAAGCTTGGTAATTCTCTTTACATACAAGAGAAATAATCTTGGGTATACAAATCAAAAATTTGTGCAAAGTGGACAAAATTCTTAAAATTCTGCATGTGAACTTACTAATACTTGCCAAAATTTCTTATAGCACAGTTTTAAGAATTTCTCGTATTTCAATCTTTGACCTGATTAGTAATATTAATGGAGGATCGTAATGGGATATTATGCTGAAAAATTAATCACAAGTCTTTCAAAGGACGTTAAAAACATCTTGTGAAAAGTTAAACAGAAAATTTAATATTGTTTCATGTCAGATCAGGCTCCAGAAAGACCGATGCATCCCAGAATGTGATCCGGTGAAGCTGGATGGTCACAGCATTTTTTTCACAAGCGGGGTGATTTTTTCTGCCCTCAAAGAAAAGACATTTAAGGTGGCTACTTGTTAGTTTAGCTTGAGCAGTCTGGGAGCCACAGTCATATTTGATATCCAGAGTGAGTGAGAGAATATTAACGTCGCTCTATTTAGCTATACACGAGGGCTTTTGGCGACGGACTTTGTAATTTTGAACCATTGTCAAGTGACGAGGACGACACCTGAGCTGGCACCCCTCTCCTAACTACCACACCATCGGGAGGACGTTTGAGCTCTCGACAGATTTAACGTGCATCGCTCCCTTACACAACGGGTCTTCAGCGGCACTAGGCTCGAACTCATGACTTGCCTGCCACGAGTCCGGTAGAAAATACATCTACAGTTAATTTTAGGGTTTAAAAAGTCTTCCAATCAACAATTTAAGTTCTAGCAAATATTTTAAAATTGAGCGTCGCACAACAATAGCACGAGGGCTATTGGTGACGGACTTCGAAAATTTGAACAATTGTCAAGTGACAAGGACGACACCTGAGCTGGCACACCTCTCCTC